>OZ026809.1:14799501-15030694 GCA_964023185.1 Macaria liturata | reverse complement strand
ACATATTCTAGGATATATAAACTATTACACTATCAAATTTCATGCAAATCAGTTACAAACTTTTATCTTGACTAGAGTCAAATACCCTCCATATTATTATAATTATGTGACTGAAACATATTTTAGGAAACTGGTAGACGTTGAATAGATTACCTGAAGCGACAACCGCAGAAGCGACACTGTGGCCAAGGTGAGCATACCTGTACTGGAATGGTACTAGCTCTCAAATTAGGTGTCTATTAAATGATAAGTCACTGTACAGTGGCTTTCAGCTTTATACTTACGTGTTCTCGACGGGTGACTAATGAGCTTACCAACTAATTAATTAATCTCGGACTTTTATACTTACTATAGATAGGTATACCCGGTCATTAGCTGTGGTGTGGGATAAAAATAATTTTTATTTGTTGTTCTTTTCACCAAGTTTTTGTTTATAGAAAGCGTAGCATATGTTTGACTACTCGCATGATGTTAAGGCTTGTCTAGAAGGGACTGATTTACTCTCACCTTGAACACCGCTAGATCCAATCACATCTATATATCATGATAATCTATATAATTTTGGAAGTAAATTAAAAATGCAAAAGCTTTTGACTGTGTTTTGTCTTTTTCATATTCAACCGCTGCAACCTTCATATTAAATCTGACGTAGAGGTAGATCATACCTGGAATTGGCACATTGGCTACGATTAAGCTCGAACGGAACTTATTAGAGACTATTGTTTGTTATTTTCAACGATGAAGTTCTGGCATTCGCTTTATTGACAAAACCAGCGAAGTGTTTCTACAAAAAAATCTCAACAAATATTTCTGATAACCGTGAATGGTCTAATTTTTTAAATCTCTCCATTTTTTGTTCCCAACACTTCTCGGCCTCGAATAAGATATTGTTTGCTATCCATTACGGCGGCGACGGTGCAATTATCTGCGCTCCACTTAACTGCTTAGAACACGCGCACACGGCACTAAAAGTGGTTGGAAAATACTTGATAATTTATTGAAACTTACTTAGATTTAAAGTTCATTTAGTTTTATTTTGTACTAATCGATCTTAATAAACGTAATTACTAACATAAATTGGATCTCTTCGTTTGCCGTAATAAATGCCGTATGTATGTTTACCGTACCTATTATTGTTGTTGTTGGCGTGTATTCTGAATATCTGTCACAATAGGTAAATGTTTTCTTTCTTTCTTTCTTTCTATAAACATATTTTTGAAGGAACACGCCATTGTCTCTAATCAAGCATTCTGCTCCTCCTTATGACGTATTTTAACTACCAATTACCCTTACCTTTAATAATATTCTAGCTGGTGTATACTACCACAAGCATAAATATATTTACTAAACAATTACCAACTTTTAACTTCTGCAAAGTTTGATATGGTCACAAGATATAAGAGTCCACAAAGGGCTCTGTGTCGTCCATTTTAATAACTAAAGAAAGAATCGCTACTCCTCAACAGTGATTGGCAAACGAAGTGGTTTTAGACGTTACTTAGTAAGGCCACGGATAAAATATTGTTAAAAATATTATAAGATTATGTTCAAAGATAATTATTATTTCTAGTGAAATTCTCTTTCTTGAGTCGTATTTCCTTATGACTGGGGTCGTGACTCCGCAGAATTAATTCGTTAGGGGAGCTCTCTTGGGCTGATGCATCGTGGTGGGCGCCCAGGTCTTTCCACGGAAGACACATGTTCTCGGATTTTGTGGTGTTCAAACATTTCGGTTTACTCACGATGTTTTCCTTCACCGCTAAGCGAAAGCAAATCCACACATAACTTGACAATACAAGTCATTGGGGTAGGGCCGGATTCAACCAAGTTGAAAATACAAGGCATCTAAACTTGGCATGTTTTGGGAAAAGAATAGTGCAGCAGGGTTTTGAAACATATTTCACAGTTTCAATAACGATCGATAGTGAAGATTTTCGATGATGACGTCATTTTGCGTTTCTCAGAAGCACGGATGAAAACAAGGGTAATAGTATTCTTTGGATGAAATTTGGATTTAGAACTACAACTAATATGCGTCACGTTGATCTTAAGTGAGTTATTTTACTCGAGCTATGGTCATGTGCCAGGAAAAAAAAGTTGTACATCTATGTCACTTTTACAAGAAACGTCATTGACAATCCGGAATTGTTTGAAAACTTTTATTTACTTCTATGTTTATATAAATTATTATCTGCATTTTATATCTTCAAGTACACTGCTGCTAAAATAAAATAAAACAAACTTTTGTCGGCAATTAAGGCTTAAAATGCAATGGGAAGGCACCGTTACAGGGTAAGATTTCCATAACAATTATTGCATACGTTGTAAGCATACATTTTGTAAGCCTATTTTAGGTGCCCTGTCAAATCAGGAAACCTTAAACTACATAGTTTTAAATCTACACATTGCTCTTATTTATGCATAAAATACGATTACCAAGGCTAACCAACTGTCGCCGCAGTAATACTTATTCGAGTAACAAAAAAGGGTATTCATTATTAATTTATTCGCCAAAATATTAACTTCAACTAGTTTACAGTTCAGATATCTACCCTGTACATAGGGTGTAGCTATTTTAATTAGCTAACAAACTTAATTACTAGCAAAATTTTATTTTTTAGTTTGTAGGTCATAGCTAGCTTCTAGTGGGGTCTGAAAACAGTTAACACTAGAGTTAGCCAGTCTCATACGATCTTATATTAATTTTACGACATGTTGGTGGTTTATCATATATGAGGTCTGCACAGTATCGACGCAGATGGCACATACAAAGGGAGGTCTATACCCAGCAGTGGGATCCCAAGAGCTGAGGATGATGATATCCGAGATTTGTGACCACATTGCCTTACCTACAAGCAGCTTGTTTTAATGTAATTTTTTACTATATTCTGTTCTCGAGAACTAAGTATGTTTATTATTATTTTTTCAGATTCCTGATACTGATACTGTCAATCGCAGCAGCCGCAAGTTTAATTTTTGTAATAAGTAAACCGAAAGATATTGAAGTAATGAAATTATTTCCAGACTAGATAAATATTACGAAATAGGGGAGTTAAAATGTGAAACCAATGTGTTATATAGAAGTTAAATATTGTTCTGTTATGTAACTTCTGTAAACTATTGGTAGAACATTAAAAATGTGTTAATTTTATATTGTTTCATTGACTACAAATGAAAAGGTTTCATAATTGTATTAACATTTTTTCTCTGTTATTAGTATTCTGTTTCAATGTTATATGTAGAACAGATTATTATAACACGTAAGAGGCTTCCGAGTACGTTTGACTACAGCCCTTCTTATTTTGAGATGTAGCATGTTTACCGTTTTAGTAAATACCTCATTGGAAGACCCCTGTAAGACTTATATGTATATCTATACATATTACTTATTATTAATTATTACGTGGGACAGCATAGTTTAATACAATATATATATACATTTTTAGCTTGCAACACACAATTAAAGCAACAAAAAATGAATCGTCTGTGAGCATTTCGCAAGCATTTTCCCTACGAAATGTTTCATATGATATCATAGACAATTAGCTAAGAAAAAATAGCAACCGGAAGTGCGGTCCGCTCGCTGTCGGAACCGGAAATGAGATAGCAAACATGGCGGCCGAAGCGCTAGAATAATTCAGAACAAAGACAATAATGGCTGAGTTACGTAAGCTTTATCTAGGAGAAACTGACGATATATTATGGTCAGGATAATTTTTATATTTGCATGGACAACATAGGTTGCCTGGAAGAGACCACTTTAGTAATTAGGTCGCTCAATGACCTCTACCTTTTTATGACAATTGTATTCTTTATTTTGATGTACAACAAAGTATATTTGTCAAATAAGTTAGTAATTCCGCACCGATCAAATGTTAATTATTTTTACTGGCTAATAAGATAAGCGTTTGTCCCCCTTGTGACGTGACATTGGCGAAATTGCGGCGGAGCGGCAGAGTCCATTAATAAAAAAAAAAGTATATTTGATTGATTGATTTGAGTTGAAAAGAGTGTAAAAAGGTTTGACTTGCTATCTGCTGCACTATGGTTCGATTCCAGCCGAAGCATCACCAATTACTAGTTTTCAAATTATATGATTCTTTAATGTTAAATGCTGATTAGAGCTTTTTATAGTTCTCCAGGATAACAGGTAGTCAGTACATACAAACATACATACGAGTACATACGTAACGAATTTCTCATTAGTGAAACAAAGTAGCAAACTCATTACGCGTTCCATTTATCTAATGCTAAGAGATGTTTCGGATAATCCTGCAAACGCACTTAGCTTCTAACTGTAGATTAAAATTAAAAAGATAGGTAGCTTTTTTTTTTTTTTTTTCGTGGAGGAAATGCATTTACGCATCCCCGCACTCTCCCCGGGGGGGGCAGACAGGAAAATAACATGGAACTTATAAATGGTTGTATTTTGGCTTCCATATATGCAAATCAATATAAAATATTAATATTCAAATGTACATTAAACATGTACTTCAAACGGTTGAACCGATTTGGACGAAGTTTGGTATGCATGTTAAATAAATAAAATAATAAATTGACAGTGTGAAAAACGGAAAATTCATTACACTAAAGTTAGTTAAAAAAATCTCCTGTTTATGTGACTCTTTGCGTTAAAACCCGTAAGTCAGGTAATGAGGTGCTTACAGAGGATTAAACGTTCCCTTACTCACTTTGCTTTACGACGACCTTAAAATGAACATCAAAACGCCTTTACGATGCCTTCCGATGTGCAAATAAATCTGCTCACAGTACGAATAAATCTACGATTTCGCTAATAAACATTTTAATTCGTTAACTGTAGAAATCTGACTACCTAACTTGATTGGGAGAATAATTATCCGTTAAAATGTGAAAATATACATTTATGTTAGGAGTGAAGTGAATAAAATGAGAAAACATTCACATTTCAAATGTAGAGCTTTAATTTTACACATGAAAGATAAGAAGGAAAGACATCAAAGTAGACGACTCATATGGAATCGTGGAAAGATTCATTATGAGAATGGTAACACACATGGACATATAGTATATAGGTATAACGTGTGTATTATTATTATTAACTAGCTGTGCCTGTGACTTCGTCCGCGTGGAATAAGTTATTTTGGCCATTAATTCTTTCAAACATATTTTTTTGATATTTTGAACCGTTTTCGCAGCGCAAGCAACGAAAGCCCTCAAAGATGAATAATTTTCCCCGTTTTTTCCACATTTTCCATTGTTTCTTCGCTCCTATTAGTTGCAGCGTGATGTTATATAGCCTAAAGCCTTCCTCGATAAATGGTATATTAAACACAAAAAGATTTTTTCAATTCGCACCAGTAGTTCCTGAGATTAGCGCGTTCAAACAAACAAACTCTTCAGCTTTATAATATTGGTATAGATTAGGTACGATTGGATTACCAAGTTATGAAGTCATTGTCCATATTAGTATCATAAAAAAGGTACATAGTGTCTTTTTTTGTAGTAACCAAACATAATATCGGTGTGTTATAAAATCAGTTGTAATAAAATGTTTTCTTTCATTATTTTGAATCAAAATTTAAAACTACAATATGTACAACAATATTTTGTAATGCAATATTCAAATTTGACAATGCAGGTGACACCGCGTAGTGCCCCTAGCTTGAAATACATTATGCCTGCAATTTTGCATCGCAAACACTTCGAATTGCATATTGTCAGTGCATGCCACGTATGCTTCCGAAATTGCATTCATATCTACGCTACTGGCCACAGAGGAATGAATGATAAAGAATCTATACTTATAATAAAGCTGAAGAGAGTCGAAAATCTGAACATTGAAGTATTTTAAAAAATGTTTGAAATGATAACAGTTCGTTCCAACAATTTATAGAATTTTTGTCTTGTTATCTGTTTCTGTTTATTTAAACGCTTATAACGCAATAACGGCTGTACGGATCATCATGAGTTTTGGTATGTATGTAGTTAGTATGAGGTTTTAGAAGTATCACTAGCTGGTGCGCGCGACTTCGTCCGCGTGGAATAGTTATTACCATAAAAACGGTTCTAGTGAGTTAACCTTAAAAGATAGACATATACTGTTGCGGACATATTGTTAGATCATTTCAAGAGAAATAATTCTTTCAAACACATTTTTTTGATATCTTGAACTGTTTTCGCAGCGCACGCAACGGAAGCCCTCAAAGATGAATAATTTTCCCCGTTTTTCCCACATTTTATATTGTTTCTTCGCTCCTATAGTTGCAGCGTGATGTTATATAGCCTAAAGCCTTCCTCGATAAATGGTCTATTCAACACAGAAAGAATTTTTCAATTCGCACCAGTAGTTCCTGAGGTTAGCGCGTTCAAACAAACAAACAAACTCTTCAGCTTTATAATATTAGTATAGATAAGATACTTTTTATCCTGAAATAATGCGAGCGAAGCCGCGGGCGTCCACTAGTGAAGGAATAAACTCAATTTGACAAGATATTGTAATTTGTGTAGCATGTTCTAAGATTATATTTAAATACGAGTATTACTCGTATATGTGTGTGTTGCAAATTTACAATATCAATAAAGATTATTTATTTTTATCTTTTACTAAATTACTGTCCTTTATTCTAGTCTTTTTTGGTAAATCCTTCAACAAATTGCATTCAACATAATCTACTATTTTAACGTCTTACATTACCTACTTATATTAAAATACTTATTTATACCTATCTATAGCTAAGCTACCGTACATATTGTTCCTCTACGCGAGAAGCCGTATATGTCTTGTACCGCCAAAATCCGGTTAGCACCGGAATTCCCGACGGGTTTGCAAAACTTAGTCTGCCTAGTTTTGGAATCTAACTCAGACGTACGTGAGATCTAAATACAGGGGCATATGATATATAATAACACATTTTATAAAACTAAGCATATATAAAATAAGTATTTGATAAATATTGATGAAATAAAATCATAATAAAATATAATTGGCTGAAATACAACTGCAATATCTTGCTATTTTGACATATTTATCAAACAATTATTTGTGTATAAGGAAGAGAGTACACCTACCTAAATTGAAGTTGAAAATAAGCACAAAAAGCTTGCTTAAAAGAACCAATATTTTTGATACCCGAGAAAATTTTGTGAACCCATTGTTCTATGATAAAGTGAATCGATTTTATTTTTCATATTATCATCATTATCCACAACCCTTGGGATCCCACTGCTGGGCATAGGCCTCCCTATTCATCTGCGTTGCTTCTAATAAAATTTATGAGATTTTTTGTATTTTCATTTTATTTCTCATATATCCTTGTATAATTGTACACGCCAGGAAATCAGTAGGCAAACGGATAATATGCCTCAAATTGAAGTTTAATAATATCAAAGCTTATTAGACTAATTCATTAACCAGCATGTTACTGTAGTTTGATACATATTGTGCGACATAATGTAATTGTTGATTAATCAATCAATTACGTGGTTGATTATTAGGAGCCGGGCTATTTACTTAGATACAAACTACAGTAGATATATACTTACATAACAATAACGTCTGACGGTGTAATTGGGTAGTCTTGTTTGAGAATCAGTTTCATTCCATTACAAGCTTGCACAGCTACAATCCAGGGGTTTTCTTAGGGTATCTTTTAGGTAAGCGTGTTACACCCTAGGCTGCAGCAATGCTTTACATCAGGCAGGCTGTAGTCAAACGTAAACCTATCCCACGTATAAACAAACTACCTTGGGCCATAATGTCTTTTGAACATGAGTAATTCACTGATCTAATGACTGTACGTGATTCCTCGGTCCTATTGGGATGCCTTGGATGAATAACACGAGTTTAGTATGGCGTGAGTGGACTGTATTTATGTATATGTGTATTGACTGATTGCGCGTGCGGTGCGATAGCCGGGTATCGATGTTCTGGCGCGCTTCTCTTGGCGCGCGTGCTGCCACCTGTCGGCGTTGGCGGGAACCTCTCTGGTTGGACGTCGACCTGTCCCGCCGTTATGTTGGCAGCGGGATGTGACGCTCCAACAATGACTGATACATCAAATTATGATAAAAAACATGATTCAGATTGATGTCAAGTTCATCCAAAGTTTTACATAATCTCTTCAAATACAAATATCTAGTGGGCAGACATCAATTTGGTTTGATAAACATTCTTCTTTTTAGCTAATGCACTTATATATACTAATATTATAAAGCTGAAGAGTTTGTATGTTTGTTTGTTTGTTTGAACGCGCTAATCTCAGGAACGAACGGTGCGAATTGAAAAATTCTTTTTGTGTTGGATAGCCCAGTTATCGAGGAAGGCTTTAGGCTATATAACATCACGCTGCAACTAATAGGAGCGAAGAAACAATGGAAAATGTGGAAAAAACGGGGAAAATTAGTCATCTTTGAGGGCTTCCGTTGCGTGCGCTGCGAAAAAGGTTCAAGATAATGAAAGAATTAATGCCCAAAATAACTATTCCACGCGGACGAAGTCGCAGGCACAGCTAGTATTTCTATAAAATAATTACCTAGCCAATTAATAAAAGTGAGAAAACCCAAAACTAATTTACTGGCAACAAATTAAAATTGCACGCTTCATTAGCTAAAGCTGGATTTAATTACACGGATACCAATGAGATAAACTTGGAGCCAAATTCATAAATTAATATCGTTGGGAAGTTAAGGAAGATTTGTTGGAAACAAAAAGCATTTAAATATTTCATCGCTGGTGCATTTAATATTTCTTAATTGTGGAGGCGAGCAAATAAGACAGATTTTAGATTGAAATTTAATTTGATTTTGTGTTATCGTTTGTCTTGAGGTAAAGAATATGACGTATAACAAAAGTTTATAACGGCACTGCATATGTTATTAAGCTATTGTAATTTCGACTAGGTGCCTAACATTTTTTTATGAAGAATGATAAAATTCAAAATATAATATTTTGCACCTTTTAAACAGAATAAGTTAACCTTTTTTAATGAAAAGAATAAGTTACCTAGACTCAACTTTAAAGTTATTATAAGTGCTAGAAAACTATCACAGGTAAGTTAAAGCCTGTATTGTCCACAATAAGCCGATTTTACAAGTTTATGTAACAAACCGCACACATCCTACTGTACAATGGACTAAGTATATCTTTTCTTTTATTTTTCTCCGTTTGTCATCGTTTTCTAGAAAATAAGAAATACGAAACGAAGAAGTAAGCATTTACGTTGACTGCATGGCAAGTTAGCTTTGTTGTGATGCTTATATTTGCTTTTGTTTTTTTTTACTCCAAAGACAGCGAATCAGCTGATGACAGGATAGTCGGCCATCTTGGATCTTATAGCACCGCTATAGTACGGTTAAAGTGGAGTCCTCGCTACTATAACTTTACAATAGACTTATAGAACTGTTTAGCGCTATAGTGCGTTTATAAATACCGATTATGGTCATTTTTCTTATAGTGATGTTATAAAACACTTTAACTCTTCTATAACTTTTTATAAATAAGACCGTTTGTCTTCTTTTTCTTATCAAATGAGAGTGGTCAACTCTGGTGTCGAGAGTTTATCAAGCCGCCCTAAGCTTGATATTTTGTCTAATATCCTTTAACGTAGAACATACAAAACACAAATTGATAATATCTTGTTAAATTCAAGATACGAATATATCTCATGGCTACTAAAAGTCATTCAAATCAATTCAAATTGAATGAAAAAGTAGCGTATGCACGACAAAACTAAAATATTTGTGAAACCTGTGATACCTTAGCTAGGTAGGAGAACAGGTGTTATGTTTCAGCGCGCAATAAATTCTAATTAACATTAATACAACTTTGCTAATAAAATACCCGTTCAAAGGTCACTGTTAACAACCTACAAATCTACTTTCCTCCCAAATCCGGGTGATCTCCATATGAAACCGGTTAAAACCAGTTAAAAGCGGTTTAAACCGGTTAAATCACGTGAAAGGGCAAACAAATTAATCGTGTCTGGCGTGCGGCGACAATAACGTAAAATATGAATATTAATATAGCGAGTGTTGTCAAAGCGATCTGGTTGGGAACGTATGGCTAATGTCGAGTGGTTTTGTATATTTATAAGAATTTATTTACAATAATAAAATATAAAAACAAGGGAAGAAAAACTAAACATACTACTTCTAACTACTACAAAAAAAGGGGCCCTTAGAAAATCTTCATACTGGCCGCATTACCACGCTGGATGGCAACGCTGATACGTTGAGCCAGAAAACGGCCAGCATTTTGGTCATGCGTCGCGTCAACCAAGCGCTCTGTGAGGTTTTGGAAAATAGTAGATAATAATTTTGTAGATTGTTTTATTAATAGTTTGTAGGTGAGTCTTTGTCGTAATTTTAACATCGTTATGTTAAAAGAAAAAGTTCGATAGTTTTAACGTTTCAATCTCTCTAACAACTAAAATAACGGTTTTTAATTAAAACCGGCTAAATGCCACGAAAATTGTAAAAAATAAAGTAATGTTTGGCGTAACACTAGATTTTAATGTGTGTACTTTTATAGCATTTTTAATGTCGTGGCAATACTTAGCACATATAGATCTATAGCTATAAGTATATGTGGGTATTAGTGATCGTATATATGTAGATATATAGGTAGGTACATAATAGGTGTCGCACAGAACTCGGTATACTCGGTATGTATCGCAGGAAGCCGTGTAACGGAACGGATTGAAGGAAACCTAATTAATATGCGCTCTACAACATACTGTGGAGGAATAATTTACTTAGACATACTATTATAATATATGTAGGTATTGAAGCTATACACTTGATTGTTAGAAGAAAAAATGTGTATGAAGCGCAAAACTACAGCCATGCATAATAAGCAAAGGTATGTGAGAAACAAGCTAAAATTCAATAATCAAGTTAACCCTAAATTAAGGATAGGCCTAAGTAGGTCTTGCTTGTTAGCATAACTTGGTGATTTTGCTTGGTTGACTGTCAAGTCTCACTGAACTGTCGTTTAGTGTACGCAGTAGCTAAGGATAACATTACAAACTCTGACATCAGAGCTGGCCACTCTCATAAGAACTTACATTTTTTTACGAAAAAACATCATACATCATGAACAAATAAAATGTGTAGTTGTGATCTCCATCGTTTCTTTGTTTTTCATACTGCTGTTTTTTTCGTAACAATATTTCAGTAGCTCTACGCTCTAGCATGTCTACACCGTAGCTCCTCTACGCCGTAACCCCTCTACGAAACGTAGCAAAGCCCGGAGGGATCAAGCTGAACTTAGTTTAAAGTAATGGATGATCGTCATAGTATCGATATTCAAGTTTGCTACTATTCTATAATACAATTTACTCACTCGATAAAAGACTTTAAAGTACGAGTGTATGTGAAAATCGAATCTGCTGTCGAGTTTTAAAATCGGCTTAATATCCTCTATTAAATTGAAACGACTGTAATGTCACAAAAAGACAGGTCTATACTTTTATCTGGATGTTGTATTTACCCAAATATAATTTAATGAAGCATATGATGTAATGTTTTTCTTTTGGCCAGGGTCACCCATCTGCAAGCTTTAAAAAATGCTAGCGAATGTGGCTCGGCGGTTAAAGCATCTGCTTTTCCTCCTGACGCACCGTGGTTCGCATCTGGCCCTACATCAATGACTGTCTTGTTTTCAAGCTATGTGTAGATTTGCACTCGCTTAGCGGTGAAGGAAAACAGCGTGAGAAAACCGATACGCATATATATGCGAGGACTTGGTGTCTTCCGTGGAAGGGACCTGGGCGCCTACCACGATACATCTGTCCAAGAGAATTCCTCTGACGATTAATTCTGCGGAGGAGTCACGACCCTCAGTCATTAGGAAATAAGACTCAAAGAGAGAGACCCATCCAAGGCTTTAACTTTACTTTAACTAAAACTTTGATAAGTAATTATTGAAGAATATCATATTAAAGAGACTCTCAAGCGCTTCTAAAAATAAGTAAGACTTGTTGTTCGAACACTCAGTTTTCTGCGTTTTAGCTGCAGTCTTCTGTTTTAAAAGTGCAAAAAAACAACAAGACGTTTTACGAGATATAAAATTAATATGCTACCTGGTAGGGAAGCCCGCGGCTCATATTCCTAATATTTTGAGCCTTAACGCTCGAATGCCCAACTTTCGGGCAGCCATAAAAACACCCTTAAGCACGGACGTAGTTAGGGATAAGTACTGGGGCTGACTGAAACAGTGTATGAACAATTTGTAAATAGATCATACATTTTAAATCTGTTGGAGAATCATTAAATAGATTAGTTTTACTTCAGTGAAGAATAATATATTACAAGTACTTATATTTAATTTAATAATATATTTAATAATATATATTAATAATATATTACAAGTACTTATATTTTATTTAATAATATATTACAAGTACTTATATTTCACGTTATCTAATAAAAAGGCGAATGATTTAGACATATAAGAAGAGAAAAATTTTGATTGCAATTTCATTTGAAGTTAATTATCATTAGCTGCCCCTTTCCTTTTCAACACATCCATACAAATTACATTATAAGTTATGTACAATTGTAATTTCTAATTGACGTGTAAGTTTTTGGTTACAAATAAATTGTTTATCTGTTTTTTTCTGTTACCTTTTAATGCCAACGCAGATCAAATATGATTTTGAGCGTATCGGAAGTATGAATACAAGACTGATTGAGGCAGATATATGTTCAAACAAAATTATATCTGCTCTACGAAGGTAGTTTAGCCCACAACCTTCCTGAGTGTGTCCTCGCCCTTAGCAGATTAAGCAGTTTACCCCAACAGTGGGCCGTTGTCGTTTTTATACAGCCCCACGGTGTATTAACCAAATGTGCCGACGCATTAGCAAGTTTCACTAGTACAGGAGACAATGGTACTCCAAATCACATTGATCCACAAACTTACGATTTATACTTTTTGAACCCACTTTTGACTTTAGATTTTATCCTTTCCTGAAATAGAAACACAACTAACATTGAGCTTTAGCCCAAACTGGATCCTGGATTCTACAAGAAAGCAAAACTACTCCTAGGGGTAGTTTGAAGTCTTTACAAATCCGCCTCTACCTGATCTTTCCAGTGATAATTATTTGGGACATCCGACAGGCTTTCAGAAAAAAATTAGAGATAGTCTACACTTCAAATGTTTGGCTTGTGTTAGCAACATCATTGAATGTAAAATCTTATCACATAATTTCACAGATCAAAAAAGCATTTACTAATAATTCTCTTCTAAGGACTATTCTTTCCACGTAGCCAAGTGAGCATATAATACAAAACCTATCTATACACTAATATTATAAAGCTGAAGAGTTTGTTTGTTTGTTTGAACGCGCTAATCTCAGGAACTACTTGTGCGAATTGAAAAATTATTTTTGTGTTGGATAGACTATTTATCGAGGAAGGCTTAAGGCTATATAACATCACGCTGTAACTAATATGAACGAAGAAACAATGGAAAATGTGAAAAAAAACGGGGAAAATTATTCATCTTTGAGGGCTTCCGTTGCGTATGCTGCGAAAACTGTTCAAGATATCAAAAAAATATGTATGAAAGAATTATTCCTCTTGAAATGATCTAACAAAATGTCTCTAACAGTATATGTCTATCTTTTAAGATTAACTCACTAGAACCGTTTTTATGGTAATAACTATTCCATGCGGACGAAGTCGCTGGCACAGCTAGTCAGTACTATGTATCCAGTAACTTCCCACCTAGAGGTGTTTTTGTCCTCAAGCCGTGACAAACTGCCGAAAGCGCTGCCATTTTGTTGTGGCAACACTCCGAGACTTCCGTAATTGCACTTTTATACCAACATACCTACATATACATACATATGTATACCTACTGTACCTGCAACAAGGGTTTTACATAGTCCCATGGCTTATAATATAACAACATTCTTACTACACCAACATACCATGTACATACAGCATGGGTTTATACCAACATACCATGGAAAAATATATGCTCTGCAAATGTAGGTGAAGGTCGGAATTTACCATGAAACTATAGTATGTGAAGCTCTTTTTCCATGGTAAAAATTTACCATGAAAAAGAGTTTAGCTTAGCTATCTATTGGAGATTGGCACAGGACGGAGACTGTTGGCATGACAAGAGAGAGGCCTATACCCAGCAGTGGGATAAAAACTGGCTGTTGATAATGATGATGATGATGGTTTCTACCTGTACTGTGGGTTTTTTTCATCCATCCAAATGTAGAGTTGTATGATCACAAGATTGGTTATTCTAATGGAGAAAGCTTGAAACGATAGAGCTTATTCTGGTACGTTTATCTACTTAATGTCGCTGTTCATTCAATTATTAACGATAAGTTTGCATTGAAAGCAAGCTGCTTAGAGAAAAAACAGAGAGACCAAATGGATGCAGGTTTGCTTTTTTATTCTTTCCTTTACAACGTGGAAAATAGTGCTCAGAGCTTATATATTTAACAAGCATCCTGTGTAATTCTGTCAGCTAATAAATGCTTTTAAGGTTTATGCTAAACATACACAGCATTCTGTTCTATTCGGTGCTTAATCGAGACTTAATAATATTAATTTACACGAAATATAAATTCACTGCATCATCATCATCATTCACAGCCGGTTACGTCCCACTGCTGGGTATAGGTCTCTCTCATAATATGCCATTGGTTTCGATTTTTAGCCAGCCTTATTCAGGTTTGACCTGCGACAGATGATTTTATCACAATACCGAATTTGACAAATAAATTTCTTGCTTGATATAGATATCCTCTAACTACAAGCCCTATCCCCCTCACATCAGTAAATCAAGCGACGCAGCCGCCGTGTTTCAATCACCAGACTACGGCATATGTCATCTGCGACACCACGGGGCTTAGATGATCTATCGGTACAACTAAAGGGTGGGATCCACATCAAGCAAGGGTTTGAATAACAAATTATTACAAAGATGGATTCTTACATACACTGAATTTAACAAATGTATTCAATTCAACTTCATTGTGCACCAGAATAATTACTCCAAATCAATTTACAGAAAACATTACTTAACATAGGTACTTAATTAATCGAGCGGCTTTATCGCTTAGAGCAATTTCTTCCATGCATCTTTAATGTAAGTAATAGAAATGTTACAAGTGGAATTCATTAAAAGTAAATTATACATACGCACTAGCGTAGAGACACACACATAGTCATACACAACTGTATACACTCATTAGCGTAAAATTAAATAGCATATATCTCATAGTCATAAACACAAAGCAGTGAAATGACACACTAGGTTATAAAATTTAAAGACAAGGCTGGAAACTGTTTGTTTTGTAACCCTAAACCTCAGAATACAGAAAGAACTTCATTGTATATTCTGAGCTCTAAACGTTGTTTTGTTGTTATGTATATACTAACTTTCAAATTCTACTATCATGATAGCGGGAAAAACACATACCTACCTTAATATTAAATTTTTACTCCTTCGTAGTAACTATTTACATCCTTATCAAGTTAGTGAATGTTTATCTCTGACTGGATAGTAGCACTACACTACATACAAGACTCCTGCAGTGCACTAAACTGGCAACGTTCCAAAATCTAGCACCGACATGTTGTATGCAGCCTCGTTAGTAAATGCTGGAATAAACCTCCGCGGATATTCAGTTCAAACTTTTTGGTTCGGTGAGTAACTTTTAAAAAATATTGTAGTTTTCAGTTTTCCGCTTAAAATTGATTTAAAAAGATAAACCTATCAAGAACGTAATGGGTTAAATAGCTATAGCCAGTATCACAAGTTAATATATTCAATTGTGTATAGTATTTTTTGGATATCTATCTTCTATCTAAATATATAAAACTCAAAGGTGACTGACTGATTGACTGACTGACTGATATAGTGATCTATCAACGCACAGCCCAAACCACTGGACGGATTGGGCTGAAATTTGGAATGAAGCTAGATGTTATGACGTAGGCATCCGCTAAGAAAGGATTTTTGGAAATGCCACTTTTAAAGGGGTGAAATAGGGGATGCAAATTTTACTTCTTAATGCGAGCGAAGTCGCGAGAACCCACTAGTTTTATGTTTAAATAGTTAGTGCTTACGTTTTTATACAAGCAACGCAAACTTAAGTTAATTGAACGGCTATTGTAAGAATAAGAATAATTTATTTACCTTAACAATTAACTTAAATAACATATTTGACTTATCTAACTAGGAATACTGCATTTTTGATATCTCTGTGGGTTCTGCACTAGGAACATCCTGTGTCGCAGAAACCACGGTTGATTAAATAGCGAGTATTAACATGATGCAGATACGGCTATAAATATTTATCTGGGTAGTGGTTTATAGTTATACAAATTCAATAGAATAAGTACCTACTTAAAGTCAGTAAATAGCGTGCTATGAGAGTACTGAAGACACATTGTGAGTCCTGTGTCATTTTGTTGTATATATATACGGAAATCTAAATTCTGGCAGACGATTTGCGAACGCTGTTTTGACTATAGGTTGAAAAGCACGTGGAAGTCTTCTCCTTGGAGAATCGTTAGTAACAATTAACAATAATTAACTTGAATCTATTTTTTTTGTGGCTTTTGCGAAGATATAACTTCGCAATTCTGCCAATGTCAAGTGGGAAGATAGGCCATCAAACTATACTCCCTCTACGCCATCAAACTGAGAAATTGTTTTTTCAACTTGAATCTTCTTTCAGAAAACTTCTTACTATTTTGGTGACACTAACACTTACTCTCACAATTGACTCTGTGATCTATTTTGTCATATTGAACCAAACCAAAATAAACATAAAAATTCTAAAATGTGAAGCCAATAAATATCTCACGCTAAAATGCGATAAGTTTACCTTTACTGGATTATATCTCAGATAAAGATTCTTATCATAATTCTTAGTCTATCTAAATCTATCAACACTTTATCAATATTTATGAATATGTACATATATGTGAACTTGTGTAGAAGATATTCGTTTTAGCAATGTGTTAAATTTATTTCCAAACATTAATTTTGTAGAAAAGCCGTAAATAGATTTAAAGTCTCGTTTTAGAATACCTGACTTTTGTATCTTCTTCTTCTTCTTATCGAATGAGTGTGGCCAACCCTGGTGTCAAAGTTTATCAAGCCACAAGTTTTATTAATCCTTGTTCACACCACACTCAAAATGATGAATATTTTTGGATAAATTTGGTAATTTGGTTGTTTTATGTCCCAGATAGTGAACGCCCACGGCTTTGCTCGCATTATTTCAGGATAAAATGAAATTTTTAAGACCTCACACTACCTACATACCAAAACTCATGATGATCCGTTCAGCCGTTTTTTCGTTATGAGCGTTTAAATAAACAGACCAAAATTCTATAAATAGTTGGAACATTTTTTTTTTAATATCTTCAATGATGACTCTCTTCTGCTTTATTATATGTACCGATGATTATTGTAAGTCTAAATGACATCATGTATTTTTTTTATTTTTTTTGTCTTAAAATGGTATTCGGATTCTTTGATTAAGTAAGTACTTATTTTATTATCAATATGTGTAATTTTCATTATTTAAAGTTATTTCAATTAAGTATATTATCATTAGTGTAATTTGCGGTACTAATTGGAATAAAGAATTTGAATTTGACCTTTGACCACAAAACCGCTTGGGCTTTTGTTACAAGTAATGGTCAAACACCCGACTGTTTTGTATAAAAATCAAGGTATTTAACCTGTTTAGGATTAATAAAACCTCAACTAGTTCTAATTAAACCAGTTTAACGCGTCTTGTTTTGTTTTTGCAGTGATAAGCCAACCTCAGTTTGCCACGAACCATGGCAGAAGCATAAACTACGAATATGCGTCGAATTATATTAATCAGCTTTATAATACTCACATTCAACTTTGCTCTCTCCAAGGGTGTGCTCAAAAACGTATTCTATAAAGATGTAGAAGTGAATTCAGGGCCTGTAAGAGGGTTTCAGGCTGAAGATGCAGAGTATTTTGCGTTTTTGGGAATACCGTACGCAGCGCCGCCCGTTGCTGGACGGAGATTTCGGGTAAATAACAATAAATTACAAAAACTTTTATTGTGCAGATTAGGTAAGTATATTTGGTACGTATTAGATCATTTTAAAAATGACTTATATAGGTACACTACGTACATGTTCAGTTGGTCAAGTATAATATCGTTTATCTGTATAACAATTTAGAATTATGGTCGCATTTGTTTACACAAAGCAACGCTTAGATTGTATTCCAATAATATATTACAAGTTTGTCATTAAAATACCCATCCGTCCAGCAACCTCAAATAGCAGACTTAGTTAATTACAATTTCATTTTAATTAACTAAGTAATTTTTATGAAAACTAGTTTTTATTAGAATTATATGTCTTTGTAGGCACCACACCCAGTACCGCCATGGAAAGATATCTTCATTGCAAACCGCACGGTGTCGTGTCCACAACGAGGCACCGGAAACGAAGACTGTCTTATTGTAAATGTATTCACTCCCACAAGGATCTTCGATGGACCCTTACCAGTACTAGTGTACATCCATGGAGGATCTTTCGTGATAGGCTCCGGACAGACCAAAGGATTCGAGCTATTGATGAAGCAAAATGTGATTGTAGTGACAATAAACTACAGACTCGGCGCTCTTGGATTCCTCTGTCTTGGAACCAGGGACGCGCCAGGAAACGCTGGGTTGAAAGACCAAGTGGCTGCGCTCAAATGGGTCCAATCAAATATTGACAAGTTCGGCGGAGATCCCAACAAAGTTACAATATACGGCATGAGCGCCGGGGCCGCCTCCGTTGAAATGCTAGTCCTATCCAAAATGGCGAAAAACTTGTTCCACAGAGCAATCATCGAATCAGGAACAGCATCGGCAGTTTGGTCCATCGACGCTGATCCAATAAAAACAGCCGAAGATTTGGTCGCAACCACAAACTTTGCAAACATCACGCACAATTTTTACAAACTCATCAACTTCTTCCAAAACGAACGAGCAAAGGATTTGAGTCAATTCAACTACGAGTATTATCAAAGTCTGACTGACGGCACGTTCGGGTTCGTTCCTTGTCTCGAAAATAAACTTTACGGCGTGGAGCCGTTCCAATGGAGCACTCCAGATAAGTTGCTAAGGAGGGGAGTATACAACAAAGTTCCTATATTGTTTATATTTGCAAGTTTGGAAGGGTTGTACCTACGGAGCTCGGATTATTACGAGCTGAATTATAAGGACAGAATGAACGACAGATTCGAAAACTTCTTGCCGGCTGATTTGAACTTTGATACGGCGGAAATAAGCAACGCTGTTACGGACAATATACAACAGTTCTATTTCGGGAACAAATCTATTGGAGAGGAAACTTTGGAGCAATATTTCAATTACTTTGGAGATCATCTTGTTTTACATGGCTTATTGAACTCAGCTGTAGAACATGCCAAAAACGGTGATCAAGTTTATTTGATGGAATTCGCATATAAAGGAAAACTAGGGAGTCAGGAAAGATTTTTTGACAACATTCCGAAAGCAGGGCATGGCGACGCGGTCAAATATACGATACTGAATGGTAAAATTCAAAATGAAGACGACAAATTGATGGCACAGAGGATGACGAAGGTTGTCACAAATTTTATGAAATATGGGTAAGTTATAAAGATTAAACTTGTATGTACGTATTATATAAATGAAATAGATAGATAGATAAATACTTTATTAACACGTCATATAAAACAACACAAAAAAGCATTTATATTAAAATTTAGCATAAAAATTAAAATAAATTAAATTTAACATTTTAAATGAAATGTAGCTGTGTTTGGTTGATCGCGTTTAATGCTCAAACGGTACAATCCATTGAAATGAAATTCAGTATTTATTTTTTGTTTCAACTAAAATGAAAGCGTGCATCATGTTATAAATATAAATGTGTACGTATTGTTGACTTTTACATACTCTTCTAGATCCCCAAGTCCAGACAGGAGCGAGTTGATCCCGATCCTCTGGCCAGCAGTATTACCTGACAGCGTCACCTACATGCGGCTGGACAAAGACCTGCAGGTGCTGGAGGAGCCTCACTGGGAGAGGAAGGTGTTCTGGGACAAGTTGTACGAGAAACATCGCACGCACATCGCACCAGTGGACCCGAGTGGGAAAGATTGATACAGTTAAAGTATTAAAGAGCCGAGGTGCAAATAAATATTAATTTATTATTTAATTTGGATTTCTAAATTATTCAAATTCAAATTATTATTGACAAAAAAATACTTAATCTATTACGTTCATTCATTGGGTACACAGTTTTCCAGGTGCAGTCAAGTATCAGGTACGTGATATTTCATTGTTGATTAAATTACCTAATTATTTTGTGAGAAATTACAGATGTCTTTTAATACTACAGGGTATTAGTAGATGCTTGTGTCTTTGCTCGTGTTTTGTTGGGATAAAAAGTAGCTTAGGTTCGTTACTCTTAGGGTACCACCAGGTCTTACCACCATATCAAAAAATCACCATACAAAGTATTGAATTCCAGCACTGTTTACCTATAGCGGCGTAACTATTCATCAATCGTAATTACGAACAAAATAAATACCGTAACATAATTATTCTAACTCCACAACTAGCAGTTTTACCGCCAATAGCGCCCTCTTCTAGATATCACCTTTTATTAGTTAGTTTGTTCTAAGCAACATTTCCCATGAAATAACGCACGATGGGGGCAAAGCTCCGAAACGGCGGTCATTCGTTCCATCTAATTGGATCAGCAGTTGAGACCCAAATATATTGTTGGTTGTTAACATACACAATGTAATTATTAGACACATAACTATTTATCTATCAAATTATTAAATCTTTCCGTGCAATGTCTAACAAGCTTAGACCAATCAGTGCTAAATTAGGCTATATTAACATGGCGACACCAACGTGTATGTCTCACTTTCTTCGTGAACTTTCTCGTTTATTATAAGGCTATACAGTATTTGTATTTATCTTTATAGAAACGGTGTAGCTGTGTGCTGGTATAAATTTAGTTTGTAGTTTGCACTTGATGGTTATGTACACTTTGTCTGACTTAATTTGACTTGGAATCCTGTTCAGCTTTATTTATGCTGGTACAAATTTGGTTGTAATTGAGTCGGCGCTTGGGTCGCCAACAGCTAAAACAATATCAACCAGTCCGAGACGAATGGCAAAAGTATAGCAGAAAGAAAATATGACACTGCGAGTTCGTATTATTTGTAAGTCACTTGTAGGTCTCATCTATACTATGCTATGATATAGATTTTTTCATGTGCATGTCGGATTTTTTTACTGCAATGTCTCGTCTATGTGGTTGTTGCCGCCGGCCGCGGTGCTTGCGGGAGATTTGTGTGGATAGCTGCACGCAATTCGGATAAAGGACACTGCGACGCAGTAGTGAAGAGTGAGACAAAGCAACAGAGGAGAGGGATACTCATTTAGTTCTCTATTACCCGAGGTACCTACCCACCCATGTTCTCACCTATATACTTATACTTATACATATATACTTACACTTCGATAAGTATCATATTCTTCAATTCAACGCTAGAATTGAAATCATGCAAGTCATTAAAATACGACAAATATACGTTTAACGACAAGTTTATCGAATGAACGTGATCTAACAGAGATCCTGGTGACTGATACTAAGGTTTTCTGTGTCAATAGAATCCAAATCTTTATTTGGATTAGCATTTAAATTGAATCCAATGAATTTCGTACACAATTTGAATTCTTTTTCTTTTTTTTATAATGTGTATACCCAATTGGAACCTACGATAAAATAAACAATAACATTCATAATTATTTTTATACCCCCACATCACCTTTTCCATAAAACAGCCAAAGCCACACCACTGTCTCGCATTCCGCTCCACCTGTGATTTCACATCTAACACCTGTACACCTGCTGTATTAGGCGTGTTTAGAATTTAATTTACGACCGTTCAGGGCCATTGCCACGCGCCATTCCCCAAACTCACAGTCGGACCATAAATATGAAATCTAAACTGAAAATTTGCTTAATTTGTTGGCGCAGTAAAATAAGCATCGATTGAATTGGGCTTGTTTGAATTGAAGAAACAAAACACGTGGAATTGGTTTTAGAACCTATCAGTGAAGTTTATTAAAAGCTAAACAATAATTGACGTGCGTAGATTAACATAACAAAAGTAGTAACATTGCTAAATATCGGCAAATTTTAGGCTTTTAGCGTGCCTATTCACAGTGGTCATTCAATAAACCTAGAGTTCAGGAAAAAAATGCCATGAGTACATATTTACTGCTCACTAGAATGGTTCTAGGCTAAATTCATGAAAATTTTCTTTTCCTTTTGTGGCATAGAAGATAGATTTTTTAGTCTTCAATGCCTTGGTAGAAAATATATATATTAATAGGTAGAATATTACTTTTAAGATTTTGTTTATACGCCTACATTTAAATCTGTGTAGTCATAAATAAATATTTTTCTTTCTTTCTCCTTTTTGTAAGCCAGAACTTTTAGACTGTAATAATATAATAATTTACATGTGTGATAATTGATCACATAATGTCACATATACACAGAAGAAGAAGAAAAGAAGAAGACATATACAAGAGAGATACCGCCCATCAAACTTATAACAATCCAAAAAAACTTAGATTTTAAATACAAAAGTGGGTCACGTTTTCAAAGTTTGCGCACAATTTATAACATTTTCAAAATTAAATTTCCTGGAGCTATCAGGCTGGCTTAGCGCCAGGACTCGATATACGTACGAGACGCAACTACAACGGAAATATTACGTCTATTTATTTTTACTAAGTATGCTTGTATATCTTTTTAATGCTTTCTTTAGTCAATTAAATGGATTTGTTTTAACAGTTTAACTAATATTGAAATCAACACCCTCCCGCACAATAAAGTACACAGTAACAAACTTTTGTATTCATATTATTAAGCTTGCTACAAAATAAAACAACCCGCAGCATAAAAATATGTTATTTTTTCTGTGATTAAATATTGTGTTACCTTATTACCTAATTTATTATGTAAATCTCGTAAAGGCCTCAAATTTCAAACAATAAAATTAAAAATTGTATATTCACGTAAAACGTATGAAACCTTTTCAGCTCAGCAAGCAAAACTCTCGACATCAGGGCGCGCCACTTTCATACATATTTTAGAAGTTAAAAAGTAGGGTATCGTGTAACATGACATGCAGCAAGCCAAAGACTAGAATTATCTCCCAGGAACCTACAAACACGAGAAGCAAGCCAGACACGGAGCAAGTTCGCAGATATAATCGCCAGTGTTGCCATGTGTCACCCGGAGACATAGAATAACAATGGACTAACCTAAATTCACCATACTGTTAGCGCACGAAGTATAAGTAAGTTCATGAATAACTCAGTTTACCGTGGCGAGTGGCACTGCAACCAAACCAATTAAATGATACCTAGTTCATGTTTCAGAAACCTTACTTACCAATAGCACCTAAGAAAGTGTTAGTTATAAGGATTATTTATATTGTTAGAACGTATAAGTTTAGTTTACAGGGTTTTACTTTATTCTAACCCTGCCCTCTGCACTAGCTAAAATAGTTATTTGCTTGGTAAAAAAGTTGTAGATTTTGTACTCGCTATCAAAGTACAGTACAAATTTTATAGTTAGTTCATTAGTTTAGAAGGAATTGCTGGAGATCTGTCGCTTACTGTACTATGTATATGGTGCGACGACTGGAAGGCCGCCAGTAAAGTTGCCAGTCGAGGAAACTATATATATCGCTACCTAGGTACGTGCGATTACTGATAAGTTACGCAATACCTACAACGAAGATAATGCTACGTGCTCCAACCATATCAAATCAAAATGCATTATTAAATTTAAGTTACTAATGACTAACTAATCGGTTCTTACTGGGAAAGCATGCTCCATGCACCATATTTAGTCACTGATGGTTAGCAATCATTATGATCTCATAATGATTGCTAACCATCAGTGACTAAATATGGTCAAGTGGGAAACCACGTCTCCCCCAACTCCCTCCATGAGTCCCAGTCGAAGGCCGCCTCACGCCAGGCACCCCGAAACCGGTCGAGATCCTGACGTCAGTCTTAGGCCTTTCTCTTCTCTTTCTTTCTCTGTGAAAACCCTCGGTTTTATAAATAAAATAAAAACATTGTACATAAGAAACTTACTTAACACAAATTATTCCTAAAAGTACTTGTCTTATAATACAAACACAGACCTTCTAATTAAGAACTTACTTAAAACCATTCAAGTTTATTTCTCAAATGAAGAAAACGTCTGAAAACCCTGTATACTCTTAGGGATTGCATTTAACATACAATTGCATACAAAAACTTTAAAACAGTATAAGCATACATACATAGGTATATAGCTCTAAGCAAAATGTCCCAACCTTAGCATTTACAATAAGTGCTACGACTATTGTGACTACTGAGACTCCGTTCTTTTGTCCCTAGTTCCTATAACCTTCCTTATAAAATAAAAGGGAACGAAATATAAATAATTCTGGACTTTTCACACAGCCAAGTAAGCAAACGCTTTTGTCATTACCTACATGCTACCTTGAGAAGGATACTGAATCTCACAACACAGGCTAGCGTAACGTTAAAAAAACTAAACATACTACTTTTAACTAATACTAAAAAAATAACTTATTAATCACTAGTGACCCAGCCCGGCTTCGCGTGGTCACAGAAACATGATATTTTATACACAAAACTCTTCCTCTTGAATCATTTTATCTTTAAAAAAACCGCATCATAACTCTTATTATTACTAGGTAATCTTCCGTTGCGTAGTTTTAAAGATCTGAGCATACATACATACAAAAGGACAGACGCGGGAAGTGACTTTGCTTTATACTGTGTAGTGTTTTTTTTATATATATATAAGTACAGTAGCAAACAACCTAAGGCCAACATATAGCACCTCACAGCCGGTCAGAGACCTGTTTACTACCTCCCCAGCTACCTACGAGTTGGCAGCATTAATACGCCGCCAAATTGGCATTCCCCGCGAACACAATTTGGGCAAAGCTTAGCTAGAAGTGGAATGGACACGCTATCTAGATATTAATCATCGGGTTTGTTTTGTTCGGATCGATGCTTGTCTCAGTACTTAGGTTTTGGTTAAGGACAAGAATCTTAAGAGTCTTTTATATGAAACGTTTGTTAGTTAATTAATCATCAAGCAAAAAAAAGCAAGATGAGAGAAGGTACAAAAAATAACATCAGACACTGTAACAACCCACTACCTATCTCTCTATATATCTCTATTTTTTTTTTGAAACTATATCTAACTTATAACTATAAATTGTAATTATGACTAATTAATAACTAACATACCGCTGATATACGTCTGATCATTGTATCTACTTTAACGAAACCTATTAGATAAGTATATGTGATGTCTTAGTACAGCTGACCTAATTTTGTCGTCTTCTTGTTAATTAATCTTACAACTTACTTCTTCCAATTGATATTATACTAGTGTATTACCGTGTACTCTTTCATTACCTCAAACCCATTGCTTAATTCCTATTTCTAACAATCTAGTGTTTAGAACTCTTATATAATAAATCACGTTAGTACAAACATAGAATCCTACTGATAGATGTTTAATTATATAATCTCCTTTACTAAACCCTGTTTATCAATGAGGTCAACAAAACTATATAGAGATTTCCTTCATTCGTTCATAGATTAGTAATGTCAATTGCTATCTTTATAAATGTTTATTATTTAGGCTCGCCTTTGCGTACCAATCAGTCAAGAATTTAACTGAAAAGCACAGAAAATGCTCCATTCCAACGCATTTTCCCATGGTAAACATATAATTTCCACGAGATCTAAACCCCTGACAAAAGCGGCCTTTCCTATCAATGATAACTCAATCTTTTTCTAGCTGAATGTATTTACTTTTATTTTTATTCATTTGTTTGATTATGACCTACCTAACAAAACCTCGCTCGAACTTTTGACATGATTCCCTACGAAATGTGATCGTCTAGTTAGTTAGAACGCCTAGGTCATACGTAGCAACCCTAATTCTTTAAGGATGAACAGAAAAGAACCATAACCTAGTATAACCCAAATGGAGTCTACTTCTCAAAGAAAACTATCGTAAATATAAAGGTCAGATTAATCCTAACAAAGTTATGACGAAGAAAAGTTAAATACATTTAGACATTCTAGGTAATAATTCCTGATCTTGGCTGAGTGTGTAGTTACTCATAAGTAGTAGAAAAACAACAATAATGTTACGTCACCTCTATTATTCACTTTCCAACAGCTGGGTTCCTGGTTGGTGATAATTTTGCCAACGTACGAAACCCTAGAAAACACTTCTGAATTCTACCGTATAACAAAGTGACCGAGATTAGATAACTTATCTGTAAATAATTAGTTATTAATCTAATCAGCCAAAAATAGGAACTATATTATAAAGGTCTTCAGTGTTATATCACGAAGTAAGGTAATATTCTCATAAATAAACAATTAAGTTATATTCCCTATTTATTTTGTAAAGGTAATTGTTTTCAAAATGATATTTATAAACCATATACAACTGTAGTAATTTTATCATATTTTTAAATTTATTATTTTGTCAATAAATATACTCCCAGCACAACTTCTGCCTTTAAGCAAGTGTAGCTTAGTTTACTTTAATTTAAATCGCTTCAACATTTCCATCAGGCGCTATCTTGCGAAATAGAATAACTTACTTTTGTATTTAAAAGAGTCATAGTTTATATTTCTAGAATTGATATTCATTCAATAAATAGTCTCTCAACTTTATTACTGTCATTTAAGCATGCGTAGCTTTGGTTAGATTTTAATTGATAATTTGCTATGATGTTTTCAATAGGCAATAAAAGAACTTCGTTTAAATAACACATGTTCCAGATAGCAGCTCCCGCTGTTTATTTCAATTAATTATCCGACTTGTATTCATTATAGCGTGTATTTATTTAATGTGAACTTGTAACCGTTCATAATCATAATTTCCAATTTTAGATGAATGTTCCCTAACTACCGCAACTTCTACGTTTTATTTGATATTACAAACTTTCTTCCAAAACTCAATTATTCGGTTCACCCCTTAATAACGTCCTATAATTTAAACGCAGTCGGTTTTATTAATTCCGCTAATAACTCCGCGCTATCTTACGTCTCCGTCCTACTTCGTGAATCATACACAAACTTTCGTCTTATACCAAATTTCAAATAATTATCTACCTCCCTATAACCTATCATCCTAATCTAATGCAAATCTCTTCTCTAAATTATTCCTTACTTCTTACTTACCTGTTTCTCCCTACGCTAATCCCTCAACTAAACCTACTTATCAGAATGAACCCTAGCTTCTCCTATCCCTATCCCTGCCTACTCAAAATAATATATCAGGATACTAGCCGCCGAATAACCTAGGACGACCAGTGGAACTAGGGGGGAGGAATTTAGGATGCGGAATGATTTTCCCAGATTCCCCTAATCCAGACTCAGATTAGAGAGGGTTTCTACTAACCCATGGCCAAAGGTAGTCGCGGCCGAATCGGGAGGAAATGAAGGTAGACATACAACATTTATCCAGCGGACAGCCAGAATAATGCCGGGTATAATAACAATCAAGGGCTTTAAACCACGAGAGTTTAAAGGTATCTAATCTACTTTAGCAAAGCAGTAATTAGTCACTCAAAAACTAATTACAACATGCAATTACTAGCTCAAGCGGGATCCCAGATTTAAACTTTACGGGTAAATTAACGCGTTCACTGGGTAATTTGGATCTATTATTAAACCTTATATCACATTGCCTTCGACTTTGGACGACTACTTGGTGAGCCTGACAGGAGCAGGATATGCTTCAATCTTCCCAAATCCGAACGTCAAATGTGATATTTATACCATGACTGACAATTAACTCTGGCGACCACATCGTAACACTGATTGGATCAGCCCCTTCGGAACACCCAAGCCAAATGTCCGTCAAGATACCAGGTATATGCACTTAAATTGGCATACTTTCAAAACTAAATTTGTGACTTAATGATTTTATCAGGAAAGGAAAAGCTACCAATATTTAAATTTAATAATTTTAAAATAAATACCCTATTTTCCATTACCTTCGACTTTGGGCGACTACTTGGTGAGCCTGACAGGAGCAGGATATGCTTCAATCTTCCCAAATCCGAACGTTAAATGGAAAACTTATACCTTGACTGACAATTAACTCTGGCGACCACATCGTAACACTGATTGGATCAGCCCCTTCGGAACACCCAAGCCAAAAGTCCGTCAAGATACCAGGTATATGCACTTAAATTGGCATACTTTCAAAACTAAATTTGTAGCTTAAAGGTCAAAGGAACACTCCAAAGTTAATCAAGGAAAGGTAGCTCAAATGTTATGGATGAAAGATGAGATTTTGCTTACTCAGGGATTGGACACTTCCGTCCTCCTCGGCGACCCAGCGATGAAAGAGGGCGAACTCGCGCCCCTTCCCCCTTTTATGCCAAAGTATAACAAAAGCTTCGCTATCTCTTTCTTTCGCTTCCTATCCCGTTTCCCCTAATCCTCTCCGGTGTGGTCCCATGTGACTGTTCCCCAAAATTCGGTACATCTACCTAAATAAATCATCATTGATTTCCAAATAAGTAACTAATACAATAATTTATTATGAACTCCTATTATAAAATCCTAATGGTTTTTTAGCCTTTTGATATTTATTTTAACAATCTCTTTTTTTTATTATTATAAATTAATTCAAAACAAATACTTCAATAACTTTATGTGTAATTGGATTTAAAATATTATTATGTAATTACTTTAATGTAAACATACAAACTATGTGATATCATTTTTGATTTAATAACCTCTGTTTATAAATAACTTACTATGAACTATAACACAAATTCCTGTGAATAGTTTTACTAATAAAAATTATGTTCTAACATTTCCAATTTGTACAAAGTAATTCGACCAAACCCGGTTAGTACTCGTAATGTACCGTACCCTCTATCCACAACTGGCAACCCTTTAAATATCATGCGACTTTTAATGACTATTCTTGGAAATTTGGCCTACGTGACTTTCATCACGCTAACATATTTCTCGGAACCCGAAGCCTTCGCGCACACAAAAAAACCTTCATTATTGCGCTTCCGTTCAAATCCGTCCTTAATCATGCAATGCATTTGTAACCGAAGTAATTACCCAATATCTAATATTGACAACCAACTTAATATTACTGAATATTATTTACAAGACTCTTGAAACAAATATCCTACGAAATCTCATGTCATAATAGATCAATTTTGACTAACAATTACTACTCAAACCGATGCGTCGTCCAAGATTACAACTGTCTTCCATATTACCAACCGTCGAGTAAATGGATAAATACGGCTATTTCCGTTCAAAAGATTATCTTATTATGTGAAAAACAGTTCTAATTGTCTATAATTCTTCTAATGATACTCATACAAGACTTCTTTAACATAGAAGATAATTAATGCCGATATATTTAATACCAAACTTATGTTTAACAATTAGTTCTACCTTTTTTTTGTACATCAATTGACCTCAACCTTCTTTCAATGTTGAGATGAAACCTCTTTCGTTGAATGTAGGTATAAATCCTTCTTTGTTAATTTTAACATAAACTCCTTCGTTGAATTTTTGCATAAAACCTTCTTTGTAGAATGCGAATATTGGGAAAATAGATTAGTATTTAGTTTTTACATGTGTATTTTTGAGATATATCCATATTTGTTATGTTTATATATTTTTATTTAATCGATTGCAGAAAATGAGAGGTATGCTCATTTTTGGTTCGTTACAATAGGTATAAAACCTTCTTTGTTAATTTTAAACAAACTCCTTCATTGAACTTTTGCATAAAACCTTCTTTATAGAATGCGAATATTGGAAAAATAGATTAGTATTTAGTTTTTACATGTGTATTTTTGAGATATATCCATATTTGTTATGTTTATATATTTTTATTTAATCGATTGCAGAAAATGAGAGGTATGCTCATTTTTGGTTCGTTACACTCGCCCCCGAAAAGAGGATTTAATAGCGGCTAAACCTAAATAGTTGACAGACGAAATAAAAGACTCTTTTCTAGTTTAATAAAATATATTTTATTATAAGTTTTACCTGTTTACTGGTTACCTTTGAAAAACATTACCATTACCTTCTATAAAACAATATCATTACCTCACTTGGAATCGTCTCAAATCTTAAAAGAACCAATTTAAACTTCGTTAATCTTTTCATTTCCAAATCTAAACTTTACAGAATGTAGTGTGGCCCTAAGTGTGTGGTGTGTTATTTAAACCTAATGAATAAATAAAAATAAGCTCCCGTTTCGTATCTATAGAATAGCCTGAGAATCATTGACGCAAAATTGTCCTTTCCCCTCGAAATAACCAAAGTACCCAAAGGAATGAGTTGTGAATTCACCAACCGCTAGTCAGTATAGTTCTGACGATCCATCAACCCAAACCTGATTTATCCGCTTGACCTGGGATCGACCGAACCACCCTCAAATACTTTAGTTAAATGTCTCTGGTTCAAAACAATAAATTGCCAGAAATAAACAGGCCTCTTACAGTACAAATCGTAAGCATATCCCAATTAATCACAAGGAGTTATGTGTAGTGTTCGATGATGCCTATTCTAGCATATTATGGTAGCTTCTTGTGTAGTTAAGTCTACAAAAAAAGTAGTAAACCTACTGTAAAACACTAACCTAACTTCACTCTCCTTTTTTGTAGACCATTGTAAGTGTACGAGTTCAATTTTGGAAATGACTTGACCTATTCGGAAATCAGAAATTCTGGTTTTGTCAAAACGCCACTGCACTCACACTGATACATCATTCAGAACCTACTTTCGTGGTCATTCATTCCACGCTTTGACAAACCCAAGAACCATTAATTTCCGAACTAGAAGATTTGGTTCAAAATTAAGTTTAAATTTGACAAAACCAAGCTACTATTTACCTTGCTTTACCTTTACCAAAAAGTTTATCTTACCTTTATTTTTACTATTACGGCGCCTGATAAAATCAAGGCTAATAAAAAATCCTCTTCTTTGTTCTATCTCAGCTCCTGATAAAATAAACTAACACGTATTATGTAATACAATAAATGAAATTCTTTTCATTTCTAAACCCCTGATGAAATTTAACTAACAATCTCTTTCTCATCTCCCTTTTCTCAATAGGCAAGTATCTATAAACTCTTAACTATTTGCGTATTTATACATCAAACATTTAGCGTAAGTATTCTCAAAGTTCATTATAAATAAAATGGGTTCATTAATCGACAAAGTCCTTCTACAGCCGCAATAGTGTGCAATCATCATTTTATTAATTTTAGACAATAGTTGCTTTATATAAACTTCAAATATAAACAAGGCCCATTTACAACCGCTACAATAATATGTCCTAATGCTGAAATAATGTGAATAAGCTACCAATTCTAGTTTTAATTTTTACCATGTGTATGGCAATCTTAATTATGTAATATTATCTGTGAAGCGCGATGGCGCGATAAATTTAAATTTAAAATTCTCGTTCCGCACTCTGTGGGTAATTTTATGCAATTGTAACAAACTCAAACACATTGTAGTTTTAATCTTGATAATCGCTATCAATAATTCTTCTTCTCTAATATATATATATTTAATAATATAGCACAAATAGTATACTTAAAAATGTACAGTTGATTCTACCTAGAAACAAGATAAAGACGAGTCTGTTTTGAAATTAAGTATTACTTGGTTATGTATAACTGTGATATATTATGACATTATGGACAATAAAAGAATTCTATTCTATTCTATTCGGGATTCGGATCTATTCATTGCTCAAATAAAAATGTACTTTACACATATTTTCTAATATTATATTATAGGCTAATATTGTATATTTTAAAATGTTGTTTGTGTCAATAAATTATTTATTTATTATTTATTTATTATATTTAGTATCTATTCTATTCTATTCTTAAAACACAAAGGTACATGGAATTATTCTAAATACAAAACATCACTGTTTTTTTTTTATGAACCATATCTATTGGAAACTGTTTTATATACCTACAAATGTCTATTGCAGCGCCCCCTGGGATCCGTAACACATGACCATATATGAATTCAAACCCAAACCACGTCACCGAAAAACGCAACAAATAAATTTGAACTGATAATCTAATTTATCAGAAAACCACGAACGCTAATTTCTACCAAAATTTATCTTACCCTAAACCATGGCTATATTAAGTACATCTATGAGTTTTTTTTTTTTTTTTTTTTTTTTTTTTTTTTTAATATAAATCTATTTTATTATTATTATTATTTATTATTATTATTATTTATTATTATTTATTATTATTTATTATTATTTATTATTATTTATTATTATTTTTTATTATTTATTATTATTTTTTATTATTTATTATTATTTATTATTATTTATTATTATTTATTATTATTTATTATTATTTTTTATTATTTTTTATTATTTATTATTATTTATTATTATTTATTATTATTTATTATTATTTATTATTATTTATTATTATTTATTATTATTTATTATTATTTCTTATTATTTATTATTATTTATTATTATTTTTTATTATTTATTATTATTTTTTTTTATATTTATTATTATTTTTTATTATTTATTATTATTTATTATTAATATTTATTATTAGTAACTCACTTTTATGTCTAGAATACAGTTTTTTTTTTTCTATTGCAACATACCTAATTAGTGTTAATAACTTTCCTAACCAACCTATATTATTCTGCAACTGTTTCAACTAAATAAGCATCTTTGTTTAAATTACATCAAAGTCCTTATTAAACTTGATTTTATTTATTACTAATTCTAACCCATTCCCTCATAAGGTTACTCCGCTTTACTTAATCCAAAACAATATAACGGAAGAGCTGCAACTAATTGTGAATAGTTATACTATCTACTAGTTCGTATGGCTAAAAAAAATTAAGTTACAACCACCAACCAATCCTCTTATTTTAATTCGTTAAACTTCAATGAATAACTGTTATATTATTATCCTTTTATTTGTCATCATTACTATTTGTACTATTTTGGTGTCTATCCTATGGTTACCGCATAATAAATATAATATTATTTTTTTATTTTCCCTCATGAATATAATACTTCTTAATTTTATTTTTTTAAATCTTTTATTATTATTAATATTATCATTATCATTTCCATTCGAGGATAAAACTACACAATATTTATTTTCGTAAACCTAAACGCGCGTTAAGCCAAAATGTTCTAATCAAAAAAGATTTAATTAGATTATGTGTGTAACCTCTTGATTAACCTAACATAACTGGAAAAGTTTACCTACGTAAAGTAAAACCTCTTTGGTAGCATTTTTTTCCTGCTTCTAATTCTTCAAATTAAATCTCTTCCTATAAAGTTTGAGTATGCGCAGTACTAACAAAAATTAGCTATCTATCCAATACTGACAAGTGATACTGGAAAGAAAAACCCCAAGGATTTCGGATAGATTGCAATTTATTAAACTTATGATATCACAATTTAATGCAGCCTAATCAATTCCTAATCTTCATATATAAATATTGCTCTTACTGAATAAACTTCGTATTACTTACAAAATGATACCTACGAATGCATAAATAAATTTACTCAAACCAAACCATAACCAAAACTTTTAAAACCCAACTCTGGTGAATTTAATTTGTTGAATATTATAAAACCTCTAATCTGCCACTTCATTTATCATTTTTCTTTCATTTCATTTCTAATACCTAGCTATATCTAATATTTCCGCATTTTATAATTACTTTAAGTTAATAATCACTTATCCCTACCGATGACAACTAACAACCGTTTTTACTATTATAACTCATTATTTAACTCATACAATAAGATTTTTAATTATAATCTAATAACGATTTAACCAACGCGTGATGTTATTAGAACGCTAACTCTCTCCTTACAACCGTTAATCTACTATACAAATCAACATATCAACCTATGTTTGTTGAAGACCAATATTAACTCTTTCTATTTTTAATTTTAAGCATACTAAATTTAATTTCGCGTATAACTACATATGCTTATGCAATAACTATCTAACAATTTATGCACAATGAAACCTCCTTCGTTTTCAAATAACCTATTATACGCTCCCAAAAAGGTTTGCGTTTCATGCAAACTCTCTAGTGATTTTCCCGCGCAAAATCCACAATTATGTTATCTGTGCCTATAAAATTATTTCTTCTCTCGTTTTCCGCGCACGCCCACATAAATTAAATATATTCAATTCATTTAAAGAAATAAACAAACACAATGGACCCCATTTTAGCTAATTTAACCGCCCAATTTCCCATTCTTTTCGATCCTTCCGATACTAATTTCAATAATCTCGACTTACGCAAACAATCTATGTACAATTTATTAACAAAATATAATTTAACTTCTCCCACATCAATTTCTATATCGCAATTAAGACGAAAATACAAAGACCACATCCGTACAATCCAAAGTACAACACACCCTAATACGGTAAGTTCCTTTTTTTTTATATGAATTCTTTTTTTGTTCTCTCAAGTACTTCTGTACTTATATCTTGTTCCCTTTAATTCCTTCCAGAATCCTATCCCACTAAGCCCCCCGATTCCGTCCGCTCCAGCCAGTGAATGGATGATCGTCTGCCTGCCTGGCTTGTCTTCCTTGCCCCCCGCAGAAAGAGAAGCCGCCAGAGCGAACATTCATTCACTGGTGGCCCTACAACAATTATACCCGCCTTCGACGATTGTTATAACTCACCGAACAACTGAACCGGTAATAAACCTTTATCTATTTATGTATATGTATAGACGCAAAATATGTACTCCTTTTAGAAAACGACTCTACTTTAACCTACTACTTCTCTCCCTTTCCAGATTCCTACAAACTCAGCGAATCCCCCCTTGCCACCATTCCCTCTTCCTATCGATACCCGACGCGCCTATGACCCAATTTTATCAGTACGTATTTACTCATCTAAGTATTATTATTATGTCTCCATTCTACCAATTTCTCATTATTCAAGCCCCATACATAATGTGTACTTTCGATTACAGGCTCATCCATTTGTACCCACTATCTCCGATCTACCCCCGCCTACTCTGGTAAGTCTCTCCTGTCCCTGGCTACATAAAATATATAATAGCACTCACACAGTTAATAATTGACTACACCATCCCCTTTCCTTTACAGACCGATTATACGTCTCCGGAAATGGAATCTCTATTCGAAGATCTTTTCTAGAACTAATTCATTATAAATTATATAATATATTATATATATTATTATATACTAAGTTCTCCCTCTTTTATTTCCTATGTTTTCTATCTGCAACCGGTTTTATCTCTTATTTTCACCTAAAATGTTCACTAATCTAATTCAAATTTTCGCGGGTTCCAACTGTTGGTTAACTATACTATAATAACAATAGAATTTTTTGACTTGACTATCAAATAAATAAGTTTCCTAATGACTTTTTATAATAATAAAACTTATCAAACATTTCACTCATACAACACAATAAAATTATTATATATTACTCATAACTAAATTTTCCTATCAGTCGCGTAAAACGAAACGCCTATGAAATGAAACGACCAATCGTCCAATCAGAGCTCGCGACGTCACGTTCAATATCCAACATGTCCCGTCAAACATTATTTAGTGTTGTGGTAAAATTGAACAAACAACAATTTGAACTTAATCGAATGAAAACACAAAACTAATATTCTATATTTCATCCTTTAATTTACAAAGATGTACTGTCTCTTTGTAGTAAATGTTTATTCACTATTTTAATGTAGAATTAGTTTTTTTTCTTTTTTTTCTGAATAATAAAATATATAAATATTAACAAAAATATCAATCTCAAAAAAAAAGAAAACATAATTTAACATTTGAATAATTATTCTTCTTCTTGTAAATACAATAAAAATGTGATTGTAATGCAATTAATTAATTACGCACAAAAATCTCAACGCAATAAATCTTATAGACATGTTTTGTTTTCCCTAACTTCCAAGTACTAGCTATTAGAAATTCCTAAATTATCCAATTCTACTCAGATACCAATTGTAAATTATAATATTATCTAAGACATTTTGTTATATTTTTTTTTATAAAGCGTGAAAATACAATATTCAAACATACACAATATATTGTTTCTTGCAAAATAATCGAATCCATCCAAACACCTAGCCCCATTTTTATCGATTAATTAGATAACGTTCCCATCACTAAACTCAACCAGTTGAACGATGAGTTCACAAGATGTCGCCACTTCCGCCTGCTCTCAAATTTTATGTGAACGACCGGCAATGTTTGTGATGAAAAAAATCTCTAATTCTGTATATTCCAGCACAATACAGTGTAATTATAGATAATCTAACGCTTTTCGTGTACAAACAAAAACTACCTAGTGCCACCTGCGCCCAACTACCATTTCAAACTCCAAAACAGTGCAAAAAGTAGATAAACTTTACCTACAAAATTTGTCGTCACAATTCTACAGCAAACTACTCCCATGGTTTCAAAAGGTAAGCATACAATTCCCAACCAAACTATGTTCAGTGATAATAAGTGTCAGATCATATTCTATTACCTATCTATTGCTCACTATGTCAACAATATAACCCCATTCAATCTCAACATTAATACATGAAATCAACCCAATAAACTATCCATTTTATAATATACTTGAAAAAGAAAGTGACCCTATGGTCTTGCACAAAACTTCCCACTTCTAATCATGTCAACAAACCCAATGAAATTCCTAACAATATTGTCCCTATAATCCTTTTTATGTGTTGATAATTACCAGACCTTGCACGACTTGATATAACAATATTATATTTTTTTTCATGCTTAGACACATAACATTAACGCCCTTACTTAGATAAAGACATAAAAATCAGTCAAAAGGTAACCAGTCTAACTTAAATTTCATGTCCCTGAATAACCTAATTCATGCCTATTGTACAATGTGTTACAAAAGATATTCCCAAATAAATAAGTACTATCACACTACCTATTTTGTAATTATTCATAAATGAACAATAGAGCTAGACACCTTTCTTTAATTTTAACATCTTATCTGATCTTTCATTGTAAGAACTTTGATATTGGTTTTGACTATGAAAATTGTGCCTTTGCTAGTTGTATAATTAACCCTTTTACCTGATATTCCTAAAATATTTTACTTTTAATTTTAGTTACACCCTAATTCTCCTCTTAATAGCTTAATTTGTATAATTTTGACATTTATTCTATGAAGAAATTGATAATTGGTATGGAAACTCTCAGAAACGCCCATATAGACTGCCCTATCTTGTTCCAATAATTATTGTTCTATAATATACCACTAATTCAAACTCTACCCAGAATATAATAAAATAATCATCAAATTACATTAATACAACCTACTAAAATAATAACTAAACCTTCTCCTTTTCTTTTTTTTTTCAGGAATAAACACTAATGCACAATGGATGATCCCAAACACCCACCCCTTAATTTGAATACCATCAACACAAGTAAGTAATTAATGCCAACTAAATTAATTTGATTTTTTTTTTTAGAATTCTGTACACTATATGATAATTTTAATAAAGTCATAACGAACCCCAAAACCGCCCTAAGTTCCTCTAACATGGTTTTGTTATATCTTTTTCTATACAAACAGCCGAGTCCTACAATTCAACGCGACATCCGTCCCACAAAAATGCTCATTCTGAAATCCCGCTAATGCTATTCTCAACTATTTGTTTGTGTGTTTACTTGTTTGTTCGTTCAAATTGCCACAAAACTCTAAATATAAAACCAGATTCTTCTTTGAATAATTTCTCTACTTAACTACATTCTGACAGAACTTACTTTAAGCAATAAGGCCGCCATTTAGACTGTTACAAGCTCAAAAACTATCTAAAGTAATTCTATATTAACACCAACTATTTGTTTTCAAATATGTGAACGGTGGCCCTTAATGTCAATCTAATTTAACCAATTCAATGTTCAAAGATAAAACCCTATATTTTTCCTTCTTTCACCTAAGCATCTTAAACATGAATTTATAATAAGGTAACAACTACTCAAGCCTATTATGTTTGATCTATACTTTACTTTATAGAAATAGATTACTACATAAAGAATAAAATATTAAAGTAAAACTAAAATTATTATAAAAAGGAAACAATTATATTCAAGAAAACAAAAAGCTTAGATACATATTATAATGATTAACTTAAACAACCTTTCTTAACCAGATATTACATATGTGCCCAATTTTATTTAATTTCATACCATCAAATATTAATGTTTTAATGAACTTTATTTTTCAGATGCTGAATTATTCCACAAGCTGACATTTAGAATTGATGAAAATTGGAGACCCCAGCCCATTTGTATTTGTTACTTGTTTATTCAAAGGTAAAATTTATCCAAATTTTAATATTCATACTTACATATTTATATGATAGTGGATTATCAATTTTTGTGATATATGAGTCTACACTTGCTTCTAAATTTATTTAAATAATGTTTATATATAAAAGACTATAAGTATGACTAAATCCTACTCTATATTAATAATTCTTAAATATTTTTACTAAATTATACTAAATTCAGAAACATTTTTTTTTTTTTTTATATATATATATTCACATACATATTTATATACAACCTACAACTTTCTACAAAAGACTTCAACGTATGTGCTAATTTATTCTATTTATTATGGCTATATTTACAACAATAGTTTGTACAAATGTCTAACATTACTATTTTTATTTTTCAGGAAAACCAACTCTTCAATAGCAGAAAGTACCAGCCTATGAAAACTAACGACTCGCCCCCAGACGTTTTAGTTTTAAACTAGCCTAATATAATATCTTATTCTAAACGTGTCCCTCTCTGTTATCCCTCCATTTCAAACAGCAACAAATGTAGCCAGACCGCTAGGTCTGACTATTTATGATGGCCAAAATCATGTCAAATATATTCCTATTTGTAGATACTTATAACTTAAAATTACAATCCTAAAATCAATTAAATTTTAAATCCTGTCACGGCCACCCAAATGTAACAACCCACTACCTATCTCTCTATATATCTCTATTTTTTTTTTGAAACTATATCTAACTTATAACTATAAATTGTAATTATGACTAATTAATAACTAACATACCGCTGATATACGTCTGATCATTGTATCTACTTTAACGAAACCTATTAGATAAGTATATGTGATGTCTTAGTACAGCTGACCTAATTTTGTCGTCTTCTTGTTAATTAATCTTACAACTTACTTCTTCCAATTGATATTATACTAGTGTATTACCGTGTACTCTTTCATTACCTCAAACCCATTGCTTAATTCCTATTTCTAACAATCTAGTGTTTAGAACTCTTATATAATAAATCACGTTAGTACAAACATAGAATCCTACTGATAGATGTTTAATTATATAATCTCCTTTACTAAACCCTGTTTATCAATGAGGTCAACAAAACTATATAGAGATTTCCTTCATTCGTTCATAGATTAGTAATGTCAATTGCTATCTTTATAAATGTTTATTATTTAGGCTCGCCTTTGCGTACCAATCAGTCAAGAATTTAACTGAAAAGCACAGAAAATGCTCCATTCCAACGCATTTTCCCATGGTAAACATATAATTTCCACGAGATCTAAACCCCTGACAAAAGCGGCCTTTCCTATCAATGATAACTCAATCTTTTTCTAGCTGAATGTATTTACTTTTATTTTTATTCATTTGTTTGATTATGACCTACCTAACAAAACCTCGCTCGAACTTTTGACATGATTCCCTACGAAATGTGATCGTCTAGTTAGTTAGAACGCCTAGGTCATACGTAGCAACCCTAATTCTTTAAGGATGAACAGAAAAGAACCATAACCTAGTATAACCCAAATGGAGTCTACTTCTCAAAGAAAACTATCGTAAATATAAAGGTCAGATTAATCCTAACAAAGTTATGACGAAGAAAAGTTAAATACATTTAGACATTCTAGGTAATAATTCCTGATCTTGGCTGAGTGTGTAGTTACTCATAAGTAGTAGAAAAACAACAATAATGTTACGTCACCTCTATTATTCACTTTCCAACAGCTGGGTTCCTGGTTGGTGATAATTTTGCCAACGTACGAAACCCTAGAAAACACTTCTGAATTCTACCGTATAACAAAGTGACCGAGATTAGATAACTTATCTGTAAATAATTAGTTATTAATCTAATCAGCCAAAAATAGGAACTATATTATAAAGGTCTTCAGTGTTATATCACGAAGTAAGGTAATATTCTCATAAATAAACAATTAAGTTATATTCCCTATTTATTTTGTAAAGGTAATTGTTTTCAAAATGATATTTATAAACCATATACAACTGTAGTAATTTTATCATATTTTTAAATTTATTATTTTGTCAATAAATATACTCCCAGCACAACTTCTGCCTTTAAGCAAGTGTAGCTTAGTTTACTTTAATTTAAATCGCTTCAACATTTCCATCAGGCGCTATCTTGCGAAATAGAATAACTTACTTTTGTATTTAAAAGAGTCATAGTTTATATTTCTAGAATTGATATTCATTCAATAAATAGTCTCTCAACTTTATTACTGTCATTTAAGCATGCGTAGCTTTGGTTAGATTTTAATTGATAATTTGCTATGATGTTTTCAATAGGCAATAAAAGAACTTCGTTTAAATAACACATGTTCCAGATAGCAGCTCCCGCTGTTTATTTCAATTAATTATCCGACTTGTATTCATTATAGCGTGTATTTATTTAATGTGAACTTGTAACCGTTCATAATCATAATTTCCAATTTTAGATGAATGTTCCCTAACTACCGCAACTTCTACGTTTTATTTGATATTACAAACTTTCTTCCAAAACTCAATTATTCGGTTCACCCCTTAATAACGTCCTATAATTTAAACGCAGTCGGTTTTATTAATTCCGCTAATAACTCCGCGCTATCTTACGTCTCCGTCCTACTTCGTGAATCATACACAAACTTTCGTCTTATACCAAATTTCAAATAATTATCTACCTCCCTATAACCTATCATCCTAATCTAATGCAAATCTCTTCTCTAAATTATTCCTTACTTCTTACTTACCTGTTTCTCCCTACGCTAATCCCTCAACTAAACCTACTTATCAGAATGAACCCTAGCTTCTCCTATCCCTATCCCTGCCTACTCAAAATAATATATCAGGATACTAGCCGCCGAATAACCTAGGACGACCAGTGGAACTAGGGGGGAGGAATTTAGGATGCGGAATGATTTTCCCAGATTCCCCTAATCCAGACTCAGATTAGAGAGGGTTTCTACTAACCCATGGCCAAAGGTAGTCGCGGCCGAATCGGGAGGAAATGAAGGTAGACATACAACATTTATCCAGCGGACAGCCAGAATAATGCCGGGTATAATAACAATCAAGGGCTTTAAACCACGAGAGTTTAAAGGTATCTAATCTACTTTAGCAAAGCAGTAATTAGTCACTCAAAAACTAATTACAACATGCAATTACTAGCTCAAGCGGGATCCCAGATTTAAACTTTACGGGTAAATTAACGCGTTCACTGGGTAATTTGGATCTATTATTAAACCTTATATCACATTGCCTTCGACTTTGGACGACTACTTGGTGAGCCTGACAGGAGCAGGATATGCTTCAATCTTCCCAAATCCGAACGTCAAATGTGATATTTATACCATGACTGACAATTAACTCTGGCGACCACATCGTAACACTGATTGGATCAGCCCCTTCGGAACACCCAAGCCAAATGTCCGTCAAGATACCAGGTATATGCACTTAAATTGGCATACTTTCAAAACTAAATTTGTGACTTAATGATTTTATCAGGAAAGGAAAAGCTACCAATATTTAAATTTAATAATTTTAAAATAAATACCCTATTTTCCATTACCTTCGACTTTGGGCGACTACTTGGTGAGCCTGACAGGAGCAGGATATGCTTCAATCTTCCCAAATCCGAACGTTAAATGGAAAACTTATACCTTGACTGACAATTAACTCTGGCGACCACATCGTAACACTGATTGGATCAGCCCCTTCGGAACACCCAAGCCAAAAGTCCGTCAAGATACCAGGTATATGCACTTAAATTGGCATACTTTCAAAACTAAATTTGTAGCTTAAAGGTCAAAGGAACACTCCAAAGTTAATCAAGGAAAGGTAGCTCAAATGTTATGGATGAAAGATGAGATTTTGCTTACTCAGGGATTGGACACTTCCGTCCTCCTCGGCGACCCAGCGATGAAAGAGGGCGAACTCGCGCCCCTTCCCCCTTTTATGCCAAAGTATAACAAAAGCTTCGCTATCTCTTTCTTTCGCTTCCTATCCCGTTTCCCCTAATCCTCTCCGGTGTGGTCCCATGTGACTGTTCCCCAAAATTCGGTACATCTACCTAAATAAATCATCATTGATTTCCAAATAAGTAACTAATACAATAATTTATTATGAACTCCTATTATAAAATCCTAATGGTTTTTTAGCCTTTTGATATTTATTTTAACAATCTCTTTTTTTTATTATTATAAATTAATTCAAAACAAATACTTCAATAACTTTATGTGTAATTGGATTTAAAATATTATTATGTAATTACTTTAATGTAAACATACAAACTATGTGATATCATTTTTGATTTAATAACCTCTGTTTATAAATAACTTACTATGAACTATAACACAAATTCCTGTGAATAGTTTTACTAATAAAAATTATGTTCTAACATTTCCAATTTGTACAAAGTAATTCGACCAAACCCGGTTAGTACTCGTAATGTACCGTACCCTCTATCCACAACTGGCAACCCTTTAAATATCATGCGACTTTTAATGACTATTCTTGGAAATTTGGCCTACGTGACTTTCATCACGCTAACATATTTCTCGGAACCCGAAGCCTTCGCGCACACAAAAAAACCTTCATTATTGCGCTTCCGTTCAAATCCGTCCTTAATCATGCAATGCATTTGTAACCGAAGTAATTACCCAATATCTAATATTGACAACCAACTTAATATTACTGAATATTATTTACAAGACTCTTGAAACAAATATCCTACGAAATCTCATGTCATAATAGATCAATTTTGACTAACAATTACTACTCAAACCGATGCGTCGTCCAAGATTACAACTGTCTTCCATATTACCAACCGTCGAGTAAATGGATAAATACGGCTATTTCCGTTCAAAAGATTATCTTATTATGTGAAAAACAGTTCTAATTGTCTATAATTCTTCTAATGATACTCATACAAGACTTCTTTAACATAGAAGATAATTAATGCCGATATATTTAATACCAAACTTATGTTTAACAATTAGTTCTACCTTTTTTTTGTACATCAATTGACCTCAACCTTCTTTCAATGTTGAGATGAAACCTCTTTCGTTGAATGTAGGTATAAATCCTTCTTTGTTAATTTTAACATAAACTCCTTCGTTGAATTTTTGCATAAAACCTTCTTTGTAGAATGCGAATATTGGGAAAATAGATTAGTATTTAGTTTTTACATGTGTATTTTTGAGATATATCCATATTTGTTATGTTTATATATTTTTATTTAATCGATTGCAGAAAATGAGAGGTATGCTCATTTTTGGTTCGTTACAATAGGTATAAAACCTTCTTTGTTAATTTTAAACAAACTCCTTCATTGAACTTTTGCATAAAACCTTCTTTATAGAATGCGAATATTGGAAAAATAGATTAGTATTTAGTTTTTACATGTGTATTTTTGAGATATATCCATATTTGTTATGTTTATATATTTTTATTTAATCGATTGCAGAAAATGAGAGGTATGCTCATTTTTGGTTCGTTACAACACGGTCTAGCTTATAGAATTTGTAGAAATTCAGAAAAGATCTTCCTGAGACACAATCATTCTTGCTTAGTTCAGAAGAACCGGTTCTATTCAGTGCACAAATAAAATGTAGGTACTTTACACATATTTTCTAAGATATAATACTAAGTTATTATTTTTCATAACCTTGTTTATGATACATGTTGGAGAGAGGGGACTCCCTAACAAAACCTTATATTTTATAGGACAAATATTTTTTCACGTTATTTAGATGATTATTTCGACAATTAACAAAGAAAAATTCGGTTAGTAATAAATTTTAAAAATTCGTCAAATCAACATATTTCATCTTTGCTATCCCTATTAAGCTACCATATACCTTGGACGTCTAGTCAAAAGGAAGCTACCCAGGAAATATCAGCTTGATAGTAATAAACGATGAAAAGTGTACCAGGGATCCTGTACTACAACATTAATACAGGCTACAGCTATTGTATATTTTAAAATGACAGTACCAAGATTTATTTAAGTTGACATATTGTATGATTACATACCTATTATTATGTTTGACATGATTTTAATAACAAAAAATTTCATTATTTTATTAATAAAACCAGACATTGTAACTTCTAAAATTTTATAAAACTAAATGTTATAAATTCAATTTGACGAGATATTGTAATTTGTGTAGCATATTCTGTGATATTAGTACTTATACCTATACCTATGTATGTTACAACTTTACATTATCAATAAAGATTCTTTATCTTTATCTTTAATGTTGATTGTGTAAATAAATGATTTTATTAATATTATTTATTATCGTTATTTAGATATTTTTTTTAATTAATATTAGAGTATCGTTAAGAATATTTAGTTGGACGTCGCATTTTTTCTCTGTTAAATAAGGATTTGAACACTAATTCATCTGAAACGACACTCACACAAACGACAATGTGGTCCAAGATGGCGGATGCGTGTACTGAAAAAGAATTAGCTCTCAAGCGAAGCAGCTAAAATACACCCTTAGGCGCTTGGCAAAAGAGGTTACATTTGAGGCAGTAAGTAGCCAGAAGAAAAAAACAAATGCATTAAATTTGTTAGATCCACTGAGCGTGGCTTGCTGTACCTTAAACACTCTTCTATGTAGCATTTTATGTAGTATTTTAACATCGGTACTTTAGAATGAACGGACATTATTTAGTCTCGAAATGAAAGGGTGGGTGTACTTTTGACGTACAAAAAGTTACTATTTTGGTTGTACAACGCTAATAGCATACAATTTTAGCTAAGTAGCTATTTTATTCAGTGAGTAAAAGTTACGGTTTAGACATCTGTTTTTGTACAAACGGTGGACGATCATTTGGTATTTTTAACCGACTTCCAAAAAAAAAGAGGTTATCAAGTCTTCTAAAAGTTTTTTTTTTTTGTTTTTTGTTAGTGACCTAGTTTAGTGGCTGGAAGACACAACTTTTATTAAATTAACTATTTCAAACTATTTGTGGTTACAGTACTAGCTGAATTATCTTTACTTTACTACTTAGTACTTCAAAAATATCTATATCTAGTAGGTATATTGGTAGGTCTGTACTTAAAAGTTATTTTTACTCATAGGTTTTACTTGTTCACCATTATTTATGTCGCGTTCCTAAGCATTAACTTAAGATATGAAAGTAATATTTTACCAATTTACATAAAGCATTACGACGAGATAGGTATATATTATATTCAAAGATAACTCAATTTACGTAATCCAACCTACAGAGAGATGATTCGAGTTATAATGTCCCACTATACTGCAATCTGTAGGCGAGCACTCGGCACTGTCATTTCCGAATGTCGTTATATACCTACTCCGATAACGGCCAGGCTTATGTGGGAACTGTATGGGTATATACTGTTTTATGTGTGGAGTATTAGGTGGAAATTATGTTTGTATCAGTAGCTTTCACTATTTATACAAAGAAGAAAATTTTGTGAGATTGTTTGTTAAAGAATATCTTAAAAACCGCTTATCTAAATATTTAAAACTCAAAGGTGACTGACTGACTGATATAGTGATCTATCAACGCACAGCCCAAACCACTGGACGGATTGAGCTGAAATTTGGCGTGCAGGTAGATGCTATGACGTAGGCATCCGCTAAGAAAGGATTTTTGGAAATGCCACTTTTAAAGGGGTGAAATAAGGGATGCATGTTTTACTTCTTAATGCGAAGTGAAGCCGCGAGCACCCACTAGTCTAATATAAAATGACTAGGTCACTTGAAACGCACACAAGTGAATACTTTGCTCCAATGTGGATCATACTGCTGCTAATTGGTACAAAGACGTAAGCGGTGTGTTGGCATCCGGACTAGAAATATCAGTATCCCGGATACAAACGTCTTCCCGTTATACATGTTATTTTGTTACGTACTTTACCTTCGTACTTTATAACTATACTACTAAAGCATATTTTTCAGTACTTATTTGTTTTTTGCCACTTCATTTCACTTACAGTTTCCCCACTATTCTCGTATTCTATTTATCAGTCAAACGGTAACTGACAAAACTACCCCTAAAAGTCAATAATGTGCGGGGGTGCGTAAAAATCCGACCCTAGTAAGATCCAATATTTGATCTATCCCGAGATGTATACAAATCCGATGAATTTTATTCACACCTTTTGGGGTCAACCCACGCATAAGTAGAACTAGGGTATATTGACACAAGGGAAGGTCTCTAGGTCAATTTTTCTCGTAAAATGGATGTGTGGACCGTAGTTTTACTTTAGAGGTTTGAAGCTGAAATAGTTTGAAGATAGACGCAAATAAAATTATAAGAAGTTGTACAATATACCTACATTGAAGTTTTTAAACACATAAATCTATACTAATATTATAAAGCTGAAGAGTTTGTTTGTTTGAACGCGCTAATCTCAGGAACTACTGGTGCGAATTGAAAAATTCTTTTTGTGTTGGATAGACCATTTATCGAGGAAGGCTTAAGCTATATAACATTACGCTGCAACTAATATGAGCGAAGAAACAATGGAAAATGTGAAAAAAAACGGGGAAAATTATTCATCCTTGCGGGCTTCCGTTGCGTGCGCTGCGAAAACGGTTCAAGATATCAAAAAAATGTGTATGAAAGAATTACTTTTCTTGAAATGATCTAACAAAATGTCTGCAACAGTATATGCCTATCTTTTAAGGTTAACTCACTAGAACTAGTTTTTATGGTAATAACTATTCCACGCGGACGAAGTCGCGCGCACCAGCTAGTCAAACATTACATCATTTATCGTAGATATTTCATATCCTTCTCCCGAACTGTTCAATGTACTCATGTACCTACCTATGTTTTAGAATGTACGATTAAAAACTTGCATGATTTGAACCCAACATACTAGCTAGAAATTTAGAATGTACTAAAAAATAAGAATAAATAATACTCTTACAATAAACCTTACCTATAAATATAAGTAACCCGAAATTGGAAGTCGAAACCGCTCAAGATTGTTATCAAAACACGATTATAAAACCGCAACCGCTCGAGTTTTATTGGTCAATAATAAAGCATGCCATATTCTACGTCATAGTCGCCGAGTTCTGATTTGTTTCGGACCCTGCCACTTCTTCTCGTCTTGTCACTAAAATAGGGAATAAGCTCCGGATAGGCCTCGACCAACATCCTAGCTCCTTGTTTGTTTATGGTCCCATTTACTATAATCTGTCTAAACGTAGCGTTGGTCACAAACTTCTGGTTCAACATTCTAATTTCTCTCAATTTATTGAGCAATGCAGAATCAATCTTCACTAGTTCGATTTCGTGTATATTCTTAACGGATTTTCTATCCTCTTTGTATTTTTTCTTCAGATCTTTAATAAACTTCTTCAGCTGCTTAGTCTTTTTCTTTCGTTGTGTCGATCCATTTCTATATTGACGATTAAGGATTTTTCTCATTTCTTTTATGATTTTTCTGATGTTCTTTTTTATCTTCCTCTTACGTTTCGCTCTCTCTTTTCTGCGTCGTCTTCGTTCTCGTTCTCTTTTTTTCTTTCTCGTTTCCCTGGAACCTTTACCTCGGTTTCTTTGTTCTTCCGAGTCTGTCGTGAGACTAGAGTCGGCGAAAGAGACGTCGAACCCTTGGTACATATCGTAGTTTGTGAGTTGAAGGGCACAGCAGATAAAGTTAGTCCTTCCGCATTGGAAATCTCCACGGTAGATGCGATATTCTGGCTCACATTCCATAGCCATCATGCATGTTCCCCAAGGCATGTCATGTTGATTAGGGTCTCCACATGCCACGCCCCAGGGTCCTTAAATAATAATAAAACTTGTTAAAGCTGAAGAGAAGTTGACTGGGGTATTATACAATAAAAAATATGATAAAGACAGAGTTGACAATTTAAATCATACTTAGGTATATAGTTTTAAATAGAATACATGTATTTTATTTATAGAAACTATATTGACAATGAAATAAATATCTAAACAATATTGATTTTCCGTCTCTAGTTGCTATGATATGTGTGTACTTACTTGCAGCGACCATATTAACAACATCTCCTTGCGGAATAGTATCATTGAGAGCTTCTAACTTCTTCTTTATCCAATATTCTTTCCATTCGTTCTTCCACTCTCTCATCTCTAAACTTGAGCTTTGGCTGTCTGTTGAACTGGACGATTTATGGCTTTTCCTTCTGAAGTTAGAAGCCTTTCTGAGGTCATTCTTTTTCCTAAGACCGTTAAGAACTGGATCCAATCTAAATATTTTACTTTTCGGTTGAGGTTTGCTATCTATATTTACAGAAGGTAGAACCGGGAATCTCTTCTGAATATGAGATTGTTTACCACGCGTTGTAAGTTTTTCATCATCCTCTCTGGCTTTGAAAATTCTTATTATTGCTTTTGCATCTTTCCTTTCCTCTTCACCAGAGAAGTCGTTGTATTTTATTCTGAACCTTGAGCTTGATACGGCCGCGTCACGGGCAGATTCATCCTGATGTGCGTCGCTTCTGAGACTTTGTTTAATGGCCCTTAAAGGGCCTCCCAAGTATTTGGACAGAGAACCTTTCAAATCGTTATAGAGGGACGAATGGGTACCGATTATACATAATATTAATACACCAATATGAAAAATAACCCTCATTTTCAGTTTACATGGCTGGCCACCGTGTTGTGCCAAAATTGGAGTTTTGTCGTAAAATATTTTTATGTGGTATTGTAAAACTGGTAAATTTTTATGAGTAATAATAAATATATAGAAGGAAATATAGCAGCATTTATTTCGTGTCGAATTTTGTTAGGTAACGTTATGGGAAATGGCGTGCGACTTAAAATCAAGAGCACCAACGTGATTTTATTATCAACTATGCCCGTATACCATATCTTTTGTAACGACGAAACCATGAACGACGAATGATTTTAGCCAGTAGTATCGAGAAAAGACTTTTATAAAGGGTTACTTTAAACTTTTGTTCAATTCGTTGGCTCTTGAGGTACTCTTTTTCGTGTTGAACACAAAGTTGCTTGTTTAGACATATGTACTACAATACATAGGTATAGGTGCCTATTATCCCCAATAGCATATGTATTTTTAATTATTCTTTTTTTAACACGAAATAGGCTTATGTTTGACAATAGCCTGCCTAATGTTAAGCACCACTATAGTGTACTATAATGTAGCACGCTTGCCTAGAAGAAACCTAATTAATCTAGATGTTTATATATGTATTTATTTATTAAACAAAATTATTGCTTCATGCATTAGGTTAAATACGTGTTACGCATAATATTGTACAGATTATACAATATATACCATCTTGTTTGAAATGCGGATCTTGCTCCGTGGCGATAGAATAGAAAATACTATATGGTGCATTAAATCTTGTTTGAATATATGAAATCTACTATGAATCTACAGATAGCTCAAGCTATACACTTCTTCTTCTTCTTATCGAATGAGAGTGGCCAAATCTGTTGTCGAGAGTTCATCAAGCCGCCTTAAGGGCCTCTGACATAGCTTAACGACTACCGTACTATGACAAACAGCCGGGACCTACATTTTAACGTGTCATCCGACCCACGAAAGAAAAAAAAAAGATATATATACAATATACTGAAAAAAAGATTACAGTATAGACGTTGCCAGTCTTAAGCCATAACAAAACCTAAGTTCAGTTTACTTTGTTTTAAAAATAGCGTGGCACGCGAAACTATTTGTCCAAGTGCTGTTGTTCAAAATATGCCTACTTAAAAAGACCCTGGCCGGTCGTAACTTTTTAACAGCTGGCCAGATTTTATATAAGCTTAATCCAGCCCGAAAATACTGGATGAAAATCATGCTGAAACTGTCCGTATTTCAAAAGCCTTATTATCTTATTATGCAGATACAAACTTTAACCAATACACGTTTTACTACATTCAACCACAAGCTAACATGTTCAAAATTTTTTGGTTAAATTTATCATTCAAATTCAAATTATTTATTTATATAACTTATGAACTATTACATTTTCACTGCACTCCACACTAGGATAACCTGTGTTGTGAAGTGCAGGCTCTTCCTTAAGATAAATGAAAGAATGTGTTCATAGTATGCCAAAGAATAAATAAATAAATAAATAATAAATATTTCAGGACATATCACACACAGCGAATAAATAAATAAACACAGAATACTATTATTATTATGCTAACTACATAAAAAAGGGAAAGTCATTTATTTCCTGCGCCTTCGTAATAAAATAATAAATTTTGTAAATCAAATTAATGTAGATATTATATGTAGAATAAGTGGTCTTTGAAAACATAGTTTTTGTGGTGGATAATAACTATACAATCGAGAGTCACAATTCGAGAATTGATCGGTTTCTTCTAGACAAGCGCACAAGAGTGTAAGCTACAACAATGCGTAACAGCAGCCAAGTTGTGCTCAAGTCAACATAAAAAAAAACTTAGATTTATGACTTAGATAATCTAAATCAATCCACAATATCCGAGGACATGACGTGTCTTCCGTGGAATGACCTGGGCGCCCACCACGATGTATCTGACTAATAGAACTCCCCTAACGATTAATTCTGGGGGGGGAGTCACGACCCTCAGCCTGTGCCTCAGCCGAGAGAGACAGAATCTAAATCTTAGATTTTGTGGTAATCAAAAATACTTCACAAGCCAAACCTTACCCACACCACAGAATACTTAAAACATCCCACATATATCTATGTATGTATATACAAAGCCCTATCTAATTATCCCCAGCACCAATCCAGATGGTCTAGATATCTCACGTACGAGCCCTCAGACCTACACCTACAGCCTACTTTAGTACAGCTATGCGATTCTCACGGGCGATAACTTTTCCTCGTGACAATCGCTCCCCTGGTAACGAAGTCAAACCTTTTGAATGCTGGTAAAAAGAGGAGAGTTATAAGTGAGACGAGTACTTATTTACTATATATTTGTAGGTAGGTACATATATATGTACGTAGCTCCTAAATGAATGGTCTGATATTATTTTCCAGTGACTTTTATATGGTGGTATTTGGTGTAGAAGGTAGTTTCATAATTTAAATCTCAGCATGTTTCTGCAGTACATATGCTAATAAATCCTAATCTTCAAGATATGTGTGTAATGTTTCAATTTCCAGTAATTTTACTAGCAATAGCTGCTTTTAGACAAAAAAGCGCCCGTAATTGAGGTTGCAGAAGCATTCCTATACAATTATCAAGTTTAAGCAACTAAGGGGTCAGTTCTTGAATGGGTGACCAATAAGTGGCATTCCGTTTAGGCGGCTGCATGACATATTAAATTATAGTCTCCATAATCATATTCACTTTATTGGTAAAGCCAATTTACACTTCACAAGTTTTACAGTCTTCAGTATGCGATTTGAAAACTTTAATGTTAAAAAACTGTACGATACGTCCTGAAGATGGTTAGTACAACTGAAACGCGTAAACAACTAACGCGAAATTAGACGTGAGTGAAAACCGTAACAGTTACGAGTAACTTACTTATGGATAAAAAAATCTCACGATTGATTTAAAACTCTTGCAACTAGGATTGGCCACTCTCAAACGACCATAAGATTGCTTTCGCCTCGGGTCGCAAAGGGACATTCCATCCCCAGTAACCGGCCAGGGTGTTAAACAGGCCACTTAACCCACGTCCTCGGAAAGCCACGTCGATGGCAGTAACTTCCCTGGCCTTGTGGAGTACTGATGCGGAATACTAACTAGTTTGCTAGTAAAGGCTTTTCAAAAAAATTTATATGCAAGTTGGTTAGTTAATATAGCAAAATCAAAGTCAATGTGTTTATTGATGAGAAATGTCTTCCATTTCACGGATTCATAATAAAATTATATATAACACGTTACCCAAATAAAAAAAAATGTTTTCCAACTTTAACTAGATAAAAACTGTGTTTAGAAACTGAATTGAGCTTTCTGATATTAGTTTTGCGATTGGATCATAATCGATCTGGTTTCAACAAAAAAAAAATTCGGAATCGTTTTATAAACAACGAAATAATCGCGTAACATACCAAAAAAAATCTTTCAGAAGACTTGATAAGACTTGATTGATCCTTTTTTTTGGAAGTCGGTTAGAAATACCTAACTTTAACGTTAATACATTTGTAGCAAATTAAAAGAATCAGTCATTTTTACTGTTTTTCTGTATGAATAGTTAGTACTAGCACCGTAGGTGAGATATTATGTGAGGTTGCAGAGCTGATAGGTATTTGGGGCACTTTACTGGTAATCTGCTTCATTTGCGACGGCCTTCGATTTACGTTTTAGTTTCCGTAACTTATACTGTAGGTTAAGTAACTGTACAAACTTCCGGTTCATCGTCATCATCCACAGCCGGTTTTGTCTCACTGTTGGGTTTAGGCCTCTCATAGTATGCCATTGGCTTCAATCTCCTGGTTGATTCATACAAATAAACCCTTTAAGAAAATCAAGATACTTTAACTATTCAAATAATAAAATACGATTTTTGGAACGGTGGTTTAGTTTTTGTGTTAAGCATAACATTGCTACCTAGAATGGTAATTTTATTTAAATTTACTTGTATAGGTACAGATTGAAATAATTTTAAATTAGGATTAACATATCTATCTGAATGTGCACTTACTCATTCTATTATGGGTTAGACGAGTCCCCGTTTGAGTACACTTTCATATCTCTACAAAAACAAAATAGGTCTTACAACTCTTATCTACTTTCAAACGGTAAAATCTCATCTTTACCTTGAACGAAATAAGTAGGCACTTCAAAAGTGCGTGGAAACTCTGTAGAATACTAATTTAGCTCTTTTGAAAGGTTTGCGGAAGAAACTTCTTCATTTCAGAGGTGGGCTTGGATTGAGGAAAAATCGGTAGAAATTTGGTAGAAATCGAGAATATATGCGTAAAAAGTAGCAATTTGAAAAGTTCTTGACTGTGTTCTGGGAAAACCTAAATGGGTAGCGTGAGGGGAATAATTTCAACGCAGATCTAACTTATTATTCTACCGTATTCATGTGGATTAAATAGTATTTATGATATTAGTAACTCTCACAATACACTTAAATTTAGCTCTAGTTTTTACATGAGTGAAAGTGGGTTTGTTGATCAGTTAATTTTTGTTCCTATTTCACACTTCAATGGAGCAAGGTATTTTTGTTATTTTTGGTATGTTTTTGGGCGCTTCCGTGGGTCGGATGACACGTTAAATTGTAGGTCCCGGCGGTTTTCTAGTACGGCAGTCGTAAAGCCATGTCAGAGGCACCTTGATAAACTCTCGACACCAGATTTGGCCACTCTCATTCGATAAGACGAAGAATGGTATGGTGGTACAGGGTACCGAAGGTGACATGGCTTCTTTTTATCTCAATAAAATGCGAATGAATCCGCGGGTATCCACTACTAAAATAATATACAATTTAAAAACAATTTTGCTCGTAAAACTTTTACTCACAAAATACTGGTAAAAAGGCTCAATAAGGCTTAAATATTTATTTATAGTTTACAAACTGTAGTTTTTCTGGTCAGTTGGTGCGTTTACTCATTTTCAATCTAAGTAACTACGTGGCCAGAATCTTCGATTGAGAAGTTTTTTACTCCAACGTTCGTTTTTCTCGTGAAGATCTTTATGTGGGGGATAGAATGTAATATTTCAGGTCACGTTATTCGAAACTAATATAACGGAGTAGGTTAGACGATATACTTAGCTTTGTTTGCCTCTTTACAGTTTAGGAAACATTGATCTAACTTGTTTACATTATTTTAAGATCTATAAGTTTTTGTAATTTTAATCTAAGAAGACGAAGTTTCTAACGTTAAAATAATTAAAAAAGAGGATAATTAGAAGTGCTAAACGAGATACGATGTCGTAGTTAATTGCTACGAAAGCAAGGCAAGCGTATGTTTTTGAAATTTTATAAAATTAGTTATATCATGCCGAAGGAGAACTACAAAGCTTGAAGACACAAGGAGCGGTGTTGGTAAGATCTTGAGATCCACGGAGGCCACGTTGGTTATGAGGTAAGGTGTGGCGGTGGTATATGGAGGAACACAAGGAGGTTAAGGAGCAGTCGCAGCGGAAAAACAATATATATTTTTCAAGAGTTTCAGTCAAAATTAGTTCATCACAATCATAATCTACTCGTCTATCTGGCTATCATAAATTAGTGTGTGATATCAATTGTGATTGATTCACTGACTGATTACCAAACTCTCACATTTGTAGACTGAAGTACCAGGATTTGTGAGAAGTTAAAAACTAGATCAAACTGAATCGTCTTATTAAAAAGCCTTCACCCACGTCCGCGCGTAAAAAGCCACAAACCAATATACTCCTAACAAGGAAGGATCAGTTTTACTGCCACAGCCCAATGCCACTCATAAAATCCACAAGAACTTTACCAATACTCTAGTCTCTCCCCGATTGGTCACATACACTATTCTAGAAAAAACCGATAGCTTTTGGCAGATATACCTACATATGCATAAGTAAACCTCGTTCGAGATGTTTCCGCTCCGGGGTTCGCAATTTTCTAAAATACGATCGCGGTCCGGTGTACGCATATAGTTTGAATGTTATTCTGGCTCATACATTATGCATGGCCGGTTAGCGATATACGCCCGACGCTTCATAGAATATACGACGCCTAGCGACTGGTTAAGAATTGAAAGGCTGCTTAGTGCTTGTGAATCAGGTATGATGGTAGTCAGGTAGACCTTCTAAAAGACGGAAGACGCAGGTTCGAATTTTCCTGGGCGTTATTTTAATTCTAATCGTTTTCTGAAAGGTGTTATTTTATGTTGGTATTATTAAAATGGAACTTTTTATGTGTACTAAAAAACATGCACAGCATTCAATAGATAGTTGAACACTTTTTTGACACTATTTATAGTGCATACACAATACTTTACATTTTTTTTAAACCCAGGCATTACAGTTAAAAGAAATCTCTTCCAGACTACTACAGATGCCAGTTAGATGTATGTTTCACAGAGTCAGTAGATTGATTACAAGTATAACATTTCTAGATAAAAGCAATGGAAATCAACCCTACCTACATATCATATAAAAAGCATATATTTGGTTTACACAATCCCTGGATACTTGTTGTATTAAGGCCAGTCACCTAATATCATAAATATGTGAGCACCTATATAATTAATGGTTAAACGAACTTACCTTAAGTGAAGTTCGACCATAATTATACGAGACGACGTTACATGCGAAGAGATTTCTTTATTAAATATGTAGTCTCACTTCTGTATGTACTAGGCGTCACACTTTTTTTTTATGGCTTTTGCGGAGATATAACTTTTATAGCTGTGAAAATAAAAACACAAAAAAAAAACTTTTGAACAAATTTCACTGGCAATGTCGCGCCTGTAGCGCCGTCCTCCTGTCAAACCTCATTCTTTTTAGAGTCTAACCATGGAGTACTAATATATGCTCTGCTTGCCATCTCTCGTTTGTGCTATTTAACAATACACGGGTTAGTCAATGTTGTTGACATTTACAGGGTCCGGGTGGGACTTTTAAATCTCTTCGTATGTAACGTCGTCTCGTATAATTATGGTCGAACTTCACTTAAGGTAAGTTCGTTTAACCATTAATTATACTACAACGACGTTACATGCTCGAGATTTCTTTATTAACTACTAGCTGTCCCGGCAGACTTCGTACTGCGACCTAAACTTTTGTATTTTTTTTTGTTTTTTTTTTTCCTTTTAAACCTTCCCTAGACCTCCACGAACATTTCAAGACTAAGATAAGATAAATCCGTTCAGCCGTTCTCGAGTTTTAATCAGACTAACGAACAACAATTCATTTTTATTTATAAAGAAGATGTAGATGTTTAGCACTTTAGCATAAACGAGACCAACACGTATCAAAGATCTTAATGCTTGCATACCAAACGCTAATTTACAGTTTGCTAGATCTTTGATTGTAAACAAAATTTACCTAATGATGCTAACAATAGCTTATTTGAGAAAAAAAAATACAGATTGAAGTATAAGTTACAAATATAAATTTGTATTACAAGGGATCAACTTATCACATTTTATAATTAAAATTGACTCTGTGAAAATATTTTACTCTCATCTGCTCTGCTGTAATGAGGCGCTTATATATTTTGGCGACTATAAATGATTTACATGTCCCTATTCGTTATACAATTATAAAGAAAAGTCAGCTGCAACTTGCAGTTGATAATCTATGCCCTTATTGTAGCAGAGCTAGCATCAATAATTGATTTCTTAGCAGTTAAAATTGGTTTACCGGTGGTGGCAAATTTCTATAGTTACTTTTTGGTGAAGTAACACATAAAGCTTTTGCAGGGCAGATTGCCTCTCTATGAGGAAAGAGTCTTGTAAGTTTAGGTATGACCCTATTTGGGACCGATGTCTTAATCAAGACACTAATATGTATGCCTATCCTCAAATCACTTACATTAATATCAGTTAAACATATTGAGGTTCATCATTTAATTTCGTTCATCAGTTAAACAGTTGATCATCTGCCTGCACCCGCTGTGCAGTTGAAAAATGTGAGTACAGCTACTATTTGGTCTGAATGCTGATCTTTACTATAATGGGTAGGTAGGTAGGATATCAGATTGGTGGTATACTTTAGGAAGACGATCTGTTTCTGTATGCTTCTTTCATGAATCGTATCATTCAATCATCTTGAGTAATACATTTATTTAACTTGTGTAAATGTGATTCTGCTTGATCATTAGCCAAAAAATCTAAGATTAAGATTACTTGCATTATAATAAAAAAATATATCTTATGTTTTCTTACAGTAAAGTCTTAACCGTAACATTATATTGTTTAAACGAGCTTTCAGCTAGTGCCTATGTTATTATATTAATAGCAGCACTAGATAAAAAAAGGATTGTCTTTATCTTTATACCTTTTGTTAGAAAATATTTAAAATATTAGAGTAAACTGTTGCCCAAACGGAATAAGAGTCCTGATAGACGATAATAATAATGGAATTTCTGGCCTCAAGTAGATTAACTAACCAAGATAAAAAGACATGAAAGTAGATAATATGGCTTACTAGGCAAAACTGAAACGATCATTATGCCGTTGGCGAAAATTACGTATAAATAATAAGTTGTAACTTTCAGTCTATTGTGAATGCATCCGTATTATAGGCTACAGAAACTCATTCCTAGCATATACCCATATTATATTCCATTTTGTTTTAAGCCGTGTGGCAAATAAACCAATGTCAGGAACCTTAAAATTTTAGTAAATTTATCAAATATGTATGTAATAATAAGTTAGTAGTAGTAATCTCAACATTTATGTTTAAATGCTTTGACCTCTTAATCTACGTGACTTATAATATGTCACACAAAAATTAAAGAATTTTCTTTAATCACACCACTGTCAGATTGTTCTGACCACGTGTATACCTCAATGCCTCAAGATGTCGATCACCGTATTATATAGATTTTATTTACAATACATTGCCCGCCTTTAGGCTGCTTTCAATTGTAGAATAATACTTTGTTGTACTTTGCACCATTTCAAAATCCACTGACTCGTTTCCCTTTACAATACACACGTCTAATTTATCAGAAAGACACATGGGAAACTCACAAAAATTACCATATACCAATAAGTATTGGATTATATCTATTTAAATGTTTTCTCGCGTAATCAATTTTGGATTAAATTTGCGTAATAACTGCATATATGTATCATCGCAAATAGCGCAGAGCTACAAATTTATATATCTATTTCTCTTAATGAAATATGTCTGCTCAAGGAGTTTCAGACATTTCTCTGCCGGTAAATTTAGAATAACATTTTGTGAAGTTGTCTCAAAGCCATAAACTGAAAACTGAAGTGAGTTGCATTTATTTATAACAAGTTTATTGTTTTAAAAGTGCTTTCTGAGCAGGTATTGTGAGTAAATTATGCCTAACATGGCATGTAAATATACAACCAAAGATAAGACCTTGGTCTTTGCGATAGGACTTTATAGGTTTAATTAGTTTTATAAAAACATTTGCGATGAAACTGAAAGTAAAATCAAGAATGAAACTCGTAAGTTAAATCTTACAATACCAATCTAGGTATTCATTACCAGAATTGTGTACTAATGGGTACTAAAAAGTACGCGTTTTGGAGGTCAATTATTATTTATTATACGGCAATTTTTAGGTAGCAATCGGCTATCCGTCCGAATATCCTTCGTTTCAAATCGATCAGAATATATGAATTTGTTGTCGCATCTTAATTTTCAAATTAATCTTAAGGTCATGCCTTCATGGGATCAGAAAAAAAAATAACCCAGTATAAACTGATCCGGCCCACTGGGCTACATTCAATTAACAAACAACTAAAATTAATTTACTGTAATTAAATTAATGAACGACCTCTAGTGGCTCTTGCGAGGCCCGGTCTCTGGTTGCCATCTACTGGACTGGGTTGCCCCAGGTTTGGTTGGTACTTTGTTTTATTGGTACCCTGTTTGGGTGCTTTGGTCAGTTGAAACTTAGAATGGACTTACTGCAGTTTGTTTCTAGCTTTTCTTAAGGACTGGACTTCTTTGAGCAGTTTTAGTGGCTTTTATCAGAGTCATGCCGAATAAAAGATCGTCTCATTTTACATCAGTAAAAACAGCACTTAAATCTTGTTTCAGTGATATAATTGTGAACTCAGTTCACCTTTTGTATCTTCGAATGGAAACCCAAAGAAGAGCTTATTCAGGATCTCCACCTTTGTTTTAAGTTGTCTTAAACAATGAAGACGCTAAATTAGTTAGTCCAGCAATACGCTATCCTAATTGGTTTCCAACAGATTGTAGCGGAGCTTGATACTATCCATAAAAAATGATGTCATTTTTAAATTGAGCTTTAGCGCTTTCGAGTGTCTGAAATTTTCAGGAAATAAAATTTTCTTTATCCTTCAAGTTTAATATTAGTTTTAAATAATTCCTTCCATTAGGACTTTACCCCTAAGTTTAGATAATTCTTCAATAATGTCATGACCTAATATTTCTTCTAAGTGGATCCTCCACGTTTCACGTAGGTATTTCCATCGGTAATGATACTGAAGCAGAAACATCTTGTGCATTATAAGTGCATGGACCTGGCAAGGTGACTTGCTTCGATTTGAATTGCTCGCAAACATACCTGGCAGGATAGTTAAGAAGTATTGAGTTAGTTCCAATCTGGTAATCGTTGTCTGACACTTGTGAATTCAAATTCACTGGCACTGTGTCTCCTGACCGTGACCTTGTGTAATAGCAATCATTTTTTGTTACAACAGAAATATAAAGATCATTAGTATCACTGTGGAAAGAAAGTATTCTAACTTTGTCACATCATCGTTATACGTGCTCCCCTTATGCCGCTGTGTATGGGCTGTATATTTGACAATTGTCATAAGCATTAACATTTTAAAGTCATTGTACGTAATCACGTTACGCCACTAGACTAATTCGTTATCAACCGGGCTCCAATGTCCCGGAGTATAACGCTTCAATGTAGGTACATTGGATGCACTATTTGCCATTAAATTGAATATTTGTTAATTTGCTACAAAGCAGAAACACTTTTAAAGTCATTGTACGTACTCACGTTACGCCACTAGACTAGTTCGTTATCAACCGCGCTCTAATGTCACGGAGTATAACGAGGGTACATTGAATATAGGTACTTTATGCCACTAAATTTATTGATTGTTACTTTGCTATAAAGCAGTAACACTTTTAAAGTCATTGTACGTAATCACGTTACGCCACTAGACTGATTCGTTATCAACCGCGCTCTAATGTCACGGATTATAACGCCTCAATGTACATTGAATATAGGTAATGTATGCCACTCAATTTAATAATTGTTTATTTGCTACAAAGTAGTAAACTTTCATCATTGTACGTAATCGCGCTACGCCACTAGACTAACTCTTTATCAATCGTGCTTTATTCAACGCCCAATATATACATTTATTGTATGTTGGTATTGTATTCCACAAAACTGAACATTTGCTAATTTCCTATGAAGCAGTACACTTTTAAAGTCATTGTACATAATCACGTTATGCCACTAGACTAGTTTGTTATCAACCGTGCTCAAATAAATATGAATCACAAAAAAAAAAATTATAGGTTAGAAACTCTAGTTCTTTTTACATTGAATAAACTGTAGAACAATGTATGTAAGAAAATGGTAATAAATAAATTCATATTTTGTTGTATTGTATTTGTAACAAAATCAACAAATATGTACATCGAAAAAAGATCGTTACAGAAACATTGCTAGAAAAGTCATGTTTCCGATCTACATGACAAAAATGTGGGTATTTCAAAAAAATATCGTTATATCACTTGTTGAAAAAAAACCTATATTTACGATCTATTCGGTATAGTTTTATAAAATATATAAGATTGTACCAAGAAAATTAAAATCGATGATGAATAAATGCAGTAAGATTGCTTGGTAAGTTAGTAGTTGCACTAACCTTTATCCTTTGAGCTGGTTGATGAATTGCTTAGTTTTTGTACCAAACGTCGAATTTTCGACGTTATTTTAAAATTCCGATGCTCCTTTTCCTAATTTACCACTTGAACACATGAAATAAACACCTTTTTCCACGAAAAATTCAAATAGTAAAATTCAACGAAATTTATGATGTAGCGACGCCCGCACACAAGAAATGAATGAGGTTTGACAGGAGGACGGCGCTACAGGCGCGACATTGACAGTGACATTTGCACATTATCACAGCTATAAAAAGTGTGACGCCTAGTACATACATACAGAAGTGGAAGATACATACATAGTTAATAAAGAAATCTCGAGCATGTAACGTCGTCGTAGTATAATTTGTTTTATGTTAATGAAATCTCTAGGTTTTTCCTGAATCAGCTAAATTTATTTTGGTAAATAAGTACTAAGGTTGTTTGGTAGAATAATGTGAGAATGCAAGCCATACAAATTATGAAATGGTAAATCGATTAGTAATAAATAGTAATGGAGATTTAAAAAATAAACTTCAATATTGGACAAAATATTTCTAAACCTGATAATGAATTGTATTATAAACTTACTAATTACTTCAGATAATAAAGCACACTAAATTTTTAATGCCACTTGTGTTGTGATTGTTTATTCTGCTTTTATGAAGAATCAATTCATATGAAGTAGGGTATGGAGATAAATTACACTCAGGACTTACTCACTATTACTACAAAGGTGATGTTTGTCTCTTCTTCTCAGTCAAACTGCTGAACCAAGTTGGATTAAATTTTATAAAGGGACACTATCAACCATTGATTAATAATTTGTTAATTTCATTTGTTTTCAATTTATTAATTGATAATTCAAATGAAACTTTGGAATACCATTAATGTCTACTATATCAGGAAGGAATCAGGATGGCTAAATTAAGACTATACTACAAATTGGATATATAAAACTATATTAATTAAAAAGTATACTAACTCTTATGCTAGCTTATAACTTCAATCACTGCCTCTTCTTTCTCAAGCCACACTCTGTGGTCTCTATTTTTATCAGCAGGAAAACTTTTTTTAGCAGCACAAGTGTTGCAAGTCCACTCTATGGTCTTGGACTTATTCTTCTTTTTGATCTTCATCTTAGCGGAAACACTGTTAATAAGGATGCAACGACACTTCTTGCAGATCTGCCGTTTTATGTCTGGATGTCTGGAAAAAGATGAAAATTGTGTATTTTAGTAGCCAGCTCTAGTGTCAGATAGTTATATTATAAGAGTGGTGAATACTAATGCTGTTGAAACACAGATAGAAAATCTTAGAGTCACTGATAGACTGTTTTTACCAAATACAAAAGCAGCATAATATAGATTTGAAACCAGAATAGCAATATAACATCTGAAACTATACATAGGTATATCTAAGTTTTAGTAAGTTTGTTATCATTTGAGGTTAGAATTACTTACATTTTTAAAACATTCTTCTTGGCCACATTTATTGCAAGGTTACTATAATACGAGGACAGTGCTGGACTTTTATCTACTATATATTTACTTATCTGTAAGGAAACAAGCATAATATTATTTAAATTATATGGAATCTACAGCCGAAAGTTAATTGTTGTACTGTTAAAAGAACAAACCTGATAGAGGTAATTAATTCGCTGAAACGAGTCATTTCCTTGCACTTTCTTCATTTTTACCACAACAAGCAACTGTTTTCATTCATATATTTAGATTTTTACTTACATATAGTTTTTGTTTACATCTTTGACGATCAATTGCTCGAAGGTTTACATATAAGTACTTTGATTGACGAGGTCAAATCAAAATGACAATCAGCATGTTATTTCGTTCAAAAACTTCAAAGTAGTATTACTTCTTTATAGTATTTTTAAGTTTATTTAGTTTTTAATTACGATTATTTCCCTATGTGTTTTGTAAGTTGTTTCAAGGATTTTTATTTCATCCCTCTCTTTAAGTTGTTTTGAATTTTTGAATAAATGATTTCTTAATCTAAAACTTCAAAACATGAACCTCCATGGAAAGCAGGTGACAGAGAGAGCGATGCGATGAACAATCGGTTGAAGTCAAAAGAAAAAAAATACATCGCTGCGTTTCATAAGTAATAAAAAGTTGAGCGTAAAACAGAAATAACCAACTTTTGGTATAGAAGAAAGTGAAGTTAAAAATACTATGCATCAAATTATTTACGTAATAAAGAAAACTAGTTTGGTTGGGTTGGGAACATTCGTTGTGAAAATCGGGGAAAAGAAAACTAGGTAATTTAAATTTTTACAGGATTCTAATTTGTATTTTTTTCTGTTCTATAGCTTGGTAAAGAGTCATAAATTATAATTTTGAAGGATCGCATCGCAAATACAGTTAGTGAACTACATGAGCTTACCTATTCGCCGGTTGTTCTAGACCCATTTTGCTCCAGATAGAAATTTGTACTTCTCGTGAAGATGCTATCAAGACATCGGCTGCTTTTGTCGAAGCTTAGAACAAAAACTCGCCACTGCATTAGATGCTCTTCGACACAGCCCGGCGTTGGCGAAATTGATATTCCATTTACTGATGGGTAAGTTTTGAGGTTATGTTCATAGGTTACTCTTTGTATATCAACTTTTGTGGATATAATACGCTAGCATAACACTTACCATGCAGCGAGACTTGCTTAATCAATCCTAAAATGTCTTTTATACTTAGAAACTTACATATGTTTCATCATCATAATCACCTAATCTTGCTCCTCTTTACAGGACATCTTTGAAGTTATCAACAGGGCGCTATGCCCGCTTCGCTGATGGAGCCTGTGTGGCCTCTCTTGGAGACACCAGTGTCTTGTCCACAGTGGTATCTAAATCTAAGCAGAGTACTTCCTCGTTTCTGCCTCTAGTGGTGGATTACAGACAAAAGGCAGCCGCTGCAGGAAGAATACCTACCAACTTTTTGAGGAGAGAATTAGGTAGGGAAATTACAAAGCAAATTAAAAAGTAATATCACCTGTCTCTATTTCCGAAGCAAACTTAACTGTCATAAATCAAATGTTATTAAAACACAGCCAGCATTATGCTGAGTTGGGGCTGTGTTGTGGCAGATTTTATGTTTGTTTGTTTATTGTGTTCTTACTTGTGTTTGTTTTTCTATTAAATCTGCCACAATAAATGTATTCTTTCTTTCTAAAATTAACAAAAATTGATCCCTGGATTCTACATTTTATATTCTGCTTATAAAATATACCAACCAGAACCCTAATCTTTTAATGAAAACTGCATGACCACATCTTCAACCAAGTTGGATTGAAATAAAAAGTATCCCATGTATAAGACACTTTTGAAACCCTGTAATACCAACATACCAAAAATAATAATGATTTGTTGCCCTGTTCAGTCAGCCTCAAAGATAAACAAAACATCAACAACCTCACATTTTACTACAATCCAGGGATCTTTAAATCTAGAGTTAATAGGTATCTTCTAGGTAAGCGTGTTACATCCTTGGCTGCAGCAATGCTTAACATCAGGCAGGCTGTAGTCAAGCATAAACCTATCCCATGTAAAAAAAACCTCACATTTTATACTAACAACAATCTTTTTTACTCATTCCAGGTCCAACAGAGCGAGAGATCCTGACATCTCGCCTCATTGACCGCTCCCTCCGGCCTCTCTTCCCTTCCAACTATTTCTTTGACACTCAGATAGTATGCAACATGCTGGCTGTAGATGCCACCAACCCACCGGAGACTATAGCAGTGAATGCTGCCAGTGCTGCGCTGGCGCTCTCTGATGTGCCTTGGAATGGACCTGTGGGGGCTGTTAGGTGAGAATTACAGTACAATAGAGCATTGGTACTGCCTAGACATATAGATATGACAAAATCTACTTCCCATTGAAATTATCAATATTAGGGGTAATATGAAGTTTGGTATAAAAATATAAGAGTAAATTTATGCTTATACTAGTTTAGATGAGATTTTAAATAAGTTAGAATTATCCCAGATTTACATGAGTATTAACACAAACTGCTACACTAGTAACTTATTACTTAATGTCTGTAGTCGTCATAAACTTTTTAATTTTCTAGGTTTTCTTGTCATGCAGTTTGTATAAAAATAAAAACTTCACACTTCACATAAATACTGACCAACAGAACAAAAAGTATACTTAAATATACAAAACTAACTAACCTCTTGATTCCTATTCCAGATTAGGCCTAATAGACAATGAAATAATCATTAACCCAACTCGGAAGGATCTCCAAACATCTTCCTTAAACCTGGTGGTGGCTGCGACCCGGGCCAACCTGGTTGTGATGATGGAAGGCAGCGCTCAAGATGTACTGCAACAGGACCTGCTCAAAGCCATCAAAATAGGTATGAAAGTAAGTCACAGCTATTTACATTTACTCTTCAATTTTAGGTGTTTCAATAAACCATGTTATTCTCACAGTTTGTTTTAACTAACTACTAAGTAACACTAACAGTATATTTGAATTGTTTCATTTGAAAGTTAGTTCCATTTGAGTAGTTATAAGCATATTCCTGGCTTTATAATATACTCAAGTAGACATGTATTATGGCCTTCAAATCTACAGTAACTCCGACATATTTTAAGAGTTCCTAGTCATCCTAAAATGCAGCAAATGCAAGAATATTTTTGCCATGCAAGTTTTGGTCTGAAATCTAATACTTCATGTGAAAGAAAATAATTTCCTTTGTATTAGGTTAATAACTTGTAAATTGTTTATTGACCACCATAGTCTTGTACATTGCACACTTGCCTAGAAGTAACCTATTTTCTTATTGCATTAATTTATCATAAATTAATATATTTCAGGAACCAAAGAAGCACAGCATATAGTCAAAGGCATAGAGAGCTTACAGAAGAAGCATGGCAGGAGTAAGCGGGAGTATGAAACACTGCCACCACTGGATCCCAGTATAGTTGACTCTATCAAAACACTGTCTACGATGAAGATTAGAGAAATACTCAGGTAAACTTTACTTAACTACTACTATAAGTATGTGTTTGTTATATATATGTAAGTATTGTTTGCTAAATGGCTAATTTGCGATCCAGTCTGCTAAGTTAAATTTCAGACTGGCGAAATTTCTGTTTTATGGTATTGTTCTCATATAATTTGTTATGTGGAAAATTATTCAAGATTTATGTCACTACTAGTAAATACTCGCATCTTTGTACACATTATTTCGAGATAAAAAGTAAACTATGAGTATGTACCTATGTCACTCTCAGGGCTCCCCATACCAAAGATCACGATAACCTATCCCTTCGTTGCGGCGTGATAGTGGAAGTAACAGACCAACAATGACATTCTAGCCTTTATATTATAACTAGTGGGTGCTCGCGGCTTCGCTCGCATTAAGAAGTAAAACTTGCATCCCCTATTTCACCCCTTTAAAAGTGGCATATCCAAAAATCCTTTCTCAGCGGATGCCTACATCATAACATATACCTTCATTCCAAATTTCAGCCCAATCCGTCCAGTGGTTTGGGCTGTGCGTTGATAGATCACTATACCAGTCACCTTTGAGTTTTATATAAATTTAGATTTCGAAGTATTTTTAGTAGCCAGCATATTGAGATTTATTTGATTTCTTTTTTCTTCCCCAGCGACCACCGGCACGACAAGACGTCCCGCGACGTGGCGGTGCAAGAGCTGCGCCAGACCGTGCTCAACCAGCTGCGGGAGACGGAGGCGGACGTGGGCCAGCTGCAGGACACCTTCAATGCCAACCTCAAGCAGATATTCAGGGACATGATCTTCGAGAGCGACACCCGCTGCGACGGCAGGCACCTCGATGAGCTAAGGAATATTAACTGTCAGGTATCTCTCCCTCTACCTCTCATTCTTTGTAACTGTAATTCAGTATGGTGGCCTCAAATTCATCCTCTCCTGAAATAATAATAATAATAATTCATTTATTCATCTATAGTGTTACAGCGTTATTATAATACATATTTGATTTAATAATAACGTGTTTCACTATGAAATAAGTCTTACATTTATAACCTATTTACATTTTGAGTGACGATTTGATAAGTTATTGTAATTCATTAACTAATTAGGTAGGTATCAATTATAATTGATATTAATATGAGATAATTTAAAAGGAATAAATAAATTAAACATTTGTTAAACATTTGTTAGTTACTTACACTAATTTTCAGCTGTATAGGGGAAAGACATCATCAGTCACATCATATCTCAAACCCCTCAGAATTCCTCTCAAAAAAGTGCTTTAATTGTAGCTGGGAAATATGAAAGTCGCTTTTAGGTGAAAAAGAGTGTTTGGTAAAATCAACTTGCATCAAGCAGAATGCATCAATTATCTGGACTTGGTTAGCTTATGTTCGAGTTCGAATCGTATTGCAGTAATGTTATCTATCTGCATAGAAGACGATGTTTCGATAAAATTCTTTAAAAGTGACATTGAAACAACATGAGCCCAAACCGCTAGTCGTAGAGACTTGGCATTTAGAGAAGCTTTTCTTTTAGTGTTACAATATTAAATAAAAAAATGTATGTTTGTTAATTTGTCCAGGTGTCGCTATACGAGCCGCTGCACGGCAGCGCGGTGTTCCAGCGCGGGCAGACGCAGGTGCTGTGCACGGTGGCCTTCGACTCGCCCGACAGCGCGCTCAAGGTGGACACGCTGACCATGCTGACCAGGTAGCTAGCACTGCACGTGTCGCTATACGAGCCGCTGCACGGCAGCGCGGTGTTCCAGCGCGGGCAGACGCAGGTGCTGTGCACGGTGGCCTTCGACTCGCCCGACAGCGCGCTCAAGGTGGACACGCTGACCATGCTGACCAGGTAGCTAGCACTGCAGGTGTCGCTATACGAGCCGCTGTCAGTCATTCAGTGTGGCAGTCTTACGTTTACCATGCTTACCAGGTGTTGTGAAAATGATTGAATGAATGACCTGAGCTGTGCTTACCAACATGGAGCTTTTGAAACCAGAAGACGAAAAGAGATTGACGGCGAAGTTGCTAGCAAGACAGCTATTATAGTCTATCAATAACTATAGTTGGAAACGGAGATTGGGGGGGTCAGTACCGCTCTAATTACCCTTACTTTGAAGCAATGATACCATAGTTTCGTTAAAAAAGTCTAAAACTTGACTATTTCTTCTTCCAGCGGCATAAAAGAGAAGAGCTTCTTCCTGCACTACGAGTTCCCCCCGTACGCGACGGGCGAGGTGGGTCGCGGCGCGGCAGGGCGGCGCGAGGCGGGCCACGGCGCGCTGGCCGAGCGGGGGCTGCTGCCCGTGGTGCCGCAGCAGCCCTACACCGTGCGACTCACTGCCGAGGTGCTGGAGAGCAACGGTGAGTTATGTGCCAGGAGGAAAAAGCGACATCCTCTTATCTGCATATGAAGAAGAGAAGATGTCGCCTTAAAGGGGGGGAGCCCCCTTGTACAACAGTTAACAGTTTACACAAGTTACAGTATTCATTCATTATACTGTATTTATATATTTACATCTTTGTAGCGCCCGTAGCTCAGCTAGCGGAGGCAATCGCATGCGATTAACAATGTTAAGCAAAAGTCGTCGCGGTCAGAACGCGGATGGGTGACCGATAAGTGGCATTCCATTTTGGGTGCTTCCGTGGTTCGGATGACACGTTAAATTGTAGGTCCCGGCTGTTTGTCTAGTTCGGCTGTCGTTAAGCCATGTCAGAGGCCCTTAGGGCGGTTTGAAAACTCTCGACACCAGAGTTGGCCACTCTCACTCGATAACAAGAAGGAGACTGGATCTTTGATATAAACCATCCCCAAATAACATAGCTACCGCAATACCAAATTTCTTCCATATTCTGATCCATATTCCACCGTCTAAACGTGAAAAAGTAACAAATATACAAACGCACACGCGCAAGTTCGATTTAAATGTAAGCCTGTTTTTAGTTAGAGGGGCTAACTCGAAAGACAAAGAGTTTTTTAATAGCATAAGTAAGGTGCAATATGCTACCGAAGAGTTAACTATACTGACTCCAACATTTCTACTTACATACTATCTATATAATCATACTAATTTGATCTTTATCTCGTCCCCACAGGGTCCAGTTCCATGGCGAGCGTGTGCGGGGGCTCCCTGGCGCTGATGGACGCGGGGGTGCCCCTCTCCGCCCCCGCCGCCGGAGTGGCCATCGGCCTAGTTTCGAGATACAACACCAGCGGCAACATGGACGACTACAGGATACTCACTGATTTGTTAGTGAGTCCAACATGTCTCTCTATCTCTGTAGCACAGTCTGTCTGTCTGTCTGTCTCTCCCCCGTCGCCATCGGGCTGGTGTCGAGATACAACACCAGCGGCAACATGGACGACTACAGGATACTCACTGATTTGTTAGTGAGTCCAACATGTCTCACTATCTCTGTAGCACAGTCTGTCTGTCTGTCTCTACATTTTATTAATCCTTGCATTAGTTAAGAGCTGATTTACTGAGTTAGTTAAGAGCTAACCCATATGAGTACATGTGGTTTTGATCTTATTAATACATAAGACATTAGTTAAGATCAGTAAAAAAAGATATCACAGCACCCAAGAAAATAAATAGACCAATTAAATAAAAATAAATAAATAAATATTCCGGAACATAGCACAATTGCAATTTTGATAAGTTTAGTTTTTTCCTTGAAACTTAATCGTATTAAAAGTGTTATATAAGACTGTCTGAAAGTTTAAAAAGATGTCAAAGTTAAATCAATTATTGTATTATGTGTAAATTAAAATTTTACTTACCAAAAACATGTTCCTACCCAGGGTATAGAAGACTACATGGGCGACATGGATTTCAAGGTGGCGGGTACTAAGCGCGGTATCACGGCTCTGCAAGCAGACATCAAGATCCCCGGCCTGCCGCTCAAGGTGGTCATGGAGGCGGTGCAGAAAGCATGCGATGCTAAAGCCAAGATTATAGACATCATGAACCAGTGTATTAGTAAACCTAGGTAAGGATATAGTATAGCTTTTGTAGTTAAATTTTCAGAGATTGCTTCCTACAGACAAAAGGTGAAAATTCGTGTTTGTCTGTTCGATCTTGTCGCCTTTATTAGTGAATTTATTTAGACAACACTCGGAAATAGACAAGACTTTTTACTTAGGCACAATGCACGTGCACTTTGTATTTCTTACAAAACCAGACGGCTCAATAATAAATGTGTCTTTTTTTTCATAACACAATTAGAAAATAAATACTTAAACTTTTGTCGCTGGTACAACAAAACTCCCTAGAAGAGATTTCACACTTGAAAAGTTCTTGTGCTCACGAAACATAGGTAGCTTTTAGTAGATCCCAAATTATACAATTTTAAAATTTTACAATTTTTCTCTCTCTTGAGTCGTTTTTCCTCATAACTGAGGGTCGTGACTCTCCCGGACAATTCATTCGTTAGGAAAATTCTCTTGGGCAGATACATCGTGCAGTGCGCCCATCCTTCCACGGAAGACACAAGTCCACGGATATTGTGTAAATTTTACAAAAAATCGTGTGTTTTCAGGTATTCTTTGCTTGTTCTTTTCCCAGGGAAGGGCGTAAAGAGAACATGCCTGTGATAGAGGAGATGGAGGTGGAGGTGCACAAGCGAGCCAAGCTGCTCGGCCTGGGAGGGGGGAACCTCAAGAAACTGTATGTGGAGACTGGAGTGCAAGTGAGATGGGGGATATTATTACATTCATAAAACCATCATCGTTTTGTTTAAGGCTGATTCGTACATTAGCGCGAGTGTAGCTCGGCGGTTAAGCGTCTGCTTTTCAACCTGACGCACCCTGGTTTCAATCCGGCTCACACCAATGTCTGGTTTTCTAGTTATGTCTGTAATTGGCACTCTCTTAACGGCGAAGGAAAACATCAAGAACACATGTTTGAGAACCACAAAATCGACTGTGGAGGAGTAACGGCCCTCATTCATGAGAAAACACAACTTGAAGAGAAGGTGAGAATGTGTTTCAGTTAGTTTATAAAACAATTATGTTTGTCAATTCCAGGTAACTCCAATCGACGAGACAAAGTACAGTGTATTCGCGCCATCACAAGCCGCCATGGACGAGGCTCGAGCCAGGATATCCACCTGGATGAGCGCCGAGAGGACTCCCGAGCTGGAGTTTGGAGCCATCTACCAAGCCAAGGTGGTGGAGGTCAGGGACATAGGGGTCATGGTCACTCTGTACCCTGGAATGGCGCCTGCCTTGGTGCATAACTCGCAGCTGGATCATAGGAAAGTGAGTCTTGTGTTGCACGTTATTAAAGACTATTTTTGTCTTTCTTGACATATGTTAACGAATTAAGATATATACAAGCTGATATCAATATTATTCGTAAGTGAAAAAGGTATATAATTCCCTGACTGTCCACTGAAAGAACTCCTTAACACATTTTAACCATCATTAAATACATCATTTTAACTTGAGAACTAGCACAATACATACCAAAACAGAAGAAAAAAATGTAAATAAGGTCTTTAGTTATCCGTGAAATGGCCTAGTTGGTTAAGGCGTTCTGGACGGTGATCAGATCAAATAAAATTCAAATCAAAAGTTTTTTATGGAACAAAAATCTACCTACATATTTACAAAATTTGTAGACTAAGATAATCAAACTTACAACTAAAATAATTCAAGTGCTACAATTTAATTTAGAACTGGTGCCTCTGAACTAAGCTAGGCTTGTATCTCAGGGGCACCACTTCCCCATGTGTGGTGACATTAATTAACCTACTACAAGTGCTAGTAACTGATTTATATATGGTTTTATAGTAAAATATTTAAAATGTGTGTTTGTGTGTGTGTGCGTGCGTGAAAGTATCAAAAATACGCAGGTTCGAATCCTGCCGGTGCCGTGATTATTTTCACTCATTTTCCAATAAAAAGTTTAAGTTAAACAACCATAGTGCGGGTTTAGCACTTGTCAAAAATGACTCATGGAACCATCATTTAATGTATGTATCTATTTAATTAAAACCCCTTTCCCAGATAATGCACCCCTCCGCCCTGAACCTGGACGTGGGTTCAGAACTGCAAGTGAAGTATTTCGGGCGCGACCCCGTGTCGGGGCAGCTGCGCCTCTCCAGAAAGGTGCTCTCCGCGCCGCCGCCGCCGCTGCTCAGGAAACTAGACAAGAGCTAGGTGGTACAGCTCTCTGTACAAGTAGCTATATAGCAAGTCGATTCATTGAAAACAACTTAATAGAGTGATCGTATGATTGTAAATTGTGTGCCTGTTGAAATGATAGCATCACGCTTGGACGTTTTAGCAGTAAAACTGGAAACTTGACAAGAGCTAGGTGATATAGCTGTCTGTACAATCATAGTACGAGTAGCTATATAAAAACACTAGTGGGTGCACTCGCTCGCATTAAGAAGTAAAACTTGCATCCCTTATTTCACCCCTTTTAAAGTGGCATTTCCCAAAATCCTTTCTTAGCGGATGCCTACGTCATAACATCAACCTCCATTCCAAATTTGAGCCCAATCCGTCCGGTGGTTTGGGCTGTGCGTTATAGATCACTATGTCAGTCAGTCTGTCACCTTTGAGTTTTATATGTATATGTACATAAACATAAAAACATATTTATTGCAAAAACTTTACATGGTACATAGAAATGAAGGCTCTGCCTTCTGTTGTAGTTAACAACTTGCAGAAGGCAAGGTCTTCCAGTGGAATATTACTTATGTATGTACTTATGTATAAATAAATAAATTTTCCAGGACATTGCACACAGCGCCATCTAGCCCCACACTAAGCTAACGCTTGTGTCGTGGGTATGATGTAAAGCAAGTCGATTAATTTGGAAACACCTTATTATAGATCGTATAAGTGAGTGTAAATTGTCTGTTGAAATGATAGCATCACGCCTGGACGTTTTAGCGGTAACAATACTTTGAGTATTCATTTATTGAATGGAATTAAAAGCTCGATAATAGATAATGCAGATAGGCTCGGAGCTGCGAGAGCTTCGGTCGCCATTACTACTCAGGAAATGAGATCTAGGTGGTATTGTTTAGGTACTTTATGATGAGTTTGAATGATAGAATGACACGGTAGCGGTATAACGTATACATTATCCATAAAAATAATTAAAAACTGCTAGGAAGACTATAGTACCCATATATGACAAGATTAAAAGAGGCTACTTTTTCAAGTTAGTTTTCTAACTGCCCTAATTTGCTGACCTGGCTTGAGACACGCTACTACTGTTTTTTTATTTATTTATTTAGTTTTACAAAACTACCTTACACTAGCTGGCTATCTGTCTAGCACTAGCTGGCTATCTGTCTAGCACTAGCTGGCTATCTGTCTAGCACTAGCTTGCTATCCTAGTTTTGAAAACTACCCTCGATAATTCGGCCATAAAAAAACAAACAGCGTGAGTTTACGCACTTCAGTTTCAGAGGGCGCCGCTGCAGATTTTTATTTTCGTTTCTTAAAGAGTAAAGTAATATTGAAAGATAAGACAATATATGTTTTGGTGACAATAAATTTGCTTTTATCTTAAAATCAGTTACGATTATAATTTCTGTAATAGGTAGGTATACCTGTAACGGGTATATGTATTTCTGTGGTATAACGAACAAATTGTGAGCCTGTGGAGAAACTAAAACTGTAGAGAAAAGCAATTGTCCTGAAATTAATATATGAATGATCTTGAGTATCGAATACAAAGCTCGAAGTAGGTAACGGCATTGTTACTTTTAGATTATGATTGATTTGTTTGTGCATGGTTGGTTGATTGTTGAAAGTATGGCATAGAAATAGTGTATGATAATACGTTTTATATTATTCTGACAACAATTATGAAAATTGGTTCGATATTTTGTTACGATTCTATTTTTAGGTAACTTTAGCAAAAAACTTTATATCCAGCATTTAAATTTTGCACTTAATATGTTCTCACATTTAGATGAAGTAAACACAGTGACTGTTTTATCGTGTTTAAAAAATATGTGTATTGTATTATTTTTTCGTATTCTTGTTGATTTTCCAGAGTACATTGTTTTTTAACACATCTTGATATCAAAAGACTGCTCATTATTGCTCATCGTATACTTTCTACGATGTTTGAGTCTGTTTGATTATTAAGATTGTAATTTTATTATAGTAGAAATAAACGCATTTGTATAAATATATGAAACTTATTTTGTCAATAAGAATGTTGATTTGGTTTGAAAAACCTACCTACATGATATCAGTGCTAGTGCTAGGACAAATTCGACTGCCAAATTGTAAATATATAATAGTTATTATAATAAAATTGTTACGCTACAGAGGTCTTGTTTAATTACCAGATATCTCCCTACGAAAAACTAGGCGATATTTAATTCTCAGCTCTCAACTGAATATTATGCATAATGTTCTCAAGGTTTTCGTAAGCTAGCTTAAGGTAATTGACTTTTCAAAGTAAAGTTTATATTTAAGCTTTAGTTGTAACTGAACTTACAACGTGTTTTATCTGAAGATGATCTGCCTACATGGCATAAAAATAAAAATAAAACAATCTCCTTCATTTATTTGTATATTGAAAGAAATAATCTGTACAATTCTAGGAAATATAATAATTGGTATCACAAAAGGACGTTTTCTCGAAGGCACTACGTTACACTGGACCTGACAGACACACACACTCACACCGACTATAACGCTATACAACATGTAAATACGTCGGTGTGAGTGACCTTCAAAGAGATTATCATTTTGGCCGCTATTTATAACAATAATACACGTAAATACAATCTGTGTTCAATAAATTACAGGACCAAAATGAAACAATCTCTTCAAGCAGTCTCTGTATAATTCGGCAAGGACCAGCCATACCCTTAACCTACAAAGTTGATTGTCAAAAAATAAAGGAATAACACTTACTCTTACAACTATTAACGCGATTAAATAAGTAAAAATATAGTTTACAAAAAACGTAATAATCATTAACTTGAATATGTCAAAATTCACATTATGCAATGTAATATTATGATTGCAGTCTTTGTTTTCGTTGTGACTACAGCATTAAATTAAATAATAATGTTATTACATCTATTTACAATATTCGATGATACAAAACAAACTATTAAATTATTTCGAATAGGAATGCTCTGCGCAGAGCGAAATTATAATAAAAATACCTAACACCGTGCTTGAAAAGTGGCGGTGGCAACGGACTCATTGCTATTACCCAACAATAAATAGTTATATTTAACGAGAATTAGTCAAAACTGTGCACAGCGTGGAACAAAATGCGATTACTGTAAAAAAGAGTTTGGCAACACAGTAATATAGAAAAAAAAACTTTATTATAAAAGTTTTCTTGGCTTTTTTATTACCTAACTCTGTACAAATATGTCCACACGTTGGCAAGATTCCAACTAATCTACAAACAAGTGTACACAAATCAATATCAAGTGGTTAAGTTTACATAATTACAAACACACAGAACTGAGATCAGCTGACTACACCATTGCCACCAGAAAGCGGTGCGACGTTTAACTACACAAGAACAAATAAAGCGACAAAAACTAAATAAATCAATAATAAAAAAAAAACGACATACACAAAAATAATTGCCAACTCCAATATTATGCATCGAAATTCTTCTCTCAAACATGGCATAAATTGGACTCATTTTGATTTCACACAATATAATTTTGTGTGAAGAATAACGTGTGTCTTAAACAAAATGACAAAAACATAAATTTCATATTAAAATAAAATAAGTATTTCTTTTTTGACACACAAAAATCTAAGTCCTTTGGGGACACAATTTTTTTTAACATTAGAGGCGAATTAATATAATTACGTTAACTCAATCTTTATCGATGGCAAGATTTAATCGAATCTCGTGTTTTGTATTAGTTTTGTTGGGACTTTGGACCTGATTCTGACATTTTACATTCAAGAAGAACAATTTAATATACTTTAAATCTTATATCATGTGGGAATCAAGTCCCTACTTATTGAGCGAAAAAATCGCACTAAAAAGTAGTTTCAAAGTCCTTTAGCCTCTTAAAAATCATCAAAATAAATTGGTCGTTTTCGAAATGCAACAATGAACATCTGAGTATTCGCAAATTTCGAGTTCAGTTTCCGATTGTTAGTAAATTAACGTCGAATGACGCCGAAGTTACTACGCCAGACTTTATTTGCAAATGTCACAAAAATCTTTCCATATGTCATGAATATACATGTATAATTATCTGGGTATATCATAAAAATCTTGTCATAATTAACATAAGGCACAAGTCAAGCCAATATACTTTCGATTCCTAAATTAATCTTGAGATGCGAATTTGGTTCTGTTGAAAGCTAAAACAGAAAGTTATATTTTCTCATAGAAAACTTGAAATACTCTCCAAATACTTTGTATAAAGTTCAGTCCAACAAAACTAAATTCGCTATCTCAGTTAGTATGAAGAAACTGGGTAAGAAATTCGTACACAAATATGACAGAAATATATTGATAAAACACAAAATGTTTCATTCAAAATAAACTGTACTGAAAATCAGTATTCACTGAAACACACAAACTCAATGCTTCAACAAAAAAATCAGCATAAATCAGAAGTGTTCACTGGATGTAAGAAAACTTACAATTCTGTTTCGAAATAACGTGTTTCAAGAGTTTCCTGCCCAGTTTCTTAAAGTTGCCCATCTCTACCCCATATAATATTACCACAAGTCAAGAAGCTGCCATTTCATAGTCAAATATTTTCGAGCCCATTTTAAAATATTTCGTGACCCAGCTGAACTATGCTCGCAATGAAAATTTATCGCTGAGAAAAGAATCTACATAACTTCAATCGATTAATTTGAATCAAATGCTCATATTGCCATTCTTAGCTGAGCTGTAGGATCCTTTTCTCGGCAAAAATGTATCTCGCGAGAATTTCGTATAGTAGGTTTTAAAGCAGCAGTGTTTGTAACGTACTGGTGCGAAAAAATCATAAACTTGCAATAAGGGCATATTCATGAAAATATCTTGTAACCTGTGGCCATTTTCAGCCTCTGATCCCGACTTTTCTGCCTCTGAAACTAGTAGATCAAATCTTTTTAGCTAGGATCAAAGGATTATACTTACTTTACCTTTATTTTTGTTACACCACTGCTTTAAACCTCCCAGCCCAGTTCACAAAAAATCTTACTGGCTGAGTCCAAACAGTTTGAGCGCGTTGAAGGCGGTGGCGAGGGCGACGTCCTCGGGGCTCTGCCCCAGGAAGCCCGCCACCAGCTCCACCACGGCGGGCAGCGCGCACGGCTCGTTGCGCTGGAACGTGCAGTAGCGGTTCACGAAGTTCATCGACCTGGGGGAAATGAGGTTTTTAAATTATAGTTTGTAAGTTGACATTAGAACTGAAATGTAAAATTGCCACTCGAATACATAGTTAAGTGAGATATCTAACTGATATATTCAAGTAGTAATTTTACACAGTTAAAATGTACGTAAATATGTATCTATGTCATATGTCATTGATCTATTTATTTATTTATTTATAATGGTACACAAAACAGAATGTGTTCCCAAATAAGCTAAGTATACTAGCTAGTCAAAACTGGTTTTGATCCAGAACAAATTCCTAAGATAAGTGTACACAGCTTGAACAACATAAATGCGATTAATAATTTCAAAAACCATCTATCCATTTGTATTATTATGTTAGCTACTATTTCTCAGTTTTCTTATGAGATCGGAATCTATAAAACTAATACAAGTATAAAGTCTTTTTCTACTTCAGTTGCACAAATCAAATATAGTTGACGACGGACTGAACTAGTATAAAATAGACTATATCAATCTATAAAAACTTTCATTAAAATTGATACACATTTCATTACTCAATAATTAAAGTACACAAAACTGCCGCATCGATACTTGGACCAATCAACTCCAAATACCGAGTCAGTCATCGGCCTATTTCGAGAGACATCCGAAATATCTGTGCTGTTATCTCCGCAGACATCTGAGACTGATAAAGCGCAGAGCCGCGGAATGTGGGACGTCTTATCTAGTGTTACACGACAGATCTAGGTGTAGACATGTCAATAATAGTTTGTTAGTATTTGTATGTTTGTAAATCTTTCACATAGGTACAAACGAAGTTGATTTGATTGGAATTTTGTATGGAACTCAAATCTTTGGAATTAACGAAAAATATGCATTGAAATAAGTAAAAAATAAATATTCCGAGACATTACACACAGCGATAAAAAATAAAGCAGTAGGTATGTATCTAAAATTCGTCGTAGTATTTGCGAAGTTCGCGATGTAATTTGTGCTGTTTGGTGGTTGAGTATATTTTATATAAAACAATGTTTTCAGTAAAAAAACACTCATGTTTTTTAAAATTGAAGGCTTACTTCAGTCAACGAATAACGATACATAATAAATATAGTGTTTATTCGTAGACTTCTATGTAATTTGCAACGTTTATGTAAATAGCAGCATTGTAAAGATAGTCTGACCTCTCAGTGAGCGAGTCCTTGACGTGCAGGGGGAGCTTGGAGGCGCGCATGTTGGGGTACATGAAGGGGGAGTCCGTCTCCACCAGCAGCCGGTCCAGCGGGAGCAGCCGCTCCGACAGCAGCCGCCGGATGCCGCCGTCAGACTTATCCTGGAACAACATCAATGTTCATATAGAATAGAATAGAACAGAAAATTCTTTATTGCAACACACGATAATAATTACAAAGAAAGAAAAAAATCTAATACTAGTACCACAAGTGGCGGCCTTATTGCTAAAAGCAATCTCTTCCAGACAACCATTGGATGGAAAGGAATAAATAAGAGATTACAAAGGACGTGATATAGTATTTGTTGTTTGAATGGTCTGTTAGCTCAGTTGGTAGATTGTCGATCTTCAGTGCCAGGGATCGCAGTGACAAGTTATAAGACGATTTTACGATAATAGGTAGAGCTGAGAAATCTACCTAATAAGTGATCTAGACGTACAATTCGTCTAATGTCAAACTTTGCTTGACATTAGGCGAATTGTATACAAAATTATATTTTTGACTTGACGACGAACGTAATATACGAGAATGTTTAATTTAAATTATGTTTCACGCGTAAGTGATGAATGTATCTTTGTGTTTAAACCTAATAAACCTATTTAGCGTCAAAAAGTTAATCTCCCAGAAGAAACAAGTAACTCTTCTTCTTATCAAATGAGAGTGGCCAACTCTGGTGTCGAGAGTTTATCAAGCCGCCCTAAGGGCTTCTGACATGGCTTAACGACTGCCAGTACGGCAACAAACAGCCGGGGCCTACAATTTAACGTGTCATCCAATTTACGGAAGCGCCCAAAATGAAATGCCACTTTTCGGTCACCCATCCAAGGACTGACCGCGTCGACCTTTGCTTAACATTGGTAATCGCAAGCGATTGCCTCCGCTAGCTGAGCTACGGGCGTAACGCTAGAAAGTAAAGACAGCGCCTCACCTTACAGATGTACCCCGTGATGCCGAGGTAGTACCCCCTCTCGATGTACTTGAGCCCCTGCTCCACGGAGCCGGTGAAGGAGTGCAGCACCACGGGCGGCAGGCGCGCGCCCGCCTCCTCCAGGATCTGGATCAGATCGTCCTGCGCCTCCTTCTCGTGCACCAGCAGGGGCTTGCGGAGCGAGCACGCCATTTCCACCTAAGGAGAGAGAAGGGTTTAGTGATTTATTTAATTTAAAGAAATGAGTTTGCATTTTGAGCCTAAAGGTCGCTCCGGTGACAGACAAACTATGGTATAAAATAAATAAATATTTCAGGACATGTCACACAGCGCCATCTAGCCTCGTACTAAGCTTACGCTTGTATCATGGGTACTAGATAACGGATATATTACATATATACTTTTCTTTTGTAAATACATAGGTACTTATTATACATAGAAACGACCAGATTCAACACAAGCAATTACAAATATAAAATTCATAATTAATTGTGTTACGCGGGAATCGAACCCGCACCCCTAGATTAGAAGGCAGAACCACTACCAACCAAGCTAACAGGCCAGTCAAAAAAAAGGTATGGGCATGTTATGTAAAGAGAAGAGAACCATATCACACGGAAGAGAATGGGCCAGATGGTAAGTGGCCGAGTTGGTAGAGGATATGTGTGCGAGAGGAGTGAATGCGGAGATGACGAGTGTCAGAATGAAATAGAAGAGAAGACATGTTGCGCTGACCACACTTAGTGGGACAGAAGAGAAGTTTGCATTCGATCATAATTTGCGTAAAATTAATTCAGTCATTATAAAGATCAATTTAAATGATTAAACTGTCAAAAGTGAATAAACTGGGGTTTCAACAAAATAAGTAGATAGTTAGGTTAGGCGTTTCTAACTTATTCATGTCTCCAGTTAATAAAATTAAGCAACAAACAATGTAACTGTGTTGCGCAGTGCGTAGAAATCGCACTTAAGAAACAATAACTACAAATCCAACAAAAACGGATAGAAAGAGCCAAATAGACTTTCAAATGCTCATGAAAATTAATGGTCGCTCGATGAATTATTGACGATCTATTCGGTACAATTGAATCGGACATAAATGAAGTAAAGTGTTATATCAAACTACTCTAATAGTCATTGTTCATTACTCATAACAGTAAAACACTACTATTGTTTTATATAATATGCCGATACATGGGAATATTATGATTGTATTCAGTTTAAGCAACAAACCTATTTCACAATAGTAAAAGTAACGTATAAAGCTTTTCTAAGATACAGTTACATCAAACTAAATAAAATCAGTCTAAAATTCAATTCAAATTAAAACGCAGTACAGTTTATTCCATCTTAGACAAACATTATGAACAGCAAAATAACTGTAGGATACATCGATCAAGCTATGCGGTTTTCATTCTAACGTCATTTCCACCACAAAGAATCACAGTTCCGAATTTTAACCATACTTCTATTCAATGATAGAATTCAAATTTGACTGCTCTGTTAGCTTAGTTGGTAGTGGCACTGCCTTCTAATCTAGGGGTGCGGTTCGATTCCCGCATGACACAAGTATTTATGAACCTTAAAAAAAATATAATTACTTGTGTTGAGTCTGGTCGTTTCTAAGTATAATAAGTATGTATTTACAAAATAAAAGTATATATATATTATATCCGTTATCTAGTACCCATGATACAAGCGTAAGCTTAGTATGGGGCTAGATGGCGCTGTGTGATATGTCCTGAAATATTTATTTATTATTTATTAAATATAGATATGTAGGTACATATCCGTGGTACATGCTTTACATACATCCTATACCCAACACAATGTCAGGAGCATAAAATATGAGATCACTGCGAATTCTGGATAGCGTCCGACTGCAAGCAAACTGGATCAGTGCCAAACACGAGGTACGGAGTTAAAGCGATCAGTTTACACTCCTTTAATAACAGTAAACAAGTTTTACTTCATGTGGAAATTAGTTTGGGGAAATGCTATTTGTAGACGAGAATAGTATGTTAAATCAGTTTATAATACTGCTGGTAGGGCTTGGCTCGCGGTGTTTCTGGATTGGCTTTTGTAACTCTTGGAATGTATCATTCTATACCGGTAATCAAGTTGATGCGACGTAACAGAGAAAAACATCGCATTCGCTGTTATACAAAACTATACTATCAAATTCATAATCACTTGTGTCTTGTACATTGTTCAAATTCATAACTTAGTCCAGTCCAGTCTTATTCTTAACATAGTCTTTAAAAACCTCATGTTTATTTGCTTTCAGAACTTCAATAAAATGTATTTACGTTTTGTTTTTAACAAGAATTTGGTTTACAAGCATGTGTTATCATAAGTTGCATTTATATGCACCTGTAATCATCAAAGTGATAACCAAAGACAGTTTTCCTGTTTTTCAGGAGTTTATCAACATAACTAAGTCCAGACGGAACGTTGGATTATATAATTTAGGCCATGACTACACGCTTAATGAGGTGATTCATACTGAAACATAAATTAATACAGTACCTACTGTGTTTTTTTATATTTTTCAGGCATATGCGATCAATATAGCGTTTGAGTTTTTTATTTGTATAATTTAGTAGGGATCGTCTTCGTTTTTCTTTTGAAAGATTTTGAATATTTACCAAGTTTTAGACATCAAAAAACTACAAACCTATAATAACATAAATAAACTGCACTCAAATACCAATTATGGGTCACCCATCTTAATGAATACACCATTGCACCAGTAAAATCTAATAAATTATTAAATACCACTAAGTCAGTTCACTTGAAAAGCATAGTCTTTAGATTTAGATTAGTTACCTAACCTAGATTTAAATGTCCACAGTTTGTAAATTCACAGTTACGCGCTACGTAAGTTAAGTATAACCATTTAATTTGTTACATAAAAAGTTAACAGCACAAAAAGTACGTATTATTTATTTTTTACATGCAATCAGGTCATTGTTCTACATTTAGTGCATTGATCTCAGATCTTATCATTCACGATAAGTACTTGTAACAAAGCTAGATTTACACGTGGATTAATTTTATTGTTTCTGTTTCCGTAGTTATGTAATACAAAAAGTAATAGCACTTCATAGTGTTATAATTACAGCTAATGTGGATGTACTGTGAGTATGTATGTAATCTATTTCAAAAGTCAAGAAATGCATCTAGAATAAGCATTTGCTTACGCGACTATATAAAAAAAATATGGGACCATTCCGGAAACAATCCTCACCAAATAAAAAAATATATTTTAAATACGGTTCATAAATAACGGAGTAATCGCGACATGCCCACAAAAAAAATCTTTAAGAAGACTTGAATACCTTCCTTTTTTTGAAGTCGGTTAAAAATAGGTAGGTATAATGTTTAGAATATAAGTAGAAATGTGTAAGTAGCTGTTGAATTGTGACAATCGCATTAGTCAAAGTTTATGCTCTTTTGTGACGAGCGATGTGCAAGTAAATTTGTAAATTGTGCTGCGGTGGTTTTTCCTGAAATCTTGCTTTACAAGACTATTTCGGTACGTAGTGTTACCCCACTTACCTGATACTTGACTGCACCTGGAAAACTGTGTAGTGTAGCCAAGGAATGTATAATATGTAATAAGTATATGAGTGTTGAGTACGGACTTAATTGAACTGTAGGTTTAGTCTTATGTGTCACAGTGTTATTTGTTTGTAATTTTTTTTAGCCTGCATTTTGTGTCTGTACCTTTTGTAAATAAATAAACATAATCCTATGTACTCACGCTAAAATGCAGCTAACTAATTTAACCTCCACAAGTTCAAATTGAAGATTACTCACAATACACATTCTTCGCCAATTTTAGCCTTGATGCAGTTTTCTCGGTGCCTGTTCAATGAGTCATTTGATTAGTGCATCTGGATGTCTGGTGCTTGATAACAATGTTGACACTTGATCGCTTGTATCGTTTAATTGCTGTTTGCTTCATAATATGTCTGGTCATAAGTATAGACTTTAGACAGAGTGCGAATGTATTTGTCGTAGAGCGTACTTTACGTATGACTCGGTTTTAAAAGAAGCATGGAATTAATAAAAATAATTACGCAAAAGCGTTTTTCTTTCCAGGCACACTTATTCCATCACATGGTGATCAAACCTGAGCTTAGCTTTAGTATTTTACAATAGTCGTTGTTGATGGGACCAGTTTACTTTTTAGACTGCCTGAGAACCTTCAATATATCCTATTCTATAATAATCAGTAGGGAATTGGCGTTTTAATACCTCACTCTGTACATGTTGCTACAGAATTCTATGTAGCAAGAAGTGTAAATGTATAAAAAGTTGACTGACTGATCTATCAACACAGCCACATGACTGGACTAATCAGACTGTAATTTGGCATGCAGATTTATACTATGACGTAGGCATCTGCTAAGAAAGGAGTTTTGGAAATTCCAGTTCTAAGGAGGTAAAATAGGGGTTGCATAACTTCTTAGCTTGAGTGAAAGCGTTGGCAAAAGCCAAAATTCAATAAGGTATATTATTGACCTGTCGTTTGAACACCTCCCTCTGCACGTGTGGCTCGGAGAAGTCCTTGCTGTAGTTGAGGCCGCACTCGCCCACCGCCACGCACTCGGGCGCGCTCGCCGTCGCCGCCAGCTCCGACCACATGTCCTCCTCGATCATTGACTTGGCGTCGTGCGGGTGGACGCCTGGGGAACGAAGAAGGATTAGATGTATGATGGGACATTCACATTTATGCTAGAGGCACTTTGCTACATTGTTAATTGTGCTAATCTAAATATATACCGAGACATACTGACGGCAGATGGAGCAAAGCAATAACTGAATGGTACCCACGGCTAGGTAAGTGAAGTGTAGGAATACCTGTGCAACGGTGGCTGGATGATATTAGACAGTTAGAAGGAAACATCGGGGCAAGAACAGCGCAATACAGGGAGTATTGGCGTAAGAGGGAGGAGGTCTCATTAGCCGGATGATGATGAAATATATAAACTCAAAGGTGACTGACTGACATAGTGATCAACAGCCCAAACCATTGGATGGATCAGGATTAAATTTGGCATGCAGGTAGATATTATGACATAGGCATTTGATAAGAAAAGTTTTTTGGAAATGCCACTTCTAAAGGGATGAAAGTTTTACTTCTTAATGCGAGTGTAGCCGCGAGCACCCACTAGTGAAGGATAAAATAGATAGGTAAATATTATACCCAGAATTTAACTACCAAATTTATCCACATCTACTCAACTTTTTTATTGAGTCTAAAGATAAAAGAAATACATATGTACATTGCAAATCTATACCTGTAATAAAATAAAAGTTATGTGAGTATTAAACATTTGAATCAACAAGTATGATTTTTCACATAATCAAGTTAGAGATGTTTAGTGTAGCCTAAAACTTGTGTTTCTTTAAAACATCTAACTAAAAGGACCGAGAACGATTAAGGGCAGGTTATTTAGTTAATTTGTCATTTAGATTTTTTTGATATATAAATATATACTTAATGTTTTATTTATGAAATAAATTATACTAAAACGCAAAAATATAATAAATTCTATTCACATAAACAAGCTGAAAAAGCACACAGGAAGTGTTCAATTTGATCAATCTTCATTATCAGTAGCGATATACAACCAATTGAGATAACAAAAGACCAGATACAATCTGAGCTGTGTGGGCTATTCAAATGTCAGGTTTTATAGTCATAATAAAATAATATTATCTGTAAGTGGTTCAATAAATGTAATAAATATATAGGGAAGGGAGAGAGTGTGATCTCTTATAAAAACTCCATATAGCTGGATTTTATAACTTTTATCAGCAATGTTGATATCAAATTACAAAGAAAAAATAAATAAAAAAAAAACACAACATGTCATTATTTCTATTTTAGCTGGGTCAATGCAGACCTTGTGCTATTGTACTTTTTCCACAATGAAGTACAAAAAAAAATACAAGAATAGAGATATTATTTTCACCTTTTGTATTAATATAGTTGTCAAAACAATATACTGACATCTCATAATAGACATGCAACAGATATCAAATTCACAAGGTGTTTGGGATACACCAAGCACAATAGAAACAGCTTTGTTAGAGGTATTTTTATTATTAGCAAGTAACATAATTTTTCTTTGATGATTTCCAGGTTCTAATTTATGGAGTGGGCAGTAATTATGTCTAAATCATACCTGATTCGGTTTTACACTGATTACACAGAACAACACAACTACTATCAGATTACACAAAAAGTATCATCAAAGAAAAATAAATATAAACTTGTATTGACTGTACATACAGTTTGTTTTAATAGTCATCATCATCAGCCTGTTATCTCCCAAAGCTGGGCATAAGCCTCTTTTATTGGATGTCCAAGTTTTGTCAGAACTAATCCAGAAATTACTTTGTTACAGTGAGAAATAAGATAGAATAAATACCTGCTGTGCAATATATTGTGCTGGGGTAGAGGCGGGTTAACCTTAGGGCTTCTTTACTGTTCCTTACTGATGTACCGGACACCATGATCTTTTGGACACCTGCAATAATATCACTGTGATGAAAATGCTGCAACCATTAGTTTTATTTATGTGGGATAGGTTGTGTTTGACTACAGCCTGCCTGATGGTAAGCATTGCTGCAGTCTTGTAACATGCTAAGAGAGAAGGTGATAGAGAAGTGTTACATTATTTATATGGGATAGGTTGTGTTTGACTGCCTGATGGTAAGCATTGCTGCAGTCTTGTAACATGCTAAGAGAGAAGGTGATAGAGAAGTGTTACATTATTTATATGGGATAGGTTGTGTTTGACTGCCTGATGGTAAGCATTGCTGCAGTCTTGTAACATGCTAGGAGAGGTGATAGAGAAGTGTTACATTACTACCTAGGTTCTCCAGTTATCTTCCTCTTCTTTATATGAGAGTGGTCAAATCTAGTATTGAGAGTTTACAAACTGCCCTGAGGACCTCTTACAACCTTCAGTAATTGATGTTGTTTAACTCATATGAATTTTACTAGCCATAGCTAAAACTACTGTACAACTTTACAAAAAAATCTCATAAATATGTCCCTTTTCAAATTTATCCATTATCTACATAGCATTATGTACATTCTATTATTATGTTAGAAAAAAATCTATTTGGTAATCATATTAGCTACCTAGCATTTATATCAAGTTAAATATGTACCTAGTAGTAATCTAATAGAACAGTAACAACTCCATATTTCACATTCTCAAGAAATAAAAAAGAGAAACTTTGATTTATCATTGTTTATGAGCCTCTTATTAGATTAATTTAATCAAAATAGTTAATTACTCAGTGTGGAATTTGTTTCTTTGTTCCTACAGTTTCAACATGTGATCTCAATCTGAGAGAAAGTGGATGTTTTATGACTTTAACTTTATGCTACTATCAAATATAAAAGTAAACAGAATTGCATTATTCAATTTATGTAACATTCTGTATAGGTAATATAACTTGCATTATTTTTAAGCAAATGAGAGCAATACATTCGGCTGAAATCTCAGCAACACGCAGAAAACATTAGGAAATGCAGGCACGCATACTATACAAGTAGATACCAGCGCTAACTGGAGTGTGACTAACATGATGTAGTGTTTACTTCCTCACCTGCGTCTTTTGCCCTTTGCACGACAGAATCCAGATCACGGCCGTATTTCTTGTTCGTTAAGTTTGCGCCTATGTCGATAACAATAAGATTTTCATAACATCCCTTCAGGTTGTCTGAAACTTTAGCTTCTTCGGACGTCATCTTCGGTTTTGTGTGAAGCTTATTGGTTTGGTGTTTACCTGAAATAATTGGTTAGTGTTATACACCGTTGTGTTTCTCGGACTATGTAGATTTGAAATTTGTACTCACAAATTGTATCAAACACTCCTGCTAAATAAGCTTCCAGATTTTTAATGACTAGTAAAAAAGGTTAACCCACTTCACTGAGCTGCCACCATGATTTTGTACTCAGCTCAGTTATCATTTGCAATGTCAACGTCTTCAGTCTTCGTATTGTCAAATTATAAAAGACTTCAACTTGACAATAGCAGTTTCAGAAATTTGACTGTTAGTTTTGACAGTGACATAAAAAAATATTTTCAAAACAAATCCAAAAAAACATAACCTAAAAATCGAAAAACTCCAGAACAATAACAATTTCAAACGTTACGTAAATTTGCTAGAAAATGTCTGTGCGCAATTTCCTAAATAAGAACCTCGTTCTAGTGGTTATGCTTCCCATTCTGGGTGGCGCTCACTATGCCTGGTACAAACTCCAATTCAACGACAAACTGGTTACCTCTGACGAACGAGAAAGTCTGCCGCTTTTGAAGGTAAAATTGACCATCTAAGATTATCTAGTACCTATCAGGGTCTTCATTAACTGGTTGTTTAAGAAACTAAACATTTATAATTTTTATCTTATCATCAGCTAATAGATCCAAGCTTCTTCTTTAAACGCCTTTACTCTCCTAACCGCTGTTTTGCCCCATTTTGATAGGTTTGATCAATTTTATCTCATGCAGTTATATTTTGAGGAAAGGAAGGAAAACTTAACGCGAAGGGAAACGATTAACATAAAACAAGAGTCAGAAAACACATTTTTTGAATGTTTTTGTTTGTTTTGTTACAGGTGATACTTGGCAAGAAAGAAATATGAATATAATACTGAATGAAACTATGCTTCATACTTAAATAAGTTATAAATACAAATTCCATGGTGATACAACTACAAACATGTAAACTTAAGGTAATTTAGTGAACTTGTCAATACATTTTAGTATTTAAATAAATATATGAATGTTATTTGTTGTGAAACTTCTCATTATTATCCTAGTACTAAGAGCTGTATTATGTTGAAACTAAGGACCTTTATAAATACTTGCCCTATCTTATATAAAATCAGTTGATAGGTATGTGTATCAGAGTATACAGATACCTACCTTATTAATTTGGTGATAGAAAAAACTTATAAAACAAATCCACCTATGACTAGTTATTTCCCCAGGTAGTCTCATGAAGTAAATGGTGAGTTATTACTTGCCTACATAAATTTATTAATATACTATGACTTATTAAATGAGCAAGGACTAGATTTACAGCTATGAAATTCACGTTCCAGCCTTTCAAAGTGTGATCAGCATTTCAAGTCAGAATTTGGATATGCTGGCCATATAGCTCACACATGCTGGAGAGGAGGCCTATATTCAATAGTGGGCTATACACCCTGATAGTGATGATAATAATGTGTAACAACCATAAAAGTTAAGACAAGCTCCACCGTTAGCAGCCTCACCAAGCATGGGTAGAAGAGTGTTAAGTGTATAAATAAGAAACACATCTGAGACCTTATCATAATTATCTGTATTATACTGGAGATGAGTAAATCAAAACACAGTTAGTCAATAAGTACTCTGATTTAATAAGTGTTGTTGCCCCCGCCTATACTCTGTGGCGCGCGACGGGTGGCGGCGCTAGTCAGATGGTGGGCAGGTGGCTGCGGGACTCCTCCGCCTTCTTGCCCTTGTGGGGCTGTGAGCGCTCCACTATCAGCTGGGGGAGCAGGGGGGAGGACTGCACCTGGGAACATGGTGTTGGTGGTTATATATCTATTGTCTACATATTTGTCAATATAAGAGTAGCCAACTCTGGCGTCAGAGATTTCAAACCACCCTAAGGGCCTCTGACATGGCTTAACAACTGTGTGGAATGAAATCAGTAGATGATAAACATATATGAATCATAGGACAGTAACTGTATCCTACTTTTACATAACAAAAGGGAGGGAATCTTAGTTTATTTGAACATTGTAACCAATTTCCATGATTTATAGAATGTCACTTAAATGGTAATTAGTAGTGTCCAATAGTGATTTATGAACCAATAAAATATGTACAAATGTTGAGAGCTGTCTATTTTCCTGGGCTTCAGTTACATGTTTCAACCATGTCAAATATTATTATTTACATGAAATAGGCTCACGCTTGACTACAACTTGACTGATGTTAAGCAACGTTATAATCTACGATCTAGTGCGCTTTCCTGGAAGAAACCGGTTTACTCTCGACTTGAAGACCGACAAATTATAGTTCAAGGGGAATAGAGATTCGGGCAAGGAGTTCCACAGTACATACTTCCATTATATACTTCTTCAATGAATTTTACCTTCTGATATGAATTTGTTATATTTTATTCTAATATTTTCAGCTACCTTACATACTGACATAATAAATTCTACAACTAACCAAGGCGCAATCAAAGCCTTCATCCACTGATTCTTTGGTTTGATACAAATATCTCCATATTTATACTTTTATTTTTTCTTTTTATCCTTTTTGCCTTTATTATCGGCGCCGGCCAAACTCTCCACCTGAGGAGGTGATAGCCCGGGTTCTTCTTGGACTATCTCTTTGTATTGCAACTATAGGACAGGAAAGGATAGGATTATTAGTGAGGTGTGTGTGAATGTGCAAGTACTGTGTACGAAAGACTCTAGGTTCATGATTTCTGATATTGCAGTAATATAACATATGTACACTTCTATATAATATCTAGTATCAATACTGGCTTCTACAGTCTAGTTGCATTCATGGCATTTTTATAAAAGTTTTGGATAAAGGAAAGATATTTGTTTCTTCTAACTGCAATTGAGGTTGGTGGAGATCATCGTGAGTTTTAATATAAAATACTAGCTGAAATCTCATACTAAAGCTGTGGCAAGTTGATATTATTTATGGAATTTATGTTATCTACAATCGATTGTTTATGATAATAAAAATACTCTTATGGCCTAAAACTCAATCAATAGCCGACCTAAATGATAGTGTTGGTCTACTTGATGCGATCAGCATTATATTTTTATGCACTGATAAAATTTAGGCTGCTTAACCTTCGTAACAAATACTGTTGGTACATAATCTAGAGTTTTGTACTTAATTATAAAATTGATAGCGTGTACCGAATTATAAAATAAGAGTTGTTTACACATGGTGTAGAGTTCATTGGCGTGCGCTATTCTCCACACTAGGCAAGCTTGTGTCGTGGTGACAAGCCCCCTTACACAAGAGGCGTATTTTAGTGAACGTACCTACTGACGCTCGCTTATAGAATAGAAATACCAATTTATGGGAGTGACGTAGCATGTCAATCGTCGTGATGTCAATCCCATACATTGGCCTTTCTATTCTATAAGTGAGCGCCAGTACGCTCACTAAAATACGCCTCTTGTCTAAGGGGGCAGGTCCACTCAGACAGTGGACTGTGGTTGGGACGGGAATTGCGGAGGAGTATTCCGCGCTTGCCCGCGAAACCCGTCCTTGCCGAGGTGTAGGGACATCCCGAGGAGAGTGCGGGGATGCGTAAATGCATTTCCTCCACGGGAAAAAAAAGGGGGCAGGTTCATTTGACCTCACCTGTGCTCTCCGTGCCTTGTCGAATTCGTCGTGGTCAGCGTGCGGCACCGTGAACAGGAAGTTCTCGAAGATGGGGTGCCGGAGCAGCTGCTCGCACGTCCACCGCAGCATCGGGTCCTTGTCCAGGCATTTCTGGAACATTCACGAACTAATTTTAGAGCCATTATCACCATGATAGTACGCCGTAAGAGTGGAAATCTTTAGAGGAGGCCTATAACCGATATTTAACATATGTAAGAGAGAAGAAACTGACATAAAATAGAGTAAACATATTTATAAAAAAAAAATTGTTATAATAAGTTCAGCAATAAAGGCTATATTTTATTTATTTTAGTAAGCCGTAGTAGTAAGATAGTAGCCTGAAAGAGATCACTCAAGGTGATAAGGCCGCCCTATAGTACATACATTTATAGTTTATGTCCTTTTATGTATTATTGGTGTGCAATAAAGTTATATTGTATTATATTGAGGCTTCACTTTTAAATTGCTCTTGTTGCTTTTGACATTTTAACATCTACGGTCCAGGCCGTGTATGTACAAGATGTCATGTCTGTCTAGAGCCTAGAAGACACATTTAATTTGCGCAATGTGATTAAACTTAGGCACTGATAATGTAAATACAACGCTAACACATAAGTATGTAAATTATAAAAATGCCAATTTTATGTATAAAACAACTTTGTGTTATGTACCAGCTGCTTCCCTTATCAACCGATTTCAAAAAAGGAGGTCATTCAAGTCTTCTGAATGTATTTTTTTCTTACCTGCAAAAAGTCTATCACAAGTTCATTGTTCGCGTATCGTTGTGGTATTTTCTTCTCTAGCGGTTCTAAATTCGTTGGTTCTGGTAACGCCATACCCTGAAACATATTATAAAGCACGTCTTTTTATATTATAATAATATTATATGACACGTTTGATCGAAAATGATTAACATTGCACGGCGTCGCTAGTTCTGCAAGTTTATTTAGTTTATTTTATTAGTTCTTGCATCAAACATACAATCTAAAGAAACACGCAGCGTAGAAATATTAGATATCGTTCGAAAGTTATCATATTATATGTAGGTACCTACCTACACTAATCGCAAAGTAAAGCCTGACAATCAAATCGACATGTTATTTATTCATTTATACTTGCACACATACAATTTACCAAAAAAAAAATACATGTGCCCCGGCCCCCGAGGTATTGAGGCGTAAAAAGAGACAATGGCTAGGCTTTATCTAGCCAGAGTCTTTACAAATTTTGCTTACATCTAATAAGTAGTCTACTATCCTCGAAGTGTCACCTGAAAGAAGGTATTCTGCGAGAATATAGTCATGTGGCGCGGCAGCAGGTCTCCCAGCGTCTTCCTGATGAGGTAGAGCTGGTCCAGATCGCTCTTGCCGGGCCACAGCGCCTCGCTCGACAGCAGCTCCGCAAACACACAACCTGGACCGAACAAGGCTTTGATTTATATATTTATGTATATGTCAAATAAATCGAAACTAAATGTCAAATTAACTAAATAACCCGCCCTTTATCGTTCCCGGTGCAAATGTGCCCATCAAGCTCGCTGCGTTTCCGCGCTGAATGGCAATAGCTAGCCGTTGCACCAGAAACGATCCAGAGCGGGAGTCACCGGTCGTAACTCGTAAGTTTCTGCCCAATTTCCCCGAGGTTTTTTATTAGTCTTTGTACCAGTTACTTATATTAAGCTTATGTTTGAGTATAGGTACGCTTTTTCCTCTTCTCTTACTCCAGAATACAGAAGTTTAACTCCTACATTCAAACGTCTGAAAGGAATTGGATACAATTTGTTACGTAGGCACATAAGCCAGAGTCCGGCTTTTCATTGTTCTAGATCACATGAATCGTCGTATTGGCACAGTTTTAATAGGTACGTGTAAAATTACGATGTAGAGCAAGTATTAGGTAAGACGAGTAGAATTCGGTTACGCCTAACGATATTTGTATCACTATTCGTCGTTTCATAGTCTACAGCTACACCTTCATTAATTTTACGAGCAAAACATGAACATGAAATTGCAGTCCAAGTAATAACAGTCAAAACGAGAATTTGCTAGTTTCATACGTAATCAATAACTTCATATTTATTCTTAATAATTTACCTCATTTTACTCACTCCTGACTTTGTCAACTAGATGTCTTCATCATTTGCGTTCCGGTCCTTGCTGTTCCTATTCCAACATTGGAGCAGCCTCGCCCTGTTTACACTGTTACCTGGCCATGTTGGCACACAGGCACGTCAGTCAGCACGGCAAGCACGGCACGAGGACTAAGTCTTTCCACTATTTTTATCCACTTGGTGTATGGTGGCTGACAGGTAACAGGTGGATAAAATGGTGGAAAGACTTTTAGTGGCCGTGCTTGCCCTGCAGCAGTAGCCCTGTATATGACTCACCTATAGCCCACACGTCGACGGGCGTGCTGTACATGGTGTCTCCGACCAGCAGCTCGGGCGCGCGGTACCACCGCGTCGCCACGTAGTCCGTGTAGCTCTCGCCGGGGCCTGGACATGTTGGCACAAAGATACGTTAATTACACGTACTTACTATCATCAAATTATACCTAGTAGGTGATATTGTCCAGTACCTAGGAGTATTCTATTGGACACGACTTAAACCATTTAGTATCATTCAATTTCGCTTTCCTAATTTCGCATTCAATTCCTTTTCCTTTAGGTACCTAGGTACCTATTCAAGAGATAAGAGCATCCAGTGTGTTTCCTGCGAACTATTTACAATTCATGGGTCTTCAAATCTAGTGTTAATAGATATCTTCAAGGTTGCAGCAATTTTTGTTGCAATGCTTAACATCATGCATGCTGTAGTTAAAAACCTATCTCACGTAAAAAAAAATGTGTATCAAATAGCCTATGTTTTACATGATCTACTGTACGGATTCCCAGAAATGTTTATATCGCGATATATATGAATCAGAAAACAGATCCCAAATAAGTTTTCCTGTAAAATGAGGCCAAGATGAAACCACATGATGTGTCAGCGTGTACCTATTAAAATATTATGAAATCTGAATCTCATTATTTCTGTGATAGCTTTAACTTTATTCTGTGTTTAATCTATCGTTACTTATATGTAACCTTGTATAATATACCATATATTTTATTACATATGAATAGTTAAGTGCGTTACATATAAATAGGTAGGTAGCTGAGTTTCCATGATCTTTATAGTTTTCCCCATCACCTTTGAGTAGTTAATGCCGCGACCCTTCTCGAAATAACTCAGTTTGACTGTGGTTTGACTCAGGCCTGCTATTTATAAACACGGAAGCTAGGCCACCCCAAGGGTGAATGCAAAAACATACGAAGGGAAAGCCTAAATAGAGGCCTTATATGTGTTATACGATATTTTTATACGCTTGTGAAATGCGGTATCGAATATTAATCGCATGGGGAAGGAGGTTGACGAAAACAACGTCGTTGGTTAATAAATACGAGTATGTACTTATGGAGATAAATGTATGTGTAGAATATACATTTTGAATAAGTATTATGTACCTTAACTATCTTGGGATAATAATTTTTGATTGCAATATGTTCCTACATCATTTCATAAAATAACTATAAAGTTCGATATTTTTTTTACCTAAATTACTTATACCTAAAATGTAGTTAAATAAGGTATAAAAAATAGTAATGATTATAATATTTAGGTATTAAAAACTATGCTTATATAACAGTAAAAATAACAAAGATAGTTCAGACAATTTTCTACCGAAGTCTGCATGATTTTCATTGGACTAATAATACATACTTAGTAGAAAAAAAGCACTACAATATACCTAAAGCTACGAATGTAATTTTTATGCCATCGTAAACATAAACCAAATAACCACAGCACGTAGGTATGCAGGTATAATATACAGAGTTCCTAAAAAGAAAATTATTAATTAATGACTAAATATTTTGTAGTTGGAAATTCCAACATTAGGTATTGTATCTGGATAGTGCGACCTCTTTAGGATAAAAGAGGATAATAAATGACTTGATTATTGATTTAATGTTTTTCAGATCAGTGCTTCTTGAGATACCTAGGTACGGATAGCGAGCGATCTAAGGTATGTTAGGCATCCACTTTTGGAGAGACCGTGATTGTTAAGACATTATAGTAGGTACTTTGGTAATTATTTTCTTAGTACCTAAGTATCTCTTTTAACTCTGTATAGGTACCTAGAAAGGTAAATATAACGAAGAACAGCGCAAGCAGCGACCTCGCTCGTCTTTCTATTGACCAGAAGGCCAAGGTTAGACTTGCAGGCATATCATTACCGCGTTAATGATAAATGAGCTCAATTCCAGCGTTAGGGCTTCTAATAGAGATATTTTCCAAGAATTGAGTCATAATGGCGCAGTTTTGTATCTACTGCGATACTGTAATGTAAACTTTGAGGCGTGGTATTCGGGCTAAGAAATATTTTTTTATTTTTTACTTGAGATAGGCTGACGCTTGACTACAACTTGCCTAAAGTTAATCAACGTTATACCTAATCTATAATTTAGCGCGCTTGCCTAGAAGAAACCGGTTTATTCCAGATTTGAATACCGACAAATTATAGTTCAAAAGAAAAATGAAAGATAAAGTATATTTGTACTTTTATGAATGATGCGTTTGACTAATAATAAGACTCCAACTAGTCTAAGATATTCTGAACACTTGGCAAACTCTTCCGAATTAGTTTTCATGTGGGTACCTCAGTAAACTATAGAAAAACTCAATCATCTCGGCCGCCCTTTGGTCTGGGACGTCACGTGTGTAGACACCCTAGCGCCGTCTCACGTCAGTGCCTCCGCTCGTAGCGTCGGGGCTGCAGCACTACAGGCCCAACTCGGGAAACAACGAAAATACTCACAGATTAGCGCAAATTACGAATTTTTGCGCTATCTGTTGAGACTTTGGGCCCGTGGTCTCCGGACACAAAATTATTTGTTAAACAGATTAGCAAACGTTTGGTCCTTGCCACAGGAGATCTCAGGGCTGGCAGCTATTTTTCTCAACGATTGAGTCTTTCTATTCAAAGAGGAAATACTGCCAGCATCCTGGGATCCCTGCCGCACAGCGACAACATGGACGGTGTGCTGAATTTTTTGTAAATATCTGTTTGTTTTTTGTTACTTTTTCTGTATGTTTAAGTCTTTTTTGTATATACTTGTGAAATATATGTAAATATTAGTTAGTTATTGGCAATAAATAAAACATCATCAGATAAATCTGATCATACCTCGATACCAACTTCAATTCACCCAGATATCTAGTTCCAAGGACGCTCCAATCGCCTTGCCCCATTCAATCGTAGATCATAACAAGTTGTTAATGAACTTGACAATACGTGACCGTCTGCAGGTGCCCTTATTTTCCACGTCACGCTATTAACTACTACTATTAGCATGCTATTGACGCAGAACAGTCGAGACTAACTACACGATAATGATAATTATGTACCCCTACTCGTGCTTGCATTCAACTAATTCTGCGAATATTTGTGGAACAACTGTATTTATTGATGGGGACTTTTTTACAGCTGTCAGGGGTTTGTCCATCGTGATTGTCTAAAACGGCATCTGCTTAATGTGACACTGTGATAGAAGGTATCGCGAGTCTGTGGTATACAGATCTGGCCCAATAGGACTGCCATAGCAGACGTCATAAGATGTCCTCTCTCTCTCTTGAGTCGTATTTCCTCATGACTGAGGGTCGTGTCGTGACTCCCCCGCAGAATTCGTTCGTTGGGGTCATAAGATGCTAGACAACAGATTTCTTACTGTGAGGGCAACAGAAAATATTATGTAGTTTATCGTCTACGTTGGTAATAAAAACTTGTATAGGTTTACTTCTTGTCTTTTCCACTTAAGACAAATATATACCTACATACCTACCCATAAATTAAAAAAATACGGGCGTATTTCTTATATTTCATTTCCTTCGCAGGATTATATGACAAATCGAGGGGAATTCAACAGGAACATTTGATTCGACAGGACAGGGGTCCCTTTTCCACCTGTCGAATCGAATGAAAGAAGCCATTAAAAAGTAAAAAGGTCTAAAAATAGAAAGGCGGTTGCCACAGAAATTGATGCCACGTTTTTCCTCGATAGTGGATAGAGATAACAGAAATATCGAGGCTTTCATTTCCATGGGAAATAGGTACTATAAAATTATAAAATGGGCGAGGTTATATTCGTTCAGCAATTTGCTAATATATCCGTTTCCTTGACCTGCGCAATATTGCTAAACTGCATTTGGCAAAACTAGGCTCACGTGTCTACTACATATGCTTCTTTATCGACACATTCACTTAATTACAAATACTTCGGTATTTCGAGATTAGTTTATATTTTTTTTTTTTACAAGAAAATGGGTTTGCACTTGACCGTAATTCGCCTGATGGTAAGCAATCATTACGGTCTAGGATGGATATTATTAAAGATGATTGATTGATTGACCTATGATTATTCTCATTTATTTCGACTTTATCTGATATTTTCTTATGAGAAATGTGGTGGTTTCACTGTACTTTCGCAAACACTAACCATTTTGCTTTCAACTTTTTTGTTTCTTTCAGTTTTGTAATGCTCTGAGTATATTTATATCGAACTCAATTACTAGGTATATTATGTAGGTACTTATATCAGTGCTGTAGAAGGCTAACCCTTCATAATAGTAGACAGATCAGTCAGGCTGTATTGGGCAACCATACACAGGTGTTTGGCCCACTTAGAGCAGCGTCCGAGCCGAGAGGGATCTTTCGAAATCACTTATCATGATTTAATTTTACGAAGTAAACTATAATTTATCTTACCTTTAGCATTCATTTTGAAAGCTTAAAAATCAAACAAATTATGGTCATGTGTAACCTCATTTTAGTAGAGAAGATCTCAATCTAAATATATAAAAGTCAAATGTGACTGACTGACTGACTGACATAGTGATCTATCAACGCATAGCTCAAATCACTGGACGGATCGAGCTTAAATTTGGCATGCAAGTAGGTAGATGTTATGACGTAGGCATCCGCTAAGAAAGGATTTTTGGCAATGCCACATTTAAAGGGGTGAAATAGGGCTTTGTGCTAAGTATATAATGCGAGCGAAGCCGCGAGTACCCACAAATTCTTCATATACTTAGCTCTTATTTTTTCTTTTCAAGCTTTGAAATACATACTTGCATAGTAAGTGTTTAAATTATGTAGGTCAATTAGTAATTCATTTATTAAAAAAATAATGTATTTATCTATTTTTATGTTCCATGTTGTATGTTTCGGTGAAATAGTGTGTAAGTGCAACATGTAGCTATAATAAATAAATAGAAGGCTGTACTTAAATACTGAATACCTAAATCTACTAATATATTTTTTAGTGATAAGACTAGGACGAACAGGTGGAATCTAGATGTTCAACTTCAAGGGACAATGACTCAGCAGAAATTTAAGTACCGATAGCATCAATCATTATTTGTAACCTACGTAAAATATTTTAGACAATTACCAGCCACATATTTATTTACAGTTATTCTGCGACCAGCTTCGTATTACGACTTTGACAAAACTTCAACAAAAACATCCTGTAGAGATGTACACAAGTATTTCGAAAGTCTTGACATCTCAACACTCGACCGTGGCGTATGTGACATTTGTGCACAGGTTTACCAATACCTTCTCTAGATCATTAGACAAAACTGAATGGCGCTCTTGACCTTCATGCAAGATAAATAATGGATCGAATGAAAATTGTGAAGTTTAATTTTGTATGAGATTGGTGAACTTTAGAGTCGAATTTTCAAACCAATGAAATGTTTTATCTAACCTCCAGCACAAAATACAGAGGACAACCCCCAGCTATAAATAATAATAATCTATTCACAAAATATTTCTACCAATACAAAGGATATACAAAAGTTATACTGGTTCCACAACTAGCAGCTTTACGAGGATTCGATCGTTCTTTTATGAATATATCGAAATTGATTGAGCTTTGCCCTATTATTCATGTATGTAGGTGCCTTAGGTCAATAAGCAATATTCAAAGCTCAACACAGTAATTTAAGCCAGCTGCACTTAGGTCTGCATAGGTACTTAAAGTAGGTACATAAAATTTAGTGTTAGTGTGCTAACTAAAAACGGTGTCAGCAAATATTAGTCACCAAACAAGCTGAACATAAAATAAAGAAGGAAATGATTGTTCTAAATATTTAATTTGTTTATTCTCTCCTTCTCGCAACCTCTACTTTTGCAATAACGGTGAAAACGATAAATGTTACTCAATGTTTTCTTCTACAACGCGAAAAATTAAAATTATCTATTGGATCCTACATGAACATCTTCTGGATTTCCAGAAGGAAAATAATGTTTTCTATTACCTAGATATTATTACACATTGTACGTAATAAATATTTTCTTAATGGTAATTTAACTAATTCCACTAAAGCCTTACCCTACTCGCTCTTACATAGTCTGTATAAAATACAAAATACTCAATCTAGCAGTCATACCGTACATTGACCGAAATTATTCCAAGTCTTCCGAATAAGATCGATAAGTTTTTTCGTTGCTTACGTGTAGGCGAAATACGTTGAGACATGCCACCCCCCTAATACATTATTAAAGTACAACCCCTGAGCAATTTTTATGAAAGACTTAGCAGTGGTTTATGTTTTAGTTAACTTTTTTAATGGGGGCGCACAGCGAATGGAATGTAGACAATGTTTACAATTTTCTTTCCAATTTATGAAGCAGACGCCTTGGTTAGGGGACGTAATTTTTGTTTATTGTTATAAGGATTAGTCAGGTTTTACCTATTTTCTGTTGAATATGAATTTTGTTATGTAAATATTGCGATAAGTGATGTAAACGAAGTCCTTATGTTTTTGTCGCACCTAAAGATCACAAATTTTTATTTTTGCACTTGCAAAGTAAGAAGGTGCTAGTCTAATACCAAATCGATCTTTAAAACATTGCTTGTGCAATTACAAATAATAAGATGAACTAACAATAGAACCCCATATCATTTTAGAACTGGCACATTACGTAGTAATAGCCGAAAGAAGAAAAATAGAACCTATGTAACTAAAAGCAACCAAAAAACATGTCTAAAGGAAGGAAGGATACAAAAAGCATTGCGCCATGCCATTAAGATATCGCATAACAAAAGAGGTGGCGCAACGAGCACAGAGGTTGAATACCGAGTAAGTATAGTTCTGAGCAAGGAGGTTACATGACCCCCAGCAAGGTTCCGATGCTAATCGTTGATAAGGAAGGTACCGGCAGACATGCACATCAGTTTGCCAACTCATTTTTCTGTTTTGTCAGAGCTTGTTATTTTTATCCGCACGACGTTTCACTTTTGCATTCGTTTGTGATATCATTATTGTCATGGAACTGAGTCTGAGTCTGAGGTCTCAAATCTGCTTATTTCAAAACTTGTAGAATGAGTTAGTCTTAGTACATACCTAATGTTTATTTTAGGTAATCATATAAGGAATTAGACGGGTTTGTTCTGAGAACGAAGTCTACCTCTACATATAACCTTTCATACTGAAATCTAATGCCATGAAAACGTTACTTACAAAACCTTTTGATTTTCATAAAACTTTAAACTGATATCTAACTATCAGTATCAGCGATCTGATTAAGCAGTTAGTGAAATAAAGCCGATCCACTTTATTGTAGTGTAGCCAGTGGGGCCGATCTACGATAACCATAACCCTGGGGCGGTTACTGCAAAACATAAAGAACTATAATGGTTTATAGCTATTTATCATACATTTGATAATTAAATTACTAAGAATAGCTTTCAAAGTATAATAGTTCCTTTTTCTTCTCGTATCAGAGTGGCCAACTCTAGTTAGACGATAAGAGTTTTTAAACCAACCTTAAGGCTTCTGACATGGCTTATATGTCAAAAAACCAGGATCTACAATTTCACAAGTCTCCCACTTACGGAAATAGAATGCTGCTTTTTGCCCACCCATTCAAGGACTGACCGCATTGTCAACTGACAATGTCTTGCAACTGCAAGACATTAATCAATAGTTGATTGTGTCCTTAGGGAAACTTAATGAGTAATATTAAAGTCATGATGGCTAACTAACAACGGTAACATTGTTGAAGTGTCTATGACTTCATATCTGAACCTAGATCTGGCGTTTGTTAACTTCTGTATGTAAGTGGAAAACTTAGGTACCTAGGGTTTATGTAAATTTAGATTATCTGGAGTGGTTGTGAAACTAAACAGTTTTATAAAAGGGTACTTAGTTATATACAGGTAAAATAACTAAGCACTAAAACGGACTCAACAATTCTCTATACGGTATACTAACAATGTACCTAAGTATAATAATATGTATTAGGAATGATAAAACGTGTTGTGTTGTTATACAGTTTTCTAGACTAGGATATGATACTACAGATAAAATTATATTATATTTCAAACTACATCACTCACAATCTACATAGGTAACTAAAACAGATCGTAGGAGAGTTGCGAACTGTCAACAGCCGGTGCCGGTAACGAGAATTTTTAACAATAGTCCCTTCGATGAAATGTACATATTTGATCGAAGAATAGTCCTAATAGGTTGACTGTGAATAACTGGAACCAAAATTTTAGTTCGTCGCCCAACCAACAGTAGTGCTTAGAGCTGTATTGTATAGAGACATTACTACCTACATGAGGCGACTTAGCAAATAGGATTAGAATAATAGACTATACCTATATTAAAGCGGAAGAGGGTCGAAAGTCTAAACAAAGAAGATATTAAAAAAAAAATGAGATACGTAGAATTGATAACAGAACACGTTCCAACAATTTGTAGAATTTTTGTCTTTTAATGTGTCTCTGTTTATTTAAGCGCTCATCACGCAAAAACGGCTGAACGGATCTTTATGATTTTTGGTTGTAGGTAGTATGAGGTCCCGCAAGTGTTATAGATAGGCTACTTTTTATCTCAAAAAATTGCGAGCGAAGCGTCCACTAGTAAATCAATAAACATCATAATAATAGTTACTAGTCCTCCTGCGAACGTCGACGCCGAAGGGGATCATGGTGTGGACGGAGTATTCTGAGGAACAGCTGCCGCCTGCGGAGGAGGAGAGGAGGGTTAGGGTAGAGGAGGAGGGCAAGGATGGGTGATGGTAACGTCTGGTTGTAGGGTAGGAAGAATTTCAATATAACAATGTATGGTAGGTATGTATAGTAGTATATGAGCTACCTCCTCTTTGACCCGCACGTACTTATAGGTTTTGTGCTTTGCATGGAACTTAGTCATTTTTATCATACTCAGTCTTTTTAACTGACATCAAAAAAAGAGGGTCCCTGTTGTTTTTTTGTTAAAAAATACCTTGAACTGAAATTACCACTTATTTACTAACTTAACATATACCTACATAATAATATAGATATGTATGTTATTGTATGTTAAAGATTCCTAAAAAAATACATTTACATACTTGAAAAACAAGATAGATAAGTTGATCTTTGTGCGCTGAAAAAAAACGCAGTCGGTACCTTATTGAATTTAAAATCGTAATTAGCATTTAATTTACAAATTATTGTTGTTTACTTTACGATAGATTGATTTTGAACATGCTGATGGATGGATTAATTTTTTAATGCGCATTTGCGTCCAGTAATTTTAACGCTTTGATTATTTCCTTGTTAGAGCTGGCAACACTCATTACGTTCGCATGTGACGTAGCGCTTGTAGTAACTTATGCCTGTGCGTAATTCGCACACAAGCTCTTCAATTCTGGCCTGGTTGTTTTTGTTACGATTGCAGCGCAACACTCCTTCTAGACAAGTAAATAATCAAAGTTTTCACGCTTGTCTCTTATATTTTTACTTTGATTTGTTTTGTCAGGATTTTCTCTTTATCCGTATCACCATCTGTTAACATTATTAATTACTTAGGTATTGATATCTCCAAATATGAAATACGCGTGTTTTATAAGTTTCATTCTTACTAAGTTGCAAGGTATACCTACTAGCCTTATTCATTTTGAACTGGTACAATAAAAATCGACCAAGAGATCATTAGATCTCTTGAACTTAAAATATTTGCCAGCCATCGCGTAGAACAGCAGAAAACATGTGTGGATCAATGTAGATAAACGTATGATACAATACCTACTACTGGTATTTATACGTAAATTTCAACAAATTCAGTCATCCAATAAAACTAAAAAAGAAAAACTACAGCATAAAGACTAAGAAACCCTGTACCGTGTCGTGAAAATCAAAATAAAGAAACATTGACATTGCGGGTCATACTCATAAAGCATATTGTAAAGCCTATATCACAGGAAGGGCGTGCATTCAACTTCGACATTAAACATCCTTTTCAATACGAAAACAATAATAAGAGATGTCAAGAATAAATCGCTAAAGGCCATTGACATTTAAATAATATCTTGATATTTCGTTGACAGGGCAGGAAATCCGTAAATTGATTTCATCTGAAAGGACACTTATATGTATGAAAGCGGAAGCCGATTTTGCAATACGTAGTGTACCTACATACCTAGTTATTATGTATGTTTGAAATTAAAAATAAATTTATGAGTCTGTCAGGTTCTTTTTCCAGCCATTCCAATCTTTATTTCTTCAGATCAGAATCAAATTAACTTCCCGTCAGAATATTTGTTTGTATCTCTATCTATGGAATTTGGTATAGAGTATTTTTTGAAATATGATACGTCATAGAACTGTTTTTTTTTTACCGTTAGTATTCTGACTGGGCAGAATCATCCTAAAGTACCTTCACAGACTTTTAAAATAAAATATGAAAACAATGACCCCGGATAAAATCTATTAAATAACAAAGAAAAACTTACTGATCATTCTTGCAAAGCCAAAATCGCACAGTTTGACAACTCCATCCGCTGTCAGCAGTATATTCTCCGGTTTGACATCTCTGTGGATGCAGTTGTGTCGGTGACAGTACGCGACACCTTGCAGCGTCTGCCAGATTATCTGCTTCGCTGTCAGCTCGGGGCAACCCTGGGAAGAAGGATATACCTAAGATCACAACATGTGTGCAGATAAGAAAGATTTCTAAGTATGGTACCTATGGAGATATATGTCACTTTTGTGAAATTTACAAAAATAATATGAAACCGGTTCAGGCGTTACCAATTTGCTTAAATCCATTGCAGAGTAAGTTCGTATGAGTCTGGCCAACTCTGGTGTCGAGAATTTTCAACCCGCTCTAAGGGCCTCTACAACTTTCAGACTGCCGTATCTATTGTTATAACAGAGAGCCGGGACCTACAATTTAAAGTGTCTTGTTTTTAATGTTATCAAAATTCGGAAAAAAAACAATGTTGCGCCTAAAAGCCACTTGGGCTTGTACATGAACAGCACCTACTATTTACATACGTACTAGAAATATATACCTACATATGCACATTACACACACACTCACACACACACACACACACGGTAAAACTTAGATCCAACTTCTAACCGCAACGCTAGGATACCTACACGCAAGCAAGTGCTTATGTAGGGAAACCCGGTAATTTCAAGTGTGTGCTTACAGCTATAAAACTTTCATTCCGAGGGTTATGTGAAAACTGATGGGTGTGGAATTCAAACTCCGGTTTTAACTGGTTAACCCCAATATACCTAAATAGTATACCTGAATAACCAAGTTTAAATATTTAGGTTAAATCACTGTTCATATTCCATGCAATGTTTAGGAGTTGCATATGAAATTGCATTAGTTAAGCAGTTAAGTTTGTACAATTGAGGTGTAGTAGCATACATCTTTAAAGGTGGCTTGATGGTGAGTGATTTGGACGAAATTAGTTTGATCCCAGATATCTTTTATCCAGGATTTACGCGGGTAATACCGCGGGGAACCGCTTAATGTCCTGTATAATTTGGTTGTGTTTTAAAAACATGTTACATATACTACCTACTCGTACATATTCGGTACGTACATGCGTACTTGTAGCAAAAAACCAGCCGTCAATGTACTTTCCTACTAGCGAGACCAACCAAGGCCCAACGATTTCTTTAATTCGATATTATGGGCTAAAGACGTCATTGGGTGACCTAAGACCTATCACTGCTGCCAATTTTAAAAATTAAATGAGTAGCTTTTGTTTTTGTATGGTCTTATGGTTATCTAAGTGTTATGGTTATTATCATTTTGTTCGAAACACCTAGATGCCTATGGGAAATCTTTTGTTTTGTATAAAACCCTATGGCACAAGGGTGGAGCATCCAGTATTGTAATGCCTCACAATCGAGACTGCCAGAATTTACATCAAATTGATCATTAGACAGATTGCCTTTAGACCAACTAGCTAAGCTAAAAAAAAATCCTTACCCTGTAGGAACCTATACTGGTGAACCGTTATCGGTTCACCAGTAGGTACCTACTTGAAGTATTTTTGAGGGTAGGTACTAATTTAAAATTACGCACAAAATAAGAATGCTAGTCAGAAAGGTTCACGGTCCTCGATAATGACAGGCAGCCGATGTAAAATATAGCGATCACGCGACTTGGAAACTAAATGACTGGTTACGTAAGAAAAAACTAGTTATATGAATTGACATTGGACAGTAACGGATAAACCAAAACGCTCCATTCTGTAAAAAGTGTATTGAACACTCACAGCCCAAAACGCGCAAGGTCGCCAGTTAAGACACCAGGCTTAAGTTTTCATATTTTATGTAAATTTCTATAGTTATTGTGCTGGTGTTTTTAATAAATCGTATATCTATCTATCAATCTCAAAACAATTATGAATGTCTACTACTAACACATAAATACTAGGTTCTATGAGTGAGTTCTTCTCTATTCACTTAGCATAAATAAAGTTAATTTATTTTAGTTAGTAAAGCTTATCCTTTACCATACTATGTCGGTTATTATGATGTCAAAGGGTACAAGCAATTAGAGCGTTACTTGCTTGAACTGGTACCGCTAAAATGGCATCATAATGTTTCAAATTATTATTTGACCACTTTTTTTTTATTTATTTTTTCATATGTATTAGAGTTTTCTTACAACATTGCATATTTATGGAGGAGACACCGAATCTTATTTTAATTATTCCATTATCATCTCATTATCGAACGACTGTTTGCAGCTAATTGGCAAAAACAATTCTTCGAGTTCTTTTGGCCAGATACATAGTGATGGGCGCCTTCTGCCCAGGTCCACGGTAAACCCATGTCATCTGGCTCTGTGGTCCTCATCATCAACAAGCATTTACCGAAAGATATTTCTCGAAATCGTGCGGTGCTTTCCCCTGACAAATCATTAGGGAACTACTCTAGGACAGACACTTCATGATGTTGCGGTAGAAACCTATGTCTTCTGGCTTTGAGATTCTCAAAAGAAAAAGATATGAGCAAAGACTCACCGATAGATATTTCTCGAGCTCGTGCAGCACATAGGCTAAATGGAATCCCGAAACAGTTCCTTAAATAGTTTGTATATACTTACTCATTTCTGAAGAACTTGTCTCCCCCGCAGAATAAATAACATTAGAAGAGGCCACTTGGGCAGATACATCGTAGAGTATGCCTAGGACCTTCCACTGATAATTATTTAGACTCACCGATGGGTATTTCTCGAGCTCGTGCAGCACGGTGTGATCGCAGTACTCGAACACGAGGTGTAGCTTACGCTTGCGGCGGAACACCTCGATCAGGTTCACCAGGTTCGGGTGCTTCAGGTTCTGGGGGAAGGGGAAGAGTTATGAGACATAATTTAAAAAAAAGTATTGTTAAGGGCATTGTAGGTATAGAGATATTTATAGTTAGAAAGCTAGAGTGAGGAGTCATTAACTATATCTCAGTATTTACAATAAACATTACATTTTCATGTTCATAAGTTTTGCCAAATAAGTATAAGTAGTTACTTATGTAGATGCATATACAGACATTTTTATTAATGTGTAGGTAGTGTACCTAACTGTATCGGTGTAACTATTGTTCTACGACAAACTTTCTAATGAAACGTAAATGTTTTGCATTGTAGAAAATTGGCAATAATTGGCACAGTAAACCAGTAGGTACTTCAATGGAACTGCACCATAATTAGAACTGAGTATAATTTTCCAATCGATGAAACGAAGCCTTCAACGGCTATTATGAAATCGATATGTAATGAGTGACTATTAGTTGGTAGGTAGATAACCCAAGGAACAAATTTATTGGAAGTATTTTTTATGTTGGAAAAGCACAAAGAAGCAAGCGAGTGGCCTGATGGTAAAGGTACGTGATTATCGCTTTACATATTAACAACTATTGATCAGAGTTTTGTACATAAGTAAAATATGCTACACCTTATAAGCAGTTTTCTGAAGTATTGGGACTGAAAATAAGCGATAATAATTATTTCAGAATGTTTGCTGACTATACTTTGAAGTATCTATTCTTCATTACTTACATATTGTTTTGATTCCCCTGGCGATCTAGTATTTTTTCCTCATTTTGCTGGTTCCTTAGTTCTTAAAGCCTGCCAGAAGCTGTCTAGAAGATTCGCACACGGTATTTTTACCACATATGAGATATGACTCATGTGAGTAAATTCTCCCATATCTTTAAACTATAAAAACGTTTAATACTTTATTTACCTGAGTACATTTCATGGTCAGTGTATGTAGATATTTGATAGGGTTTTCCCATGTGTCACCTGACAATAGTTTTTTGTTTGGACAGTCAACATGTATAAAGCCTGTTGATTTTGCCGTTAAATTCGAGTGACGTCTTCATAAGCAAATTTAAATAGAGCATATTTTGGGATTATTTATGTAGCGGTATGTACAAATATGTAAACACCTATTTTAAGTAAGTAGGTATCAACGGAATGATGAGATTTTTCCAATCTTTTATGTGAAGTTCGAAAAGGCCTAGTTCCCAATCTTTACCTTGCGCATGTGCATATCTCTTAGAGCAATTTTCCTAATGAGTCGTCTTTGATCTCTACAAACTTCTAGACAACAAAATAAGCCCCGTGTCCTAGGTACGATGTAGTACTTTTGCACTGCTACTAGCTAGCAAATAAAACTTAAACTACCCTCAATATTTCAATGTATTTTACCTTGAGCATGCGAATCTCTCTCAGAGTAATTTTTCTGATGAGTTGATCGTCCTCAATTTCCACGAACTTCTCGACGGCGACGATCTCGCCTGTGTCTCTGTTGCGACCCTTGTACACGACTCCACACCGAGATAAGAGCTTGTAGAGTTAGTAGTAATCGTTCACTGCAGTGATGATAGCAAATAAAACCTAAACTACCCTCAATTTCCTATATTTTTAGAAGTACCTACCTTGAGCATGCGAATCTCTCTCAAAGCAATCTTCCTAATAAGCGGATCGTCCTCATTTTCCACGAACTTCTTGACGGCGACGATCTCGCCTGTGTCTCTGTTCCGACACTTGTACACGAGTCCGTACGAGCCCTCGCCGAGCTTGCACAGCTTCTCGTACCTCTCCATCGCGCGGCTGCTTGCGCGCGATCTGGGGACAAATAATGAAAATGAAAAATCACCAAAAAGTCTTAAAGTAAATGTCTTATGGATGTCTAACTAGGCATAAGCCTGGATCTAGGCATCCTAGGTTCATATGGGAGACATAAGTACGATCTACTAGCCATTTAATGCAGTGCATTGGTGAAGTTTGCTAATTTTATGAACATTTGGACCTCACGGCACACCAACGTCTCTCACACGCGGTGACCACCAAGATTCAAGTGTCAATAGATTTCAAAAATATCTCCTTCTGGCTGTCCTCAACAGTAGATTGATTACTTATTTTCGATTATTTTTTTATTTGTGTAATCTAACTCACTGAAACAATCAAACAGCAGCATCGACGCAGGCTTTGTGTACAATGTCGGAATGTCGGAATAAATAATAATGATCGTTTACCATCTAGCGAATTAAGTATAATGAACTGCAAACTCATTCCGATTAAAAAAGTAGAAAAATGGGTTACCTTGCAGGTATAATATCCGGTGCTACGATAGATCTACAAATTTCTCCTCTCATTTTAGAAAACTGTTAATTTAATTTTCTTCTGAACACAGAATTTTATGGCATGAAAACAACGAAATTAATATTTAGGTATTATTAATGTCGTTGCATGAAAATACTTATTCCACTATTTAAAATGAAGTGTAAATTGTGAGTACTTTAATATTATACCATGATTTGGAGACGCTAACGACATAAATAATAAATTAATTATTATATTTTAAAGCTAAAAACTTAAAATAGATTTTAAAACTAAACTTATACAAGCATAATCAAATTTGATAATGTCATTCATAGACTTAAGAAGATGTCATTACCATCATGGCAGACAGCTGACAGAAGAGAAGACAGACCTCGGTCTCAAACAAAAAAAAATAGTTGTAATACTAAACTGCTAGCAAAAAGATCTCTATAATTAGTCGTTCCATATTATCATTGATGAGAAACCAAAGAATACCAACTTTGAGAGCAGCTGTTTGATAACAACTTGAGCACCAATCAACCTGCATGCATATGTCTATGCTTTTAGCTTTATAGGTACTTCTAGGGTGTTATCTTAATTTAACTAAGTGCATCAGACAGGACAGGCTTCTGATCGCATATAGGTACCTATATATGGCTACCATGAACCTTGGTATCAAGATACTACAGTTTGAATGCAAATGTTTTAGGTAGGTAACTATTTCATAAAAGAGCGAATCACTAAAGGGTGTGCTGAGCCTGGTCAGTGAATCTACTAGAACATTCCAACCGTGCATTACCTTCTCGGTAAGAGCGGCAGGTTGTTGCCGAATAACCACAGCCGTTTATCACCGAACCATTTCTCCATGCAGGACGCCACGTTGTTAAACAGAGTGAACGAACAATCCCACTCGCACACAGGGTCCTTCATTCGCGGTCCAAAACCAAAACTGCTATCATTCCCGCCAAAATTAACGGCTAAACGGAAAAGCGCGCGAAAAACAGCAATATGGCCGTCCACAATTTTTCACCACGGAGGATGTTGTCGTTTCGAGAGCTGCAGAGCTTTTAGTTCTAATTCAGGCCGATATCGATCGGTCGTTTGTTTACAGTTTCTGTTGGCCTGTGTACATGACAACCGCGGTGGAAGGGCTGAATGTAGACCGAGAGCTCTACCTAAAATCAATAGACTGGCCATGGCCATCTAGTTAGTAAAAAATGCATTGCTGTCCAGATTGCAACCCAATCTAACCCAATAAAAAAATGTGACATTTGTATCTGAAAACACTGATATAAAACTTCTTCAGATATGTTAGATTAATTAATAATAACGTAGAACTTGTTCTAAACGTTTAATTCTATGAGTTGTATTAAAATTGAACGCACCTCTTGTACTATAACAATACGGTAGCTTTCATGCATGCTGATAAAGTCTTTCTATTCGTAAATCGATCTTTTTACGCACATATGTCAATTTTTTATACTTAGGTATAGCTTGTATGACTTTCCTGCTATGTTGATGAGTAAGTATTTGATATATCTAGGCATCTAGGTAACAAGTAACAATGTATTGAAACGAAGATAAGGTTCTAAGATAAGAAGGTAATAGGTTTTGGTTTTATAGTGAATATGTAGCTTTAATTTATAGGAAGATACTGACATTTAAAACATGCAGAGGTAAGTATTTAAAACGTTATCACTCGGTATTTAGGTATAACACGAAGTCCAAAATTTATAAAACTTAGAATGTGGTGAATAAGGCGAGGTGAAATTCACGGACCACGTAGCCAACTGTCAACAATCAGGTTAAACAGTAAATAAAATAATAGGTAGTTTTACAATAATATGTTATCATTATAAGAGAAAACGACATACAGTATGAATTATGTATTATAGCAGAACCTACATTTTTAAATTTTCCCGCGTAATAAATTTTAAAATGGTTGAATAATCAAACCGTACAAAGCTAAAAAGGCTTACAGCTGTTTAACCGTCAACGTCAGCTGTTACAAAAGTCAAACATCTGTCATTTCCGTAAAATACTCCCGTTCGCGAGCACGTCTTACGTCCGCTCCCTCGAATCTCGATCAATGATATTGTTTTTGTTGTGAACGTACGTCGAAATTGATAACGCGTAGGTAGGTAGTCCGTCGTGCCCGCGGTGCCAATATTTTAGTATTATTGCGAAAAAATATTGTGCAACTCTCGCTGCTGTGTCTCGTGAAGCTCGTGTGAAGTGTAACTATGGGACCGTCGTCGTGAATTGAAGCTTAGCAAGGCCGAGGCAGGCTAAGAAGCAGCGTGATTTTATCTGGGATACAGTGTGCTAACTCATGCGTGCCCTCGTCCCTTCTAGCAGCTTCGAGTGTTCTGTATTCGAGCAGTGATAAGCTAGTGCAGTGATGGGGTCCACCGGAATCACGATGGCAGATTTGCCAAACATTTTTATCATGATTGGTGCACTCGTTGCACTTTTCGTGATGCTTGTTATACTACTCAGGTGGGTCCATATTGTCTGTTACATATATACACCATTTTATGATACTTTTACAAATATTTACAAGTGTGGATAATAAACATTAGGTTACATTTTTATAAGTATAGATATCATAATACTACTACTATAATTCATTTCTTAGTTAATGTAATTGGTTGTTACCATTTTAATTAAGTAAATAAATAATAAATAAATATCACCCCTGTATCATGCATTCACTTGCATGTAAATTGTAGGTAAATGTTGGGAATTGTATTTTTCTATACTTTTGGTTCAACAGTTCTGTCTCACCTTCAAATTTATTACATTAGGTGCACCATACCATGTTATAGAATCAGAAGAAAGTTCACTATTTATGAGTGAAAGTGAAAAACTGGTTTGTTACTAAACTAACTGGTTCAATATCAATACTTGTTGAGTAGTATATCAAGTATTCTTCTTCTATAGAAGTATATTATTACCTTAATTTTATATTATTCATGTAGGATTACTAATTACTTAAGTACAAAAGTTTATTGTGGCCCAAAACCTATTTATTTTTATGTTTATATTAAGTACTTTTTTATTTGTTTCTGTTTTTAAGTATCTAGAATAGAATTTACTTTATTGTACTAACAGTGTGTTACTTAGGAGACTTTAAACAGTTTTTCTTATTTGCAAATACATATGTAAAATGTATTTACTATCTACCTAATTTTTAGTATGTACCATGTATTGCTATACAATAGAGAAACCATTGTTTCCATGGATATGTTTGTACATTTTATCTAAACTAACCACACAATATTAACTTTGTACTTCTTGCTGTTTAGTTCATTAGGTACCCATATACCATTGTAAGTTCTATTGTTAGTCAAAACAGTGATAAAGTCTGTTTGTTGTAATAGAAACTGATAAGACATATCTCTGCCTAGTTTTTATGACATCACATTGTCACATTACTATAGGCCAAGTAAGTAATATAGGTACTTACCTAATTATGTAAATACTTTATAAAACTCAAGTACTTACTTATTTTATTTTCATAGAACATCACAAAATAATAATCATAAAAGTGAAGATTTCAATTAGGAAAATAACAAATTAGAAAAGTGATTATGTGACTGTGTTTGAACTTCATTCTGTCCTTGAAAATTGGGGTATGAAGTTGATTAGACCTTGAATTAACACATAGGCTAACACTGTAGCACCCTGCTAATTAATCTATGTGTAAGTTACAATAGTTGTACTGTTTGCTTTAGTTTTTTTTTTTTTTTTTACTAATCCCGGACAAAATCGGGGGCCTTATTATCTTTCTCATTCATTCTAGTTCTCACTTTTATGCTTCTCGCACTTTCGCGCTTCATACTATTTTTCCTTTCATCCTTCATCTTTCTTACTTTTGTTTGTCCTATGCTTGTGTTTAATAAATTGGAAAACTTAACTGTACACAGGTGGGGAATATGGGAGTCTGTTTGCTTTAGTTTCATGCTACAAATCATAGTGATTTTTGGCATGGCGATAGTTTTGTATCTTTTTCAACTTCTTAATCATAGTAATAAAAACAAAGTTAAATTATAATATTCCACTCTTAACACAACAAAATGTCATTCAAAAATAAATAGCCACAGAACGGGTTTGTTAAGAAATTAACGGGTAGGTAAGTATAGAAATAATGTCATTGCCAAGTTTAGTTGGGCAATCACAGAACCTGTGTTCAAAATTATATTCTTCAGTGTCCATTCTCTGCATATTGACATTGACCATTTATATTATTATCATGTACATGGTAGTAAGTAAGTTGGTTAGTGGCTGACTCTGGTGTCAAGATTTTTAAAGGCCTGAAGCTTTGCTTGTGTGTCACATTATAATAAACAGCTAACTTGACTATCCAGTAGTAATACATTATTATTTATTTAATAATAACTAATACGGTCGTAACCAATTACATTAATTACTTATTTCATTAACAAATATCAATAATCACACCAAAATTCACGTTGTAATGGTTGATGCTACATATTGCGAGTGTTCGCAGTATTGTTGGCATACCGACAGCAGCTCCATCCAGCCATCGACAAACACATCACAAGCAGGGTTTTCGTGCAAGACAGCATTGAGTGCAGCCAGAATATGCGGCAGCGGAGATTGAGATAATAAGTATAGGTTGAAAGACCTACTTAAGTTCTTGTTTGTTTAATAAGTAGTTTTCAATCACTGACAAAATAAACAAAAAAAAAACCCTAGTTTAATTAAAAATGTAAGTACTTAAGCTTATAAGCTTAGCTTATAGTCATGGTCAGTCCACATCCCATCTATAATGTAAAAATGTAGCACTTAAGATTTATTCTGTATGTTGTAGTTGCATTAAAAATGTGAATGTGGTGTTCATTCCTAAACCAGATTGCTTAGCTTCATATATTAAAAATGTTTTTGGCATTATTTAATGTGATTCAAATAATTTTTAACTTTAATTTCAAATACTTATCATTAATATTTGTTACACTGTACTTACCTTAGTACTTACTTACTTTTGAGTTTTTTTTATTAATTTGCTTACTAACTTATAAATATACTTAAGTACCAACTTATTTATATGTATTATATCCGTTATCTAGTACCCATGATACAAGCGTAAGCTTAGTATGGGGCTAGATGGCGCTGTGTGATATGTCCTGAAATATTTATTTATTTATTTAGTTAACATTTTTTGATTGCTTCTATTGCATATAGACCTAATATTATTTAAAACCAAATATACTTAACTAGGTACTGGACATTAACACACAATGGCTTAGGCACTGCCTTCAAATATAAAACTACAATTTAATTTCTACCTACTAGAATTTTAGACGCCACTATGTTTGTTCGAAAGCACAACCACTTATTTCATATTTTTCCGATCTAGATAAAAAAAACTGAGTTGTAAGTAGATAACTAAGGTAGCATATATTTATAAAGAGTATTTCCCGATAACAATTTTATCCAACCAATGTGCATTAGACCTATCCCATGGTGAAATGTAACTAACATCAGCAAAACAAGCAGTCAATTAACAACATTGTTTGCAAACCACCCCAAGCCATGGTATACAATATATACCTACCTACCTTGTCTTACACAGCTACATAATTTATAATGGCAAGTTTTATGAGACACCATTTTTTTTATAAATCCGGAATAGTTTTACAATCATGGTTTGTGTTAGTCTGCACCTCCACAAAATTGTAATTATGTTGATCATGCTCCAAGAACATGCTTAGTCCTCACCCAAATTCTTTCTCTCCAGGATTTCTTTGATTGTTCAAAACGTCAAGAAATCCTATAGGTATAGGCCTAGATCATTAGCAGTGGATAGATAAAAGCTAAGATGATTATGATTAAGCTATGTCTCTGGTCTGTATACCCTATCAGCCATTAACTAAATTAAGACATTTAATTAGCCATTAAATAAATTAACTATTAAATAAATTAGCTTTCATAAATACAAAATAAGCATTCATGCTTAATTCTTTATGTTAATTTTATTTCTTTATACTTACTTAATTAAAATAAAGAATTAAACATGAATGCTTATTTTGTAAAAAAATCATCAAAGAGTAGCAAAAATAAGTTAACTACTTAATGGATGTTTAAGTATTTCCGCATATTTTTATTCAGCTGACAATAAAAACTTAGTTTAACAATTTTATTTTAATTAAAAATAGTGTTCTTTAGTAAATAAAACATAGTAAACTTGACTATTACAGAATTGCTTTGGTAAATAGTTTTGTACAGGCTAGTTGTTTTTAATTTTATTTTACAGGTTAGTTGTTTTTAATTAGTTAATGTGATATTTAAGTCTGTACTGTACAGTAGTAATTAAGTTCTTGGAACTCAAAATCAGACTAATCATCATAAAATTTGTAGAGCTTGGATTTCTTTGATTTTAAGTAAATAAGGAGACTTCAACAATTATAAGTTTAGACATATTTTAAACCGTCCGCTTCTGCAAGTAATGGACATATTCCAATAGACTGTGTTTTATTGTTTGCCATGAATTTCTGAGATTTACCTGAGTCAATATTATCTTTTTTGAGGACATACATTGTATGATGAAACAATTGTTTCAAATTGATTTGTGCTTCAAAGTAAAATCTGTCGCAACACTCGGCAAACTCGTTTGCTGTAGGTACCATTCTAGTACAACCTTCTTTCTTAAATAAGTGGCAAAAACATAATGACATAGATAAGCTCCACCTTTGGTTTTGTCGTTGCAGATGTCCGGTCAATAGGGTAGCATATGCATGGATCTGAAATTTGATTTTTGTAAATAAACTATAAAAATATACCAAAATACTAAACGAGCTGTGCAAACCCCATTATCCACTGAAAAATAAAGAAGTTATGACCAATTGAAGATTTCATTCCATGTCTTTCTTTCAAAACAGAATTTTACTATGTATATTGTGTGGCGTTAGTGCCATGTGACGTCACATGGCATGTCGGTTCTAATCGTAAACTAAAAACGTGTGTAACTGCGTTATTGTTAAAACTAGTTGAAAAATATTAAAATTTATTAAATATTTCACTATGCTGATTGTCAATTAAAAAGCTTTCATTGAAGTAATAAAAAGAAGTTGTGCATATTCCCTATTGTCTGACTATCCAAGGTACAAAAATTATTAAAAGCTATATATTTGTTGTAACAGGAACATGGAAGTGATCGGCATAGTGGGCGAGCGGCGCGAGGACGCGTGGCGCAGCATGGAGCCGCCACGGCTGCTCATGCAGCGCGTGCACATCCCCTTCACCTTCAAACTCAGGGAGGGCGCGCCTGCCACGTACAGTGGTAAGAAACACATGCAACAAGGAATTGTCAATTTAGTCTTCTACCTCCTCGCGTTATTTCACATTAATGAGGGCCGTGACTCCCCCGCAGAATAGATTTATTGGGGAAGTTTTCGGGCTTCAGTAAAGCCTTCGATTTAGTAGATATTCATGGCTCTCTTGTATGGTTGTTTAGCTCTTACCTTCATAATGGATCTCAATGGGCGTAAAGGAGTTTAGGTCAATGCCGACTAAGGTGTGATTCCTGAGAGATTGAAAGGAATTCCGGAGTCTCTCAGGGATCACGTCTAGGCTCTTTGCTTTTCATAATTTTTATAAATGATCTTCGATTGCATTTAAATGATCTTCGATTGCATTTAAATTCCAGAGTTTGTTCTTACACAACGTTGCAAAAATAAGTTGAATAAATCATTTAGCAAGTATGTATGTACAATTAATGGTTGGCTACAGATACGCGGAAAAAATAACGAAATACAGTAGCCATTGTGATGTGATTGTAAGCCTGGATAAGTGTTCTTTGTTTGATTATCGTAATAACAATATGTCGACGGAAGTTAATATAAGTATTGTAAGTTTGAATAAAGCTCTCTACCAGTTAGCATGAAATTTGATGTAGCCATATGAACGCTGTAAGCTGTAAGCTTTCGATACTCGTACTTAGAGATAAACCTCTACGTATATCAGTTAAATACGTCCTGCAAGTCGTTATTACACCTATCACGCCAGACAACCGTTAAATACCTATTTAACGGCTAGATGGCGCTGTGTGCAATGTCCCGGAATATTTATTTATTTTATTTATTTACGTACACGTATACGTACAAAATATGCGTAGAGGTAAATTTGCCGATGTATTGTTTCACGGCTGCTTGCCAACTGTATTGAGTGAATGTGAATGCAAATAAAGGTCAAGGGTCCGCTGATACGATCTTGGAGCGAGAACATCGAAATTATTACTTGTATAGTCAGACCTAACACACCGATACCCAATAAGGCTAGAAGACACGGTAAAAGTTTTTAAACCACGTACCAAACGTTACGCTTCCACGTTTGTCTAACTGCCAAATTGTGGAAGTCCCGGTTTCTTTGTTCCCTTTGAGCTAAAACCGATCAGTCTTCAAGACGAAAATAAAATTAATTACAAGCGCGGTAAATCATAGCCTATAACGATGCTTTTTATTAGGCGAGCTGTGGTCGAGCGTGAATCTATCTTGCATAAAAAACTTTCTTAAATGGACCAGTTTCATTGCAAGTATACTACACCTTGGGCCACACTGTCGCTTGTGCGGACTGCGGGTGTTGCTTCAGGTGATGCGGTGGTCAACTGCCTGGCTGTTCCAGTTGGAAACACCCTTAAACAACCATAGTTAAACAATATTATTTGACTGATATTACCCTCGCTCTTTCTTCGTTGTTTTTAGTGAGTACCACAGACCTACATACACGCGGACTATACATTATAACCATGTACCCTTCACTTCCGAAAGTCTCAAAAAATCCCGTTCTTTCTGAGTCATTCGGCCATATATATACACACGAAAACAAACCTTCCAAAAAGGCTGAGAAATAACCTTCCAAAAAGTATTTTATGAATCATTGGTTTAAGCTTGACCATAACTCGCCTGATGCTAAGTAATGCTGTGGCTTACGATCTTGCGCTTGCCTAAATGTAACCTAGCATCTTGCAATAGTTTTAGTTGAAGAACTTGTCTATTTACGCCACGAGGTTCAATTAACACCTGAGCTGGGTTATCTAAGCTTGTATTGGAGATGACACAACTGCATAGCACAATTAGGTCATACTTTTTTTTTTTAACTTGAACATAAAGAACTTTATTTACAATAATAAAATATAAAAACAAGGAAAGAAAAACTAAACATTCTACTTCTAACTACTACAAATAGGGGCACTTAGAAAATCTTTAGAAAAGCCTAAAGATAATCTAAGTGCTCCAGCCCACTACCAGAGGGCAGCGTGCCCAGCATACTGGCCGCATTACCACGCTGGATGGCAATGCTGATACGTTGAGCCAGAAAAAGGCCAGCATTTTGGTCATGCGTCGCGTCAACCAAGCGCTCCGAGAGGTTTTGGAAAATAGTATGGGCTCCCGGACCCCACGGCCCCAAAGGTCATACTTGATACATAAAACATCGAGTAGAAAATGTATTGAGTTATACTAGTAAGGACTGCGCTATAATGAATGAACCATATTAAATATACATTTATATGTGTGTACATGTAGAATACGTATCTTGACTAAAAACCTCGAAAAAAATTGAATTATTTGGTAGTTACTACTTACTTGTACTTTACACACAATTGTAATCTTGCTGGGTCGACACTCGACAGTAATTGTCATTTAGCTCAGTAAGTACCCATTAGATTTAGCTTAGTCCAATATCCATCCAATAGTCTGGTCAAAAATGTCATAGCCGCATCGGAAACATATTTGATCGGCAATCCAATGAATGGCCTCATTAGCAACTTCCCCTTTCTATTCTCTCACGGTGCGTAGTGTTTCTACAATCGAACTGCTATATTAGTTATCTATCAATAGCATACTTGGTCATTTATAAGCAGGCGTTCCGTGATGCAAGTTTATCTCCGATCACTATGGGAGCCGTGGCAAAAACGTGATTCTGTAATGCGGCCGACTTGCCTTCGATTAAAAGGGTAATCTAAATCGAATTAGACTCATGTGAATTTTCATTCGAAAAGCATTAGCGGAGGTTACTATCGTTTGTGATGATAGGATATGTGTTGTCAGGTATTTTTCTCAGAGCGGTACCAGTCGTAAAATTTCAAGTGATTCTATCGGTTTCTGACATTCTGGGAAATATATTTGAGTACTCGTTAGTAGATTATTGTCTAATATTTAATTTATGTAGTCACACTTTGTACGAGACATTAAAATTTGCCATGTAAAGAAAAGCATCCTTTTCTTTAATGTACTAATTATTACATTGTAGATTACAATTACTCATCACAGTTGAATTATTGAAAAACTTTGGCTGTAGAGACAGCACTTTATTGTTGAGTCATTTTCTTTCTACAGAACCAGATTTTTTTCTTATAGTTAGCACAATGGTAACCAACCTGGCATTGAGATTTGTGTACCGCCCTAGAAGCTTATGGCATGACTTACTTATTGTCATCCTTTTTCATCTGAACAACGGAAACCCTCTAATAATTAGAGGGTTTAGGCTTGAATACTTTCGAGATACATTTAAAAATAATAATATATATTTAATGTATCTTAAAGGTATTCCAGTAATACGAATACCTGCTGCTAAGCTAGTTACTTACTGCCGCTTCACTGAATCTGCTGACAACAACAATGTACACAAGTAAACTTAGCGAACCCGTGTAACCAAAGTTATGGAGCGTAGCGAGTTATGAAAACAAATACATATGGAGTACTTACAGTGTTAGCATAGACCATGCTAGCCAGATGCTCCTAAAGATTTAGCTTTAGAGGGTGTAAGTATTTTTTTTTACGGGGATAGGGTTTGCCTTTTACCGTCGTTATGATTGCTTACCATTGCCTTATATTTACATTGGTAATCAATCATAACGGATAGAGCGTGCTTACTTTTAAAAATAAACAATCAATTTTGTATGTATTTACCTGTATTTACAAAAGAAAAAGTAAAAGTATATAAGTATTATATCCGTTGTCTAGTACCCACGACACAAGCGTTTGCTTAGTGTGGGGCTAGATTGCGATGTGTGCAATGTCCCGGAATATATTTATTTAATTTGTTAGAATTAGTCTTCTCTCTGATTGAGCTCTTGATATGATACCTATATATTTTTCCGTGGAAGGATCTGGTTGCCCACCATATTTTTTTGCCTAAGAGAACTCTTTCTCATTGAATGAATTATGTGAGAGTATCACGATTCAACCCCTAGTGATGTAAAAATAGTTAATATTTGATGGCAACAGTCAACCGAGATAAAAGGAGGGAAAAACGGGTTCTTTCACCGTAGTGGGGGGTCTGTAGTTTGTGATGTTGTTGAGTGTTAGTAACCGCTTTACTTATCTATTCGGAATGTAAAATAGTTATTAGCATTCCATGATGCGCAACGTACGTAGCTGTGTATTAGTGTCATAACAACGCAGTTCCGATGTGAGATAACAGAAAATGTGAAAAATAAAAGTTATCATGATGTTTGTATGTATGTACATTGATAAAGATATACCTAGTAAATGTTTAGAAATAAAATAAGAGAAACAACAAAGTTGTAGTTCCATGTGGTGCCTGTAAATAAAATAATAGAACTGAACCCTCAAAAACTAAATTTTTACCATCTTCTTCTTATCGAATGAGAGTGGCCAACTCTGGTGTCGAGACTTTGTCAAGCCTGTGCGCGTGCGCATCTCACCATGTCCCTCATTACTGAGAGTCAGATTCCTCCGCAAAATCCGTTCATTATGATAGTTTTGATGGCATACACACACGTCAATAACTATACGGATATATGTACAAAGATATACAGTAAAGAAAATTAGAATTTGTATCCGATATGTCTGTTTGCAGATAGTTAAAATTAAAGTTGGTACCTATACAATGTGTACTTTCGTCAAATAAGAAGTAATATCAAATCAATAGATGTTGGTCAATTCGCCGTGCTTCTAAGGGCATAACAAACCTTTCAAAGCAGCTATTTATTACGGGCTTATGTTAATGGAAATTGCTAAATTGAAATTATAGCCTACGTTATATTCTTGCGTTAAAAAGTAGGTACCTGTTGTAATTCCTCTTATCAGTACACCTTCATTCGATAATTACCTTGCTTATTAGCTAATTCGCGTTTGTAATAAATTTTAGGCGTAGCTGTTGCTAAAGGGTAATTATGCATCGAGAAATAGAAACTAATATAATATTTAACTTTTACTTTAAGGACTTTAGGACAAAAAGTAGACTATGACACTCCTAAGACCTCATACTACCTGCATACCAAAAACATGTTCAGCCGTTTTTGCGTGATGAGCGTTTAAATAAACAAACAAAATTTCTAAAAAAAATGTTGAAACGTGTCCTGCTATCAATTCGAAGTACTTCCAATTTTTTTAATATCTTCAATGTTCAGTCTGTCGACCCTCTTCAGCTTTATTGTGTGTATTGATGGCATTAGTCGAGGCCATAATTAAACTCTCACACCTCTACCATAATTCATATTATTTGTATACGGGGGTCTGCAGTGCGTTCACCTCCATCACAAGCCAGTAGCGGTAGGTATACATTAGCAGTGATATCAGTCAACAGAGCTGACTCATGGCGCCCTACTTACTAGCGGCTATAAGGCCAGGACACACTGGCTACTGCGCACGCGCATACACATTAAATACGCGTGTTTGCGACTAATATTATAAAGGCGAAAGTTTACGAATGTGTGTCTTTGTTTGTGACTTCTTCACGATCAAACAGCTAATCCGATTTGGATAAAATTTGGTAAGGACATTCAATTCTGGAAACACGTAGGCTACTTTTTGTCTCTAATTTTTGTGGGTGCGCTGTTAGTCGAGTGTGCAGTTGTTGCAGCAAAATTGATTTAATTAAATATGTATAAAATCATTCGTCTTTTACTACTTTACATCGGATATAAGGCCAGAAGACGTTGACAACAGTAACTGCGCAAGTGTATTTACTCCTGCAATACAATACACAGATTTTATTTATTTTAATATATGTACTCATTTGTAATTAGCAACTTTACTCACAATAATATACCTACCTAAAGTAGGTACAGCTTATTGTTCTCTGGGGTCGATAAACTGTTTTAAATTTCAATTTCAACACCTGCATTTTTTGTGTAAATAAGTAAAATTGGCGGTTACATACACAAAACAATATAAAATATGAGCCGTTCTTTTAAATGTGTGTTTATGGCATATTTCACTATAGACAGGTGTATGTGTTCTTACACTACAGCGGTGGTTATGATAGATGATAGCGGAATAGGTTTTCGTCCGACTAAAGCCCGCCTGATAGGCCCTAGTCGAACGAAAACTTATTCTATATGAAGAGGATATTTTTTTAATCGGATATCAACCTAAAAGATCAAAAAGCTCAAAAAAAGATTGTGATAAAAATACAGATTCAGAACTAGGGTAGTAAAAAGGTTGAATTTAAAATAGCGATCTACAAATTCAATGTCGAATTTTTGGAATTTTGGCTTGATATCCGTTTTTTGATTTCAATTAAATAAACGACAGCCAACGTCGCCCTTGATTTCAATTTAAAAAACGTTAGTGTCGCCGTACGATCTAGCCTTAGAAAACCTATTCTCAAGCCTGTGTTCTCATTTGAACTCATCTTAAACTTTGTTTACATACTTATCTCGCGAAATTCTCGACATTCCTAGAACTTTTTATTGTCCCTCCGTAGACTTGTCGTTCGACATTCCTCTCTAGCGCCTTACCTACTGTTTTGTTTATCTCAATCGACCCCGATTTTAAAGAAGGTCATGTGCAGTAATAACTGATACCTATTTACTGGTTTTTATTTGTACGAGATATATAGGTACAGTTTGGTAAACAAATTAGACATGCCAATGCTGAAAATGTAAAATAACAAATTTATTGAATCACAGTGATATGCTAAATGTACGAGTTTGTCAGTATGTTTGTTCATTTATGATAAATGTATATATTTTCTATAAATACACTTCTTCATTCTGAAACTACGCATAACTTTACTAACTTCCACTGTGAGTAAGCACAGTTTGTATTATGTATTCTGTGGCACAGTATAAAATCGCTCCTTATCGATAAACGTTTTTTACAATAAACCAATCAAAGTATATCTATTGTACACCTGAAATAACAGTAATTGATATCTTCTCGTACCTTAAGCAAAATTTGAAAAATATCAGTGTAAATCTAATCTAAGCATGATGTTCCAAATCCCCAAGTTTAACATTCCTAGTCTATCTACGAATTGTATTTACATAGCGAACATTCCAGCACCCCAGACTGCGATACAAACACTGGCTCTAATTCTACATTCGTAGCTGTATTCTTATCTGCCATGCGGTGCTATCTATAGATAGAGGTAGGTATTTATACGTACCAGCTGTGTCCCGACGGTTGTAGGTGCGTTGAGTGCAAGTCCGGTGCACTTGGTGCGTTCACCCGGGATTTCAGGAACGTATCCAGAGAGGGGGATTGGGATCAGTCCCACCGTCAATATTATTATACAATACATTCGTTGTTTTTATTTGCTTACTTTTTCATTGATAAGCGTTCTTCTTCTTATCGAATGAGAGTGGCCAACTCTGGTGTCGAGAGTTTATCAAGCCGCACTAAGGGCCTCTGACATTGCGTTATAACTGTTCTACACAAAGTCTTGTTGAATAGATTGCGTAGAGAATGCAGCTGTATTTTTTTAGTTAGTTCTAATAGTACAGTGAATAGTAAGGTACACGGTTAATATTATTTTATTTATTTAATAACAACTAACCCTTCTAATCTACAAAATAAAAGAGCTATTTCAACTTTTGCCAGTTAATCTATAAAGTTGAAAGAATGGCTAAGGATAACATTTTTAGACCGTTTTTAATCGGTCGGTGTTTCACGGACTTGACTGTACTCAACGTTCAATAAAATTTGTAGTGAGTACCTAAGTACTCCTTTCTTTATCAAACCTAAATCCGTCCGCCCGATGACAAATGAGTACAAACGAACTACGCAACGATTCATAAACTGCCTAATTTAATATCCGGAGATTTATTGGTATTGCGCTCCCAATTCAGATACGAGAGGAATAAATAGAACTGTTTGTTTTCAACTTGTGTTTATCGTTCTTTGAAAGTCTTATTTAGAATCTGAATAAAGTAAATAACAAACAGATTTAAAGTGCTTTCATCCATTGTGTTGTCTTCTTCCAAAAACATTTTTTTTTAGATTAAATCACAAGATTTTCTAAACATAAGTTATCAACGAAGTCGCTGCTCACTACATTATTATCATCATAATATTAATTTAAAGAAAACACGTAGAGACTAATTTACATATGTTTTGTAGCAAAGATACTTTACCTGGCTAGCGTTCAATTTTTTTTAGATGACTTAATAACTTACAAACCAATTCTGCCAGAAAACAGATCACTTCTTTCGTTGTAGTGTTTGAACGACTATAGACGTTTTATCGTAACTTATCTTATGGAGTCAATAATGTTATTCACTCTTATATATATTTTTACGTGGAATAGGTTTACGTTTGACTACAGCCTATCTGATATTCAGCATTTCTGTAGCCTAGGGTGTAACACGCTTACCTAGAAGATACCTATTAACTCTAGATTTAAAGATTTGATTTATTAATTTATAAGTAATTATGGACTTTTCTGGCTGACGCATACTTTTACCAGCTAAAACAAATTCAATATATTATGTAAAGAAAGTTCTGATAGTAGGTAGTACAAACTATTCTGTGCTAGGTACTGAATAAATTTTCTTATTCCGTAGCGTTGCAACGGCCGGTCGGCCGCGGCCCTCGATCCGAGAAACCCGTTCGTTGCAGGCTTATAAGTAATCCTGTAACATCGTGATATAATACCCTAGTACCAAGAATATAGTACCTATAGCTAACGAGTATATCTACTTATATTACAGAGGGGAAACTATATCTATCTAAACCTAAGGAAGAGCCTACACTCCACAATACGGGAATCTTACATCCTAGTCAGTGTGGAGTGCAGAGAGCAAAATTGTATTAAAAACTAAGTTTTTTCTAAATAAAGTTGTCTTTATCTTTATAGATAGGTCTATGCAATACCACAGAATAAAAACATAGCAAATTTATACCAAACTAGCAACCACTATCTTTATTTAGGTGGCAATAACACTATTAAATAACTAATAATACATAATTCTTGCTATTCTATCGGCAGGAAATGTTTCAGTTCATAGATATGTATGTATATGCAGGAAACGCATTAATCTATTGCAGGGAAATCTTATAATGTTTCGACATCGTAGTTATTAGCATTTAAACCTAGAGATATTAACGTTTCTCCAAAGATAAATAAGTTTATTGTAGAATATTAGTACATACAACGTTGCTCTACGCGTTGTAGTTAAATATAAAGCTTTCTTTACAAAATGACTACCAAATATCATGTGACCTTGAAATGAATAGTAATTCTCGTTCGCGATAACTTGTGCAAACCAGTTGTTACACTTATGACATAGTCTGTAAAGATTGATTGGCATTAGATCGGCAGATATGTAAGACATTGTCTCAGTCCATTGTATAAATAATGAGATAATACCTAGTTAACTATACCTACCTACCATCTATTTTCATGCTGATTTTGTTTCATGAAATCACATAGAAATGTCTGCGCGCATTTTTCCATTGTCTTAGTGTGTGTCGACTCATTACCAAATCTGAGCCATCAGTTGTGCTCAGTTGAAGAATAATAAAGCAAAAAATAGAATATCATACATACATATTCATTTCCAGAAACGTCGCAATACTTTCACCTTCATAATATTAGTAGACACCTGAGTTATCTGTGACGACCTTGATTCTTATACTTTAAACACCTCTCGCTTGTCCAATACCGGCGGTCAACAGTAAGAAGTGTTATAATAACCCTCCTTTTGAATCGCACATCGTGTAATACCTATTATATGCAGGCCACACACTTGACAAATAGACGTCCAACAGCCAACTCGATGAACGACTAAGGAGTGAATGGGGTATTATTAGAATCTTCTTCTTAACGAATGAGAGTTATCTCAGGTGTCGAGAATTATTCTAGGGCCATGCCAAACAACCTAGACCTACAATTGAATGAAGGTATTTTCCTTTATTATGGCACTTTTTGGTCATCACTTACACCTCTGCTGGCTGAGCTATGGGTGTATATTCGACTGAATGCTGCTAACGTTGTCCCAAGTCTTTTCTCTTGTTGTTTGAAGAATTGACTGTTAATCTTATTTCCAAGCGTGTACATAAACGAACAACGGTAAGCATGAGCATTGGCAACACACGAGTTTGACACACATAGCCGGAGCGCGCGCCGTGACCCGCGCAACCTGTCTTGATACTCGCCGCGATAATTTGCAATTTTATTGACGCTAGTAGCTGGATAGGGTTTTGAAATTTCAAGAAAGACTTTTGTATTAACTGGACCTACGGACGGATGAAAGACCCACTGACGCATAGCGCATGAAAGCTTCGTTGCCGTGCATTTTATAAATAACTTACAAAAAATAAGTTAGAAACCTTGTCGTCTATATCGTTGCTACATTCATTCTTCGGCGTCATCTACGGTTTCCGTCTTCTCTGCACCGCATTTTTAATTATTTGTATCTTTTGAATTTCTCGCCGACCGCGCCGCTCATCGCTCCACCCGCCATACATAAGCTCTTCATTTGCCACAGTACCTACCACTACTGGACTTATAAGGTACCCTTTCTATTGTGACACTGCATCGATCCTGTGAAGACCTCGTCCAGGTTAAACCCTCTACTGTAACTGTCACCCAGCCTCGTCTGCCAATTCTTCGCCTCCAAGACAAATCTTCTTATCCGTATTATATCATCATCATCAGCCTGTTATCGCTCACTGCTGAGCATAGGCTTCTCTCCTTGTACGCCACTCGTCCCGGTCCTGCGCAGATTGAATCCAGGGCGCTCCCTGCGGTTATTCTAATGTCGTCATGTACTTTTTTTTTGTCGTTCCACCATTGTTTCCCTCAACATGAGTCAAGGACATTTTCTGGCTGAACATTTGCTTAGGCGTAATGAGATTTTATGATCGGTTTATTAGAAACGTCACATGCAAAATTGTACTTGTATATGAAAACTGATTGTAAATGTTGTGAATGATTTTTTTAGTAAGAAATGTAATATAATGGTTAAACATAAAAAAGACCACGAATAATAAGAACCTAATTTTTTTTTATGAAATTATATGATAAGCACTCCTAGCAATTAAAGCTTACTATAAGATAAGCCACTATCTAGATGATGTGTTTACCGCCGATGGTATCATTGATACAAAAATTGATTAATACGACTAATACTCGTACACATATATTATGTATATAATTTTGTTACTACTTGTAATGTTGTAATATGTACGTGCGATTGTATGAATAATTTAATTATTTGATTATTTAATTTGACATGTAAATTTCCATAATTTATCAATAAACATCTGTATCTGATGATTATGATATAGCGAGGTATAAACCCACGTTGATCTGTTCGTTCCAGGCGTGGAGTGCGTGGTGTCGTCCACGGTGCGGTACTGGCACGCCAGCTGGTGGGGCGCGCCCGTGCGCCAGCTGCACCGCACGCTGTGGGCCGAGCTGGCCGACATACTCGCCGCAGACCATCTACACTTCGCCAAGTAAGTCCTATCATTGGCAAAACCGGTGTTTTGCAAAAAAAAAAACAGTTATTTAATCTAAATAAATATGTAACTCAAAGGTAACTGACTGACTGACTGATATAGTGATCTATCAACGCCAATCTCAGCCCAAACCGCTGGACGGATTGGGCTGAAATTGGTATGAAGGTAGATGTTATGACGTAGGCATCCGCTATAAAAGGACTTTTGGGAATGCTACATTTAAAGGGGTGAAATAGGGGATGCAAGGTTTACTTCTTAATACGAGCGAAGCCGCGAGCAACCACTAGTGCAACATATACATATACACATTATTGGCTTCAAAATCCGGACAAGGGACCAGTTTAACACTGGGTTTATTTGTCGTGAAAACCCTGGGGTCAAGTATATGCTAGGAAACCGATCTTATAAAAATGTCTCAAATAATTGAGCCGGTTTCTCTGTGTAACAATCGGTAGGTATTCTGCAAAATCGAGTAGATCGGCAACCGACTCGTGTCCAGGGGTAGGACACTTTAAATAAAAACGCGCGACGTAATAAAAATGTATCAATAAATATCTGTATCTGTGTATGTAATGATTTTTTAAACCTAATTAAGATGAGTGAATTGGTTGTTTTCTGTGGGTAATACATGTTAAAATATTGTCCTTGAATATTGTTTCGTAAAATATGAACAAATGATATTACAAGAATAATACCTACGATTTTTAACGAAATAAGATATACCTCATTGTAGGTTTACTAATACTTACAAGTGAGATTATACAAGAATATATTATTGGCCTTAAATAACTAAAAACTCTTATTTTTTAAATACCACACCCACAAATTAGAGTATTTTAACATTTATTCACCTTGTCTCGAAATGTCAATTAGTTTTGCATCTAAATCAATTATGCAAGATGCAGTTTAAAGAAAAACACTTTGATTGCGCTAATGTGATCATGGGTGGCGTTTTTGGACTCTTTACTGTACTATTTATAAACGAGACGGATGGTTTTAAATAGCACTCTATCCACTAAATGGGTTTGCATTGCACTTGGTCCCAATTATAACAGTTATTTCACCACATGGCTGATTGAAATAAAAATTGATAAATTTAAGCTAAATATACAAGATGTTTCAGAACGGTGTGACAATACTTATTCAGAGCACACTTAGAGATATTAGGAAAACTTTCCACGAGATTTCAGTTTCCTAACTGTTATAGTATATTTGAGTAATCACAAATTTAGGTTTCATTAAAACTCTAACAGGGGCAACCCTATACTAGCTGACTAGTGGTATGCTGTGTTCTGTAATTGAAAACTGAATAAGTTTTTTTTTTGCTTAAACTAAGTAGTTCCCTATACATGCTTAAATAGTTGCGAAAATCATTTCATTTTTCTCGCCCAATACAGTCCCTCCATTTTGTTTTATTGTGCAAAAGGGATGTTTTTCGCCGCCATTTATAGATATGACGTTAAATGAAGCAGATTATACTCGATTAACGCAGGCAATACCACGAGGCACTGCTGGTATTGCTGGTAATTATTTTATGAGTTCAAGTTCAGACATTTCCTGTCTGTTAAAACTGTTACTCACTTTTGTTATTTTTGGTTCATGATTACCAGAAATCCATAAAAGGACGAGATACTATACAAAATTTATCGCTTATGCGTCAGCTTTGAGTCTCGGGTCTTCCTTGGTTACAACACTTACAACGGCAGTCCTTATTGATAATTATTACTTTTAAAAATTATAAACCTTTGGTTTAAACCAGGTCACAGAATTTGTATTAAAAATAAATTACAAAAATCTTTGGTCAGGTACACGACACTAATCATAATCATAATCATCATTTATTCATAAAGCCATTTTACACGTCACATTGTATAGTTGTAAATACCTACTAGAAAATAATTACAGTACTATTTAATATATGTAAATTTACAAGTCAAAAACTAAATTGTATTACTTAAGTGTAAGTATAATTATACAATTCAAATAATAATAAGTAAGTGTAAGTATAATTATACAATTCAAATAATAATAACAATAATCAAATTAATAAATAATAATTTCTTACATTCTAAATTGTTATGTGAACTTCATGAACTCCTCGATGGAACAGAAGGAGTGCTCCAACAGCCACCGCTGGAGGCGGGTTTTAAAGTTATTAACACTGGGTGCGCTGGTTATTGATACTGGTAATAATATTACATATAATATTAAAGGTCAATCAAAGTTTGTGCGTCCGTGAGTGTGTATATTTGTAACTTCTTCACACTCAAACGGCTGAACCGATTTGGATGAAATTGGGTATGGAATTAGCTTAGGCTCTAGTCAATTATTATATGTTATAGGTATCTTCTAGGTAAGCGTGTTACATCCTAGGCTGCAGCAATGCCAAATTAGTTTTAGTTACTATGAGTTAAGCCTGAAATAAATGTCTTTTATTTATTTATTAAACATCAGGCAGGCTGTAGTCAAACGTAAACCTATCACACATAAAAAAATGTTTGGTGCCCTGAATAAACACATAGGCTACTTTTTCTCCCGAATTAACGTGGGTAACACTAACGAGTACTTAAATAACATGGAAGCAATTGAATTACATAATATATTGTCTAAATTATATTATCATATTTAAAGAAACTAACTAAAAAAACATAATGAATATAATTATAATCTAGGTTAAAGAGTTAATGACATGTTAACCTTTTAGTCATACAAAAAGTGATAGATAGTGTGTTAATGGTATGCTCGCATACTTAGTTAACGAAGCATTGTTTGACAAACACATTAATTTTCATTATTTCATTTATTTGGGTTACTCCTAAAGAAACGGAAACGTGGTTATTCATGACTTATTCGGTTCAATTTATTTACAAGTATAAATAGTCTTTGTAAGTAATCGTTATGCTTAATTATTTAGGTCTGTGGCATATTTTTTTTAAGTAAAATAATTTTTATCATTTTTGGCTATGCTATATATTTCTTGTATATCTCTTGTAGTCGTATTCGTCATGAGCGAGGGTCGTTACTCCCCTCTCAGAATTAATTCGTTAGGGCAGTTTATTTGGGCAGACACATCGTGGTGGGCGCCCAGGTCCTGCCACGGAAGACACATGTCCTCGGATATTGTGGTCCTCAAACATGTCGGTTTCCTCACGATGTTTTCCTTCACCGCTAAGCGAGTGCAAATCCACACATAACTTGAAAATACAAGTCCTTGGTGTAGGGATTCGAACCAGGGTGCGTCTGGATGAAAAGCAGACACTGGAACCGTTAAGCCACACTCGCTCAATGCCTATGCTTATGCTCAATATGGCTATGCTATATGCCTATGATAGTTTGCAAATCTGACACACAAAATTAACGTCACTATTTAGTTGTATTTGTTCCTCATTAGCATCTCCAAAATTGTAGTGTTGTCCAAATATATATTGAGTCATAAATGGACAATCGTGGGCATATATTTCCGTGTTGATAATAATAAAATATTTCGCGGTATAGATTGTTTGACAGATGAGAAGACTAGTGTTGTTTTGCGGTAATACCTAAGATATTGAATCAGGTGTTACTTTGCGGAAATCCTTTGTAAATGAAACTCTGGAGAAATATATAGTGTTTTTTCTTTGCGACTGCTCCTTAACCGGCCTTAAACAAGAAAGTTTGTTGTTTGAAGCAGTTTAAGGAGCAGCAGAAAAACACTATATATTTCTCCAGAGTTTCATTTGCGGTAATACCTGCATTATTACAGGATAATAAGTGTGTTTAGAAATGCTTTCTATTCTAGATTTAATCCATGTCTGTATTACCAGTTTTCATCCAAATCTATGATACGCTTTTGTTCAGTGTCGTATGGTCGTATACAACTGATTTGATAATTGAATTGTAGGTTCCGACTATTGGACTGTTTTCAGCGGTAATAACATCAAAAGCACCTGAGCTCTCCACTCTTATAATAAAAACTTACATTTTGAAGAGAGTAAAAGAGAGACAAACAATTCACACACATTCATACATACAAGCTTTCGCCATTAGTGATGACATAAAATATGATGTCATACGACAAATAATGTTAGTGTGGTATTTGAATCCGTTAATCGCACTACATCACATTGACATGTCTCGTTATGTTGAACAAATTGATTAATGTTTGCTTTTAAATTATTTATGAATGAGTTTTTTTAAGAATTTACGCGCGCAAATATGTACCTATTTCGTAATCGAGCTTGTTTTGATGGTGTGTTGCTGACTGATTAGAATGTTAATTAATTAATGTTATTGGTTTGTAATGATTTATAAATACTTCTAAAGTTCTACTCTTATACATACGGGTAAGCCATTTCAAACACCCCAAATGCATTTTAAAATGTTCGCCATCAGAGTTTGAGAAAGTGTTCAACTGTGGTCTCAGATTTTTTTAAAATAATTAGTTATTGTAATTAATTTACAAGTTTTTTTTGTAATCAATTGTAATTTGTAATCAATTTTCGTCTACGTAAGTTTGATTTCAGTTTACTGTTAAAAAGAAGAAGGATACTACCTTTAAAATGTAGTTTAACGATATGGTCAATCTCTTTTATCAATTTCTCCTTCTTATAAATAATCATCATCATCCACAGCCCTTGGGATCCCACTGCTGGGTATAGGCATGTTATAAATAAAAGAAATAAATAAAACACTGCTGAACTACGCAATCGTTGAATTAGTAAACATTTTTTATAAGTAATCTAGATAACTTTTTCATAAATTTTTCCTTTCATGTATTTCTTTCATGTTGGTGTGCAATAAAGACAAGATATTATTATTATTATAACTATTTGAAGTTTGAATTGTTTCTTTGTATTGATGTAAAAGTGCTCTTATAAAACCTTATGACGTAAATGCGTTCAAACGCGTGACTCACGATGAACTTGTACTCATTTCTCTGTCCATTACTATTCGAGTGCTAAGTGCTAATGGTAAATACGAAAGTAAGTTGCTAGATAACCGTACTTTCGTGACCGGGTTACCTGCGATATTTGCAAACAAATACTCATATCCGGCTTTAGACTAATGTACTCTTATCATCGTGGAATGACCTGGGCGCCCATCACGTGTATCTGCCCAAGAGAACTCCCCTAACGAATCGAATCGATTCTGCTGGGGAGTCACAACCTTCAGTCATGAGGAAATTTGTCTCAAAAGAAAGACTCTTGTCATATAAGAGTGGTCAAGTGGTCATACTCTAGTATCTAGTTTTCAAACAGCCCTTATAACCTCTTTAGAAACAGAATAGAATACAGAAACAAATAGCTGAGAGCTGAATGTATCCTTGTTAACTTTCAAACGGAATGACACTTTTTGGTCATCCCTCCAAGGGTTAGGTACTCCAAATAGCCAATCGCCAAAGGGAGCTAATGTCGACTATCATGACACGTAAAGTCGCTTTCTTTAGCAGATGCAGACAGGATCCCTCTATTATTTTCCAAGGTTGATTCTCGAAGGCAAGATTCCAGGGAAAAGAAGGCCAAGACGTCAGAGAATGTCGGCTAGACGACATTAAGCGGTGGACAAAACTGAGATATCCGCATCTAAAAGAAGCAGAATGGGATCGCAGAAATTTTGCCAATTGACCTCCAAAACTTCTATATGAAGATGGCACCCAATGATGATAGTCATAGTTATCATGATCCAAAGACTGAGCAAGAGAGTTGAGAGTTTTTTTTGTTTCCGTCGATGATATAAATATGTACATGATGTTCGTATAAAATTTGTCACTCAGTATCGATGGTAGGTAATATTTGCAATAGTACCTAGTTGTTACACTAAAGACGTAATAGCCAATCGTTTTTTGGAATACCTAGGGCTGAAAAAAGTGGGAATTCACCTGTTATAAGTTTTCACGCGTAGATGTTATTATTTAAGGCCACCATATTTCACCCGAAAACGCTTTGCGCTTGGTAAAATGCCTACAGTTGCTTTTTCGCATGCCATTCCGCGCCGTATTAACATGAAAGCAAGGGCGAGCATCGCGCGCATAGCTCCGCCGAGGAGTCTTGTCCACACGCAAACAATTTTGCACAATTTGAGCAGTTTTGCAGACGTTTTTGACGAAATAAATTCATATAAAATCAGCAATTCAGAATATTCTATTTATGGCTCTTTACTCCTCTAATTAATAACATTATTTTTTAGATATAATTTAATTGGTTTAAATTTCTGTACTACTTTTGGGAAAAAAGATCAAAAATATTTCAAAACAACTATTTTTCAAAAAATAAAACTATCGAGCAAAGTATACGTAATCGTGTTTTGGCGTCTTTTATTGTCTTAACACTAAATCAAAATTATATAAACTGAAAAAAAATTAGCTCTATCTTATATACTTCTATTTTATTAAATTTTTATGAAATGTCGATTTCACATAGCACCCCGCGTTAACATCTTCCTCTGACAGCATAAAATTTCCATTGTTAATTGATCAAGTCTATTGTGCGCTCATGAAAACCATAAATGATTGTTCTAGACACGATAACTAAGATGTATGTAGACAATATAATAATAGTGACTTCACGAGACCGAGTGAACCTAGCAATATGACAGTCTGACAATTAATCAATTAATATAACTATTGTTTACAGCATTAACATATCGCATATTTTATGATTCGCTTCTATTTTATGCGATTTGCGTACTGAGTATATTTTTATGTGTTTAAGATTACCTAATATATGACGATAAATCATAACGTCCATTGTACTCCCTATTTTCTTTTATTATTTTTAATTTGTATCTGTTTTTATGTTTCATGTCACAATAAATGTATTTTATTCTTCTTATTCTTAAATAAATAAGACCAGAAAAGTAGTAGATTACGAATCCACCTATCAAAAAGATTGAAATTCTCCTATTTCAATGACTATAGCCGCCACAAAGGCTGCTATGATTGGCGGTTTAATTTCCGAGTAAAAACTCTCCAACTTTAAGAACCACCTATCCTACCACTATAGACTTGTATGGGTAATTATTATTTCCTACACAAGTCAAACGATCACCTATTGTGTACATGACGCTGGTTTCCATCGACATGCATAAACAAAACGCCTTCTTGTTATCGTGTCTCTGTGCCACTGGGTTCGACCGTACAATGATGTTCTCACCCATTGTGCTACTTTACTTGAACTGTACCATTGATCAGAGATTTCTAGTAGAGTACCTATATTAACATACAATAAAGCTGAAGAGGGTCGAAAGTCGTAACATTGAAGATATGTATTTAAAAAAATGTTTGGAGATATGTACTTTGAAATGATAGCAGAACACGTTCCGACAATTTCTAGAAATTTTGTCTGTTTTATCTGTGTCTCTGTTTATCTGTTTATTACAACGCTCATCACGCAAAAATGGCTGAACGGACCACAATGATTTTTGGTATGTAGGTAGTATGAAGTCTTAGGAGAGTCATGGGCTTATTTTTTATTATATTTTTTAACTTCCCAAAATACATACTCCTATGACAATCTAAAATTCTTACGCAGGAATTAATCAAATTCGGATTCGGCAAGTGAAAAATGTAGCCCTTTGCCCCCTCCATCCCAAAAATCATGAACAATTGCGAGATATGAACGAAAAAGAAATGGAAATTGAAATAAACTTTCTTTTTATAATGTTAAAGTAGGTACAGTTTAAAGGGCATAGGTTAGCAAAATCTAACTACCACCTAACTACTAAAGCAGACCTTGATTTATAATGTTCGCGCAACCTTTGCCATATTGATGAACGAAAGGTCAGAAGTCATATGTGGGTAGATTAAAAAGAAAGGCGTGAACTATTTTGGCCTAAATAAGACCTTGTAGGGTTACAAAATACCCTAGAATTTAACGGAAAATTATGCCTTTCAGTTTATGTATAAAAATAAAAAAAGTACAGAAAAAAGTGACTTATTGATCGCTGAATTTTGTACAACACGAAGTGCAGTTTCTTACTGCATTTAACTTTATGATTACAGATTGATTTTTACAGTTTGTACTCTTGGTACTAGCTTAGAGAATGCAAGTCCGTCCTTAATTTTTACGACTGGCGACTGCAATAAAGACAGCCAAGTGTAAATTAGTTCAACTAATGGCGAGACTGTGACCTTTTTCACGATGTGGATATGCTACCACCATTTTAGGCTTACTGTATTCGCGAAGCCCAAGACAACTAAATAAAAATAAATAAATATTCTGGGGCATTATTGCACACAACGCCCTCTAGCCCCACACTAAGCAAACGCTTGTGTCATGGGTATAAGTAACTCCCCTAATGGATTAATTTTTCGAAAAGTCAGTAATTAACAACATCTAATTAAGGAAGGGGGATATTCATGATATTCCCTTCTTCGCCCAGCCCAGTAAATGGTGTTCCAGACCCTGCGTCTTCAGCACTGGTTCAAGGTACCGACGCCTTTTTTACACTGGACAAGTAGACAGGCATTTGACCACCAGAATAACTAGCATGGCACCGGTACTAATAGTCTTTCCAACATTTTATCCACCTGTCACCATACACCAAGTGGATAAAATGGTGGGAAAGACTATTAGTCCCCGTGCCGTGCTTGCCCTGCTGGTCATCTAAAACGACAATGCGACCCAAGGTGGAGCTTACCTGTACCACAGAATACAGAGTACAACCTGTAAAATACACCGTTCCTCTAACCTCTCTCCCAGTGTAGGATATTGTAAAGTCCTAGATGCAGTGCAAGTTCGTCCTTAATTTTTACGACTGCAATAAAGACATCTCGAGTGCAAATTGGTTCAACCAATAGAGACTTGACCTTGACACCATGCCGTGATGATACCGTAATAGTGGGGCTACTACTGTCTTATAGGGTTTTCACATAGGAAGATAGAGTTTTTTCAGTTATTAACCTTTAAAGGTTTTATGAATAAATTTATTTGTATTGTATTTGTATTAGATTGGTAAACAATTTTATCTAAACCCTCCTTCATGTATAACAATAATAATTAAATAAACTGATGCTAACTATGCTATTGTTAGTGTACATACCTACTGCATGTGTTTGCATTATGTCTATGTTCTTCTTCTTTTGTCTGAGCAGTGCTTTGTTCTTGTTCTCCTTTTTAAAAGTATAGAGGTTCTAAAATTATTTACGTTAAACATATTTTGTGTAATTTTTGTATTGTAATAAATACAATACAAAACGTCTTATTTTGTATTTATATCTTTAATTTATCGAGATTTCTTTTGAAAGAATTTGCAAACGTCTTAAGTACTAGAATTTTCACTTTACTATAAACGTGGGTAACTTTCTGTTATAAGTAATTCTAAGAAGCCTGTAACAACCCACTACCTATCTACCTATATATCTCTATTTTTTTTTGAAACTATATCTAACTTATAACTATAAATTGTAATTATGACTAATTAATAACTAACATACCGCTGATATACGTCTGATCATTGTATCTACTTTAACGAACCCTATTAGATAAGTATATGTGATGTCTTTAGTACAGCTGACCTAATTTTGTCGTCTTCTTGTTAATTAATCTTACAACTTACTTCTTCCCAATTGATATTATACTAATGTTTTACCGTGTACTCTTTCATTACCTCAAACCCATTGCTTAATTCCTATTTCTAACAATCTAGTGTTTAGAACTCTTATATAATAAATCACGTTAGTACAAACATAGAATCATACTGATAGATGTTTAATTATAATCTCTCTCACTAAACCCTGTTTATCAATGAGGTCAACAAAACTATATAGAGATTTACTTCATCCGTTCATAGATTAATAATGTTAATTGCTATCTTTATAAATGTTTATTATTTAGGCTCGCTTTTGCGTACCAATCAGTCAAGAATTTAACTGAAAAGCACAGAAAATGCTCCATTCCAACGCATTTTCCCATGGTAAACATATAATTTCCACGAGATCTAAACCCCTGACAAAAGCGGCCTTTCCTATCAATGATAACTCAATCTTTTTCTAGCTGAATGTATTTACTTTTATTTTTATTCATTTGTTTGATTATGACCTACCTAACAAAACCTCGCTCGAACTTTTAACATGATTCCCTACGAAATGTGATCATCTAGTTAGTTAGAACGCCTAGGTTTTACGTAGTAGCCCTAGCTCTTTAAGGATGAACAGAAAGGAACCATAACCTAGTATAACCCAAATGGAGTCTACTTCTCAAAGAAAACTATCGTAAATATAAAGGTCAGATTAATCCTAACAAAGTTATGACGAAGAAAAGTTAAATACATTTAGACATTCTAGGTAATAATTCCTGATCTTGGCTGAGTGTGTAGTTACTCATAAGTAGTAGAAAAACAACAATAATGTTACGTCATCTCTATTATTCACTTTCCAACAGCTGGGTTCCTGGTTGGTGATAATTTTGCCAACGTACGAAACCCTAGAAAACACTTCTGAATTCTACCGTATAACAAAGTGACCGAGATTAGATAACTTATCTGTAAATAATTAGTTATTAATCTAAACAGCCAAAAATAGGAACTATACCATAAAGGTCTTCAGTAAGGTAATATTCTCATAAATAAACAATTAGGTTATATTCCCTATTTATTTTGTAAAGGTAATTGTTTTCAAAATGATATTTATAAACCATATACAACTGTAGTAATTTTATCATATTTTTAAATTTATTATTTTGTCAATAAATATACTCCCAACACAACTTCTGCCTTTAAGCAAGTGTAGCTTAGTTTACTTTTAATTTAAATCGCTTCAACATTTCCATCAGGCGCTATCTTGCGAAATAGAATAACTTACTTTTGTATTTAAAAGAGTCATAGTTTATATTTCTAGGATTGATATTCATTCAATAAATAGTCTCTCAACTTTATTACTGTCATTTAAGCATGCGTAGCTTTGGTTAGATTTTAATTGATAATTTGCTATGATGTTTTCAATAGGCAATAAAAGAACTTCGTTTAAATAACACATGTTCCAGATAGCAGCTCCCGCTGTTTATTTCAATTAATTATCCGACTTGTATTCATTATAGCGTGTATTTATTTAATGTGAACTTGTAACCGTTCATAATCATAATTTCCAATTTTAGATGAATGTTCCCTAACTACCGCAACTTCTACGTTTTATTTGATATTACAAACTTTCTTCCAAAACTCAATTATTCGGTTCACCCCTTAATAACGTCCTATAATTTAAACGCAGTCGGTTTTATTAATTCCGCTAATAACTCCGCGCTATCTTACGTCTCCGTCCTACTTCGTGAATCATACACAAACTTTCGTCTTATACCAAATTTCAAATAATTATCTACCTCCCTATAACCTATCATCCTAATCTAATGCAAATCTCTTCTCTAAATTATTCCTTACTTCTTACTTACCTGTTTCTCCCTACGCTAATCCCTCAACTAAACCTACTTATCAGAATGAACCCTAGCTTCTCCTATCCCTATCCCTGCCTACTCAAAATAATATATCAGGATACTAGCCGCCGAATAACCTAGGACGACCAGTGGAACTAGGGGGGAGGAATTTAGGATGCGGAATGATTTTCCCAGATTCCCCTAATCCAGACTCAGATTAGAGAGGGTTTCTACTAACCCATGGCCAAAGGTAGTCGCGGCCGAATCGGGAGGAAATGAAGGTAGACATACAACATTTATCCAGCGGACAGCCAGAATAATGCCGGGTATAATAACAATCAAGGGCTTTAAACCACGAGAGTTTAAAGATATCTAATCTACTTTAGCAAAGCAGTAATTAGTCACTCAAATACTAATTACAACATGCAATTACTAGCTCAAGCGGGATCCCAGATTTAAACTTTACGGGTAAATTAACGCGTTCACTGGGTAATTTGGATCTATTATTAAACCTTATATCACATTGCCTTCGACTTTGGACGACTACTTGGTGAGCCTGACAGGAGCAGGATATGCTTCAATCTTCCCAAATCCGAACGTCAAATGTGATATTTATACCATGACTGACAATTAACTCTGGCGACCACATCGTAACACTGATTGGATCAGCCCCTTCGGAACACCCAAGCCAAATGTCCGTCAAGATACCAGGTATATGCACTTAAATTGGCATACTTTCAAAACTAAATTTGTGACTTAATGATTTTATCAGGAAAGGAAAAGCTACCAATATTTAAATTTAATAATTTTAAAATAAATACCCTATTTTCCATTACCTTCGACTTTGGGCGACTACTTGGTGAGCCTGACAGGAGCAGGATATGCTTCAATCTTCCCAAATCCGAACGTTAAATGGAAAACTTATACCTTGACTGACAATTAACTCTGGCGACCACATCGTAACACTGATTGGATCAGCCCCTTCGGAACACCCAAGCCAAAAGTCCGTCAAGATACCAGGTATATGCACTTAAATTGGCATACTTTCAAAACTAAATTTGTAGCTTAAAGGTCAAAGGAACACTCCAAAAGTTAATCAAGGAAAGGTAGCTCAAATGTTATGGATGAAAGATGAGATTTTGCTTACTCAGGGATTGGACACTTCCGTCCTCCTCGGCGACCCAGCGATAAAAGAGGGCGAACTCGCGCCCCTTCCCCCTTTTATGCCAAAGTATAACAAAGGCTTCGCTATCTCTTTCTTTCGCTTCCTATCCCGTTTCCCCTAATCCTCTCCGGTGTGGTCCCATGTGACTATTCCCCAAAATTCGGTACATCTACCTAAATAAATCATCATTGATTTCCAAATAAGTAACTAATACAATAATTTATTATGAACTCCTATTATAAAATCCTAATGGTTTTTTAGCCTTTTGATATTTATTTTAACAATCTCTTTTTTTTTTTTTTATTATTATAAATTAATTCAAAACAAATACTTCAATAACTTTATGTGTAATTGGATTTAAAATATTATTATGTAATTACTTTAATGTAAACATACAAACTATGTGATATCATTTTTGATTTAATAACCTCTGTTTATAAATAACTTACTATGAACTATAACACAAATTCCTGTGAATAGTTTTACTAATAAAAATTATGTTCTAACATTTCCAATTTGTACAAAGTAATTCGACCAAACCCGGTTAGTACTCGTAATGTACCGTACCCTCTATCCACAACTGGCAACCCTTTAAATATCATGCGACTTTTAATGACTATTCTTGGAAATTTGGCCTACGTGACTTTCAACACGCTAACATATTTCTTGGAACTCGAAGCCTTCGCGCACACAAAAAAACCTTCATTATTGCGCTTCCGTTCAAATCCGTCCTTAATCATGCAATGCATTTGTAACCGAAGTAATTACCCAATATCTAATATTGACAAACAACTTAATATTACTGAATATTATTTACAAGACTCTTGAAACAAATATCCTACGAAATCTCATGTCATAATAGATCAATTTTGACTAACAATTACTACTCAAACCGATGCGTCGTCCAAGATTACAACTGTCTTCCATATTACCAACCGTCGAGTAAATGGAACAATACGGCTATTTCCGTTCAAAATATTATCTTATTATGTGAAAAACAGTTCTAATTGTCTATAATTCTTCTAATGATACTCATACAAGACTTTTTTAACAAAGAAGATAATTAATGCCGATATATTTAATACCAAACTTATGTTTATCAATTAGTTCTACCTTTTTTTTGTAAATCAATTGACCTCAAACTTCTTTCAATGTTGAGATGAAACCTCTTTCGTTGAATGTAGGTATAAATCCTTCTTTGTTAATTTTAACATAAACTCCTTCGTTGAATTTTTTGCATAAAACCTTCTTTGTAGAATGCGAATATTGGAAAAATAGGTTAGTATTTAGTTTTTACATGTGTATTTTTGAGATATATTCATATTTGTTATGTTTATATATTTTTATTTAATCGATTGCAGAAAATGAGAGGTATGCTTATTTTTTGGTTCGCTACAATAGGTATAAAACCTTCTTTGTTAATTTTAAACAAACTCCTTCATTGAACTTTTGCATAAAACCTTCTTTATTAAATGCGAATATTGGAAAAATAGATTAGTATTTAGTTTTTACATGTGTATTTTTGAGATATATCCATATTTGTTATGTTTATATATTTTTATTTAATCGATTGCAGAAAATGAGAGGTATGCTCATTTTTGGTTCGTTACACTCGCCCCCGAAAAGAGGATTTAATAGCGGCTAAACCTAAATAGTTGACAGACGAAATAAAAGACTCTTTTCTTGTTTAATAAAATATATTTTATTATAAGTTTTACCTGTTTACTGGTTACCTTTGAAAAACATTACCATTACCTTCTAATAAAACAATATCATTACCTCACTTGGAATCGTCTCAAATTTTAAAAGAACCAATTTAAACTTCATTAATCTTTTCATTTCCAATTCTAAACTTTACAGAATGTAGTGTGGCCCTAGGCGTGTGGTGTGTTATTTAAACCTGATGAATAAATAAAAATAAGCTCCCGTTTCGTATCTATAGAATAGCCTGAGAATCATTGACGCAAAATTGTCCTTTCCCCTCGAAATAACCAAAGTACCCAAAGGAATGAGTTGTGAATTCACCAACCGCTAGTCAGTATAGTTCTGACGATCCATCAACCCAAACCTGATTTATCCGCTTGACCTGGGATCGACCGAACCACCCTCAAATACTTTAGTTAAGTGTTTCTGGTTCAAAACAATAGATTGCCAGAAATAAACAGGCCTCTTATAGTACAAATCGTAAGCATATCCCAATTAATCACAAGGAGTTATGTGTAGTGTTCGATGATGCCTATTCTAGCATTTTATGATAGCTTCTTGTGTAGTTAAGTCTACAAAAAAAAAGTAGTAAACCTACTGTAAAACACTAACCTAACTTCACTCTCCTTTTTTTGTAGACCATTGTAAGTGTACGAGTTCAATTTTGGAAATGAATTGACCTATTCAGAAATCAGAAATTCTGGTTTTGTCAAAACGCCACTGCACTCACACTGATACATCATTCAGAACCTACTTTCGTGGTCATTCATTCCACGCTTTGACAAACCCGAGAGCCATCAATTTCCGAACTAGAAGATTTGGTTCAAAATTACGTTTAAATTTTGACAAAACCAAGCTACTATTTACCTTGCTTTACCTTTACCAAAAAGATTTATCTTACTTTTATTTTTACTATTTCGGCGCCTGATAAAATCAAGGCTAATAAAAAAAATCCTCTTCTTTGTTCTGTCTCAGCTCCTGATAAAATAAACTAACACGTATTATGTAATACAATAAATGAAATTCTTTTCATTTCTAAACCCCTGATGAAATTTAACTAACAATCTCTTTCTCATCTCCCTTTTCTCAATAGGCAAGTATCTATAAACTCTTAACTATTTGCGTACTTATACATCAAACATTTAGCGTAGGTATTCTCAAAGTTCATTATAAATAAAATGGGTTCATTAATCGACAAGGTCCTTCTACAGCCGCAATAGTGTGCAATCATCATTTTATTAATTTTAGACAATAGTTGCTTTATATAAACTTCAAATATAAACAAGACCCGTTTACAGTCGCTACAATAAAATGTCCTAATTCTGAAATAATGTGAATAAGTTACCAATTCTAGTTTTAATTTTTACCATGTGTATGGCAATCTTAATTATGTAACATTATCTGTGAAGCGCGATGGCGCGGTAAATTTAAATTTAAAATTCTCGTTCCGCACTCTGTGGCTAACTTTATGCAATTGTAACAAACTCAAACACATTGTAGTTTTAATCTTGATAATTACTATCAATAAATCTTCTTCTCTAATATATATATTTAATAATATAGCACAAATAGTATATTTAAAAATGTAAAGTTGATTCTACCTAGAAGTAAAATAAAGACGAGTCTGCTTTGAAATTAAGTATTACTTGGTTATGTATAACTGTGATATATTATGACATTATGGACAATAAAGGAATTCTATTCTATTCGGGATTCGGATCTATTCATTGCTCAAATAGAAATGTACTTTACACATATTTTCTAATATTATATTATAGGCTACTATTGTATATTTTAAAATGTTGTTTGTGTCAATAAATGATTTATTTATTATTTATTTATTATATTTATTATCTATTCTACTCTTAAAACACAAAGGTACATGAAATTATTCTAAATTCAAAACATCACTGTTTTTTTTTTTTTTCATGAACCATATCTATTGGAAACTGTTTTATAAACCTACAAATGTCTATTTCAGCGCCCCCTGGGATCCGTAACATATGACCATATATGAATTCAAACCCAAACCACGTCACCGAAAAACGCAACAAATAAATTTGAACTGATAATCAAATTTATCAGAAAACCACGAACGCTAATTTCAACCAAAATTTATCTTACCCTAAACCAAGGCTATATTAAGTACATCTATGAGTTTTTTTTTTTTTTTTTTTTTTTTTAATATAAATCTATTTTATTATTATTATTATTTATTATTATTATTATTTATTATTATTTATTATTATTTATTATTATTTATTATTATTTATTATTATTATTTATTATTTATTATTATTTTTTATTATTTATTATTAATATTTATTATTATTATTTATTATTATTATTTATTATTATTATTTATTATCATTATTTATTATTATTATTTATTATCATTATTAGTAACTCACTTTTATGTCTAGAATACAGTTTTTTTTTTCTATTGCAACATACCTAATTAGTGTTAATAACTTTCCTAACCAACCTATATTATTCTGCAACTGTTTCAACTAAATAAGCATCTTTGTTTAAATTACATCAAAGTCCTTATTAAACTTGATTTTATTTATTACTAATTCTAACCCATTCTCTCATAAGGCTACTCCGCTTTACTTACTCCAAAACAATATAACGGAAGAGCTGCAGACTAATTGTGAATAGTTATACTATCTGCTAGTTCGTATGGCTAAAAAATTAAGTTACAACCACCAACCAATCCTTTTATTATAATTTGTTAAACTTCAAGGAATATGTAACTGTTATATTATTATCCTTTTATTTGTCATTATTACTATTTGTACTATTTTGGTGTCTATCCTATAGTTACCGTATAATAAATTTAATATTATTTTTATTTTCCCTCATGAATATAATAATAAATACTCTTACAACACACCGTTTCGATCTAAACTTCACAAATTACATTTGAGAATAGGCCTGCTTAAAATAGATATTTTCATTTATAAAATATCCGAATTGTTTTATCTACATAAAATTCCAAAGCACAAAAATAGTTTGATTAAAAATATTTGTCAATCTAGAATTCACAATACAAAACATTTCGATACTTACAACAGGTACAAACTACCTCACTACTATTTTCTTTTGCCCGCTCTCGATGAATAGGCCGCGTCATACCTACGCTGCGCTCGGGCCGAGCGCGGCGGTCGTGCGCGCCGTACTCGTCCGTATTACCGCGGGTATCGGGTGGAAACGGCGTGCGCGACCGAACGTGTCTCGGTTTGAATGTGGCCGGGTGCGTGCCACTTTATGCTACCTACGTTCTTGTTGTTTACCGGACAATCGGAGCGTTAAAATTGTCATCTACCCCCGAATTGGCTTGCCACTGTTTTTGTTACGATAACCATGTTCTCAAATGTAATGCAATCTAAAATAGGCTTACATACACCTAAATTATCAAGTTACTCTCATATATCAATGGTGTCTAATAGTATAAATACGAAAAATTTAATTTACATTTATATAAATTCTTTTATGAGTATACCTACTAAAATAATACACCATATGATTGCAATGCACTACTAGGATTTTATAATATACACTTGTAATTGTACATTAGAATAAGAATTTATGCAAATAAAAATAATTTGAAAACTAAAACTAAAACTTCTCATTTTTTTTTTATTAATATTTTATTATTATTAATATTATTATTATCATTATCATTTCCATTCGAGGATAAAACTACACAATATTTATTTCCGTAAACCTAAACGCGCGTTAAGCCAAAACGTTCTAATCAAAAAGGTTTAATTAGATTATGTGTGCAACCTCTTGATTAACCTAACATAACCGAAAAAGTTTACCTTCGCAAAGTAAAACCTCTTTGGTAGCATTTTTTCCTGCTTCTAATTCTTCAAATTAAATCTCTTCCTATAAAGTTTTAGTATGCGCAGTACTAACAAAAATTAGCTATCTATCCAATACTGACAATTGATACTGGAAAGAAAAACCCCAAGGATTTCGATAGATTGCAATTTATTAAACTTATGATATTACAATTTAATGCAGCCTAATCAATTCCTAATCTTCATATAAAAATATTGCTCTTACTGAATAAACTTCGTATTACTCACAAAATGATACCTACGAATGCATAAACAAATTTACCCAAACCAAACCATAACCCAACTGTTAAAACCCAACTCTGGTGAATCTAATTTGTTGAATATTATAAAACCTCTAATCTGCCACTTCATTTATCATTTTTCTTTCATTTCATTTCTAATACCTAGCTATATCTAATATTTCCGCATTTTATAATTACTTTAAGTTAATAATCACTTATCCCTACCGATGACAACTAACAACCGTTTTTACTATTATAACTCATTATTTAACTCATTCAATAAGATTTTTAATTGTAATCTAATAACGATTTAACCAACGCGTGATGTTATTAGAACGCTAATTCTCTCCGTACTACCGTTAATCTACTATACAAATCAACATATCAACCTATGTTTGTTGAAGACCAATATCAACTCTTTCTATTTTTAATTTTAAGCATACTAAATTTAATTTCGCGTATAACTACATATGCTTATGCAATAACTATCTAACAATTTATGCACAATGAAACCTCCTTCGTTTTCAAATAACCTATTATACGCTCCCAAAAAGGTTTGCGTTTCATGCAAACTCTCTAGTGATTTTCCCGCGCAAAAACCACAATTATGTTATCTGTGCCTATAAAATTATTTCTTCTCTCGTTTTCCGCGCACGCCCACATAAATTAAATATATTCAATTCATTTAAAGAAATAAACAAACACAATGGACCCCATTTTAGCTAATTTAACCGCCCAATTTCCCATTCTTTTCGATCCTTCCGATACTAATTTCAATAATCAAGACTTACGCAAACAATCTATGTACAATTTATTAACAAAATATAATTTAACTTCTCCCACATCAATTTCTATATCGCAATTAAGACGAAAATACAAAGACCACATCCGTACAATCCAAAGTACAACACACCCTAATACGGTAAGTTCCTTTTTTTTTATATGAATTCTTTTTTTGTTCTCTCAAGTACTTCTGAACTTATATCTTGTTCCCTTTAATTCCTTCCAGAATCCTATCCCACTAAGCCCCCCGATTCCGTCCGCTCCAGCCAGTGAATGGATGATCGTCTGCCTGCCTGGCTTATCTTCCTTGCCCCCAGCAGAAAGAGAAGCCGCCAGAGCGAACATTCATTCACTGGTGGCCCTACAGCAACTATACCCGCCTTCGACGATTGTTATAACTCACCGAACAACTGAAACGGTAATAAACCTTTATCTATTTATGTATATGTATAGACGCAAAATATGTACTCCTTTTAGAAAACGACTCTACTTTAACCTACTACTTTTCTCCCTTTCCAGATTCCTACAAACTCAGCGGATCCCCCCTTGCCACCATTCCCTCTTTCTATCGATACCCGACGCGCTTATGACCCAATTTTATCAGTACGTATTTACTCATCTAAGTATTATTATTATGTCTCCATTCTACCATTTTCTCATTATTCAAGCCCCATACATAATGTGTACTTTCGATTACAGGCTCATCCATTTGTACCCACTATCTCCGATCTACCCCCGCCTACTCTGGTAAGTCTCTCCTGTCCCTGGCTACATAAAATATATAATAGCACTCACACAGTTAATAATTGACTACACCATCCCCTTTCCTTTACAGACCGATTATACGTCTCCGGAAATGGAATCTCTATTCGAAGATCTTTTCTAGAACTAATTCATTATAAATTATATAATATATTATATATATTATTATATACTAAGTTCTCCCTCTTTTATTTCCTATGTTTTCTATCTGCAACCGGTTTTATCTCTTATTTTCACCTAAAATGTTCACTAATCTAATTCAAATTTTCGCGGGTTCCAACTGTTGGTTAACTATACTATAATAACAATAGAATTTTTTTGACTTGACTATCAAATAAATAAGTTTCCTAATGACTTTTTATAATAATAAAACTTATCAAACATTTCACTCATACAACACAATAAAATTATTATATATTACTCATAACTAAATTTTCCTATCAGTCGCGTAAAACGAAACGCCTATGAAATGAAACGCCCAATCGTCCAATCAGAGCTCGCGACGTCACATTCAATATCCAACATGTCCCGTCAAACACCATTTAGTGTTGTGGTAAAATTGAACAAACAACAATTTGAACTTAATCGAATGAAAACACAAAACTAATATTCTATATTTCATCCTTTAATTTACAAAGATGTACAGTCTCTTTGTAGTAAATGTTTATTCACTATTTTAATGTAGGATTAGTTAATTTTTTTTTTTTCTGAATAATAAAATATATAAATATTAACAAAAATATCAATTTCAAAAAAAAAGAAAACATAATTTAACATTCGAATAATTATTCTTCTTTTTGTAAATACAATAAAAATGTGATTGTAATACAATTAATTAATTACGCACAAAAATCTCAACGCAATAAATCTTATAGACATGTTTTGTTTTCCCTAACTTCCAAGTACTAGCTATTAGAAATTTCTAAATTATCCAATTCTACTCAGATACCAGTTGTAAATTATAATATTATCTAAGACATTTTGTTATATTTTTTTTTTTTATAAAGCGTGAAAATACAATATTCAAACATACACAATATATTGTTTCTTGCAAAATAATCGAATCCATTCAAACACCTAGCCCCATTTTTATCGATTAATTAGATAACGTTCCCATCACTAAACTCAACCAGTTGAACGATGAGTTCACAAGATGTCGCCACTTCCGCCTGCTCTCAAATTTTATGTGAACGACCGGCAATGTTTGTGATGAAAAAAAAATCTCTAATTCTGTATATTCCAGCACAATACAGTGTAATTATAGATAATCTAACGCTTTTCGTGTACAAACAAAAACTACCTAGTGCCACCTGCGCCCAACTACCATTTCAAACTCCAAAACAGTGCAAAAAGTAGATAAACTTTACCTACAAAATTTGTCGTCACAATTCTACAGCAAACTACTCCCATGGTTTCAAAAGGTAAGCATACAATTCCCAACCAAACAATGTTCAGTGATAATAAGTGTCAGATCATATTCTATTACCTATCTATTGCTCACTATGTCAACAATATAACCCCATCCAATCTCAACATTAATACATGAAATCAACCCAATAAACTATCCATTTTATAATATACTTGAAAAAGAAAGTGACCCTATGGTCTTGCACAAAACTTCCCACTTCTAATCATGTCAACAAACCCAATGAAATTCCTAACAATATTGTCCCTATAATCCTTTTTATGTGTTGATAATTACCAGACCTTGCACGACTTGATATAACAATATTATATTTTTTTTTTCATGCTTAGACACATAACATTAACGCCCTTACTTAGATAAAGACATAAAAATCAGTCAAAAGGTAACCAGTCTAACTTAAATTTCATGTCCCTGAATAACCTAATTCATGCCTATTGTACAATGTGTTACAAAAGATATTCCCAAATAAATAAGTACTATCACACTACCTATTTTGTAATTATTCATAAATGAACAATAGAGCTAGACACCTTTCTTTAATTTTAACATCTTATCTGATCTTTCATTGTAAGAACTTTGATATTGGTTTTGACTATGAAAATTGTGCCTTTGCTAGTTGTATAATTAACCCTTTTACCTGATATTCCTAAAATATTTTACTTTTAATTTTAGCTACACCCTAATTCTCCTCTTAATAGCTTAATTTGTATAATTTTGACATTTATTCTATGAAGAAATTGATAATTGGTATGGAAACTCTCAGAAACGCCCATATAGACTGCCCTATCTTGTTCCAATAATTATTGTTCTATAATATACCACTAATTCAAACTCTACCCAGAATATAATAAAATAATCTTCAAATTACATTAATACAACCTACTAAAATAATAACTAAACCTTCTCCTTTTCTTTTTTTTTTTTCAGGAATAAACACTAATGCACAATGGATGATCCCAAACACCCACCCCTTAATTTGAATACCATCAACACAAGTAAGTAATTAATGCCAACTAAATTAATTTGATTTTTTTTTAGAATTCTGTACACTATATGATAATTTTAATAAAGTCATAACGAACCCCAAAACCGCCCTAAGTTCCTCTAACATGGTTTTGTTATATCTTTTTCTATACAAACAGCCGAGTCCTACAATTCAACGCGACATCCGTCCCACAAAAATGCTCATTCTGAAAACCCGCTAATGCTATTCTTAACTATTTGTTTGTGTGTTTACTTGTTTGTTCGTTCAAATTGCTACAAAACTCTAAATATAAAACCAGATTCTTCTTTGAATAATTTCTCTACTTAACTACATTCTGACAGAACTTACTTTAAGCAATAAGGCCGCCATTTAGACTGTTACAAACTCAAAAACTATCTAAAGTAATTCTATATTAACACCAACTATTTGTTTTCAAATATGTGAACGGTGGCCCTTAATGTCAATCTAATTTAACCAATTCAATGTTCAAAGATAAAACCCTATATTTTTCCTTCTTTCACCTAAGCATCTTAAACATGAATTTATAATAAGGTAACAACTACTCAAGCCTATTATGTTTGATCTATACTTTACTTTATAGAAATAGATTACTACATAAAGAATAAAATATTAAAGTAAAACTAAAATTATTATAAAAAGGAAACAATTATATTCAAGAAAACAAAAAGCTTAGATACATATTATAATGATTAACTTAGACAACCTTTCTTAACCAGATATTACTTATGTGCCCAATTTTATTTAATTTCATACCATCAAATATTAATGTTTTAATGAACTTTATTTTTCAGATGCTGAATTATTCCACAAGCTGACATTTAGAATTGATGAAAATTGGAGACCCCAGCCCATTTGTATTTGTTACTTGTTTATTCAAAGGTAAAATTTATCCAAATTTTAATATTCATACTTACATATTTATATGATAGTGGATTATCAATTTTTGTGATATATGAGTCTATACTTGCTTCTAAATTTATTTAAATAATGTTTATATATAAAAAACTATAAGTATGACTAAATCCTACTCTATATTAATAATTCTTAAATATTTTTTCTAAATTATACTAAATTCAGAAACATTTTTTTTTTTTTATATATATATATTCACATACATATTTATATACAACCTACAACTTTCTACAAAGGACTTCAACGTATGTGCTAATTTATTCTATTTATTATGGCTATATTTACAACAATACTTTGTACAAATATCTAACATTACTATTTTTATCTTTCAGGAAAACCAACTCTTCAATAGCAGAAAGTACCAGCCTATGAAAACTAACTACTCGCCCCCAGACGTTTTAGTTTTAAACTAGCCTAATATAATATCTTATTCTAAACGTGTCCCTCTCTGTTATCCCTCCATTTCAAACAGCAACAAATGTAGCCAGACCGCTAGGTCTGACTATTTATGATGGCCAAAATCATGTCAAATATATTCCTATTTGTAGATACTTATAACTTAAAATTACAATCCTAAAATCAATAAAATTTTAAATCCTGTCACGGCCACCCAAATGTAACAACCCACTACCTATCTACCTATATATCTCTATTTTTTTTTGAAACTATATCTAACTTATAACTATAAATTGTAATTATGACTAATTAATAACTAACATACCGCTGATATACGTCTGATCATTGTATCTACTTTAACGAACCCTATTAGATAAGTATATGTGATGTCTTTAGTACAGCTGACCTAATTTTGTCGTCTTCTTGTTAATTAATCTTACAACTTACTTCTTCCCAATTGATATTATACTAATGTTTTACCGTGTACTCTTTCATTACCTCAAACCCATTGCTTAATTCCTATTTCTAACAATCTAGTGTTTAGAACTCTTATATAATAAATCACGTTAGTACAAACATAGAATCATACTGATAGATGTTTAATTATAATCTCTCTCACTAAACCCTGTTTATCAATGAGGTCAACAAAACTATATAGAGATTTACTTCATCCGTTCATAGATTAATAATGTTAATTGCTATCTTTATAAATGTTTATTATTTAGGCTCGCTTTTGCGTACCAATCAGTCAAGAATTTAACTGAAAAGCACAGAAAATGCTCCATTCCAACGCATTTTCCCATGGTAAACATATAATTTCCACGAGATCTAAACCCCTGACAAAAGCGGCCTTTCCTATCAATGATAACTCAATCTTTTTCTAGCTGAATGTATTTACTTTTATTTTTATTCATTTGTTTGATTATGACCTACCTAACAAAACCTCGCTCGAACTTTTAACATGATTCCCTACGAAATGTGATCATCTAGTTAGTTAGAACGCCTAGGTTTTACGTAGTAGCCCTAGCTCTTTAAGGATGAACAGAAAGGAACCATAACCTAGTATAACCCAAATGGAGTCTACTTCTCAAAGAAAACTATCGTAAATATAAAGGTCAGATTAATCCTAACAAAGTTATGACGAAGAAAAGTTAAATACATTTAGACATTCTAGGTAATAATTCCTGATCTTGGCTGAGTGTGTAGTTACTCATAAGTAGTAGAAAAACAACAATAATGTTACGTCATCTCTATTATTCACTTTCCAACAGCTGGGTTCCTGGTTGGTGATAATTTTGCCAACGTACGAAACCCTAGAAAACACTTCTGAATTCTACCGTATAACAAAGTGACCGAGATTAGATAACTTATCTGTAAATAATTAGTTATTAATCTAAACAGCCAAAAATAGGAACTATACCATAAAGGTCTTCAGTAAGGTAATATTCTCATAAATAAACAATTAGGTTATATTCCCTATTTATTTTGTAAAGGTAATTGTTTTCAAAATGATATTTATAAACCATATACAACTGTAGTAATTTTATCATATTTTTAAATTTATTATTTTGTCAATAAATATACTCCCAACACAACTTCTGCCTTTAAGCAAGTGTAGCTTAGTTTACTTTTAATTTAAATCGCTTCAACATTTCCATCAGGCGCTATCTTGCGAAATAGAATAACTTACTTTTGTATTTAAAAGAGTCATAGTTTATATTTCTAGGATTGATATTCATTCAATAAATAGTCTCTCAACTTTATTACTGTCATTTAAGCATGCGTAGCTTTGGTTAGATTTTAATTGATAATTTGCTATGATGTTTTCAATAGGCAATAAAAGAACTTCGTTTAAATAACACATGTTCCAGATAGCAGCTCCCGCTGTTTATTTCAATTAATTATCCGACTTGTATTCATTATAGCGTGTATTTATTTAATGTGAACTTGTAACCGTTCATAATCATAATTTCCAATTTTAGATGAATGTTCCCTAACTACCGCAACTTCTACGTTTTATTTGATATTACAAACTTTCTTCCAAAACTCAATTATTCGGTTCACCCCTTAATAACGTCCTATAATTTAAACGCAGTCGGTTTTATTAATTCCGCTAATAACTCCGCGCTATCTTACGTCTCCGTCCTACTTCGTGAATCATACACAAACTTTCGTCTTATACCAAATTTCAAATAATTATCTACCTCCCTATAACCTATCATCCTAATCTAATGCAAATCTCTTCTCTAAATTATTCCTTACTTCTTACTTACCTGTTTCTCCCTACGCTAATCCCTCAACTAAACCTACTTATCAGAATGAACCCTAGCTTCTCCTATCCCTATCCCTGCCTACTCAAAATAATATATCAGGATACTAGCCGCCGAATAACCTAGGACGACCAGTGGAACTAGGGGGGAGGAATTTAGGATGCGGAATGATTTTCCCAGATTCCCCTAATCCAGACTCAGATTAGAGAGGGTTTCTACTAACCCATGGCCAAAGGTAGTCGCGGCCGAATCGGGAGGAAATGAAGGTAGACATACAACATTTATCCAGCGGACAGCCAGAATAATGCCGGGTATAATAACAATCAAGGGCTTTAAACCACGAGAGTTTAAAGATATCTAATCTACTTTAGCAAAGCAGTAATTAGTCACTCAAATACTAATTACAACATGCAATTACTAGCTCAAGCGGGATCCCAGATTTAAACTTTACGGGTAAATTAACGCGTTCACTGGGTAATTTGGATCTATTATTAAACCTTATATCACATTGCCTTCGACTTTGGACGACTACTTGGTGAGCCTGACAGGAGCAGGATATGCTTCAATCTTCCCAAATCCGAACGTCAAATGTGATATTTATACCATGACTGACAATTAACTCTGGCGACCACATCGTAACACTGATTGGATCAGCCCCTTCGGAACACCCAAGCCAAATGTCCGTCAAGATACCAGGTATATGCACTTAAATTGGCATACTTTCAAAACTAAATTTGTGACTTAATGATTTTATCAGGAAAGGAAAAGCTACCAATATTTAAATTTAATAATTTTAAAATAAATACCCTATTTTCCATTACCTTCGACTTTGGGCGACTACTTGGTGAGCCTGACAGGAGCAGGATATGCTTCAATCTTCCCAAATCCGAACGTTAAATGGAAAACTTATACCTTGACTGACAATTAACTCTGGCGACCACATCGTAACACTGATTGGATCAGCCCCTTCGGAACACCCAAGCCAAAAGTCCGTCAAGATACCAGGTATATGCACTTAAATTGGCATACTTTCAAAACTAAATTTGTAGCTTAAAGGTCAAAGGAACACTCCAAAAGTTAATCAAGGAAAGGTAGCTCAAATGTTATGGATGAAAGATGAGATTTTGCTTACTCAGGGATTGGACACTTCCGTCCTCCTCGGCGACCCAGCGATAAAAGAGGGCGAACTCGCGCCCCTTCCCCCTTTTATGCCAAAGTATAACAAAGGCTTCGCTATCTCTTTCTTTCGCTTCCTATCCCGTTTCCCCTAATCCTCTCCGGTGTGGTCCCATGTGACTATTCCCCAAAATTCGGTACATCTACCTAAATAAATCATCATTGATTTCCAAATAAGTAACTAATACAATAATTTATTATGAACTCCTATTATAAAATCCTAATGGTTTTTTAGCCTTTTGATATTTATTTTAACAATCTCTTTTTTTTTTTTTTATTATTATAAATTAATTCAAAACAAATACTTCAATAACTTTATGTGTAATTGGATTTAAAATATTATTATGTAATTACTTTAATGTAAACATACAAACTATGTGATATCATTTTTGATTTAATAACCTCTGTTTATAAATAACTTACTATGAACTATAACACAAATTCCTGTGAATAGTTTTACTAATAAAAATTATGTTCTAACATTTCCAATTTGTACAAAGTAATTCGACCAAACCCGGTTAGTACTCGTAATGTACCGTACCCTCTATCCACAACTGGCAACCCTTTAAATATCATGCGACTTTTAATGACTATTCTTGGAAATTTGGCCTACGTGACTTTCAACACGCTAACATATTTCTTGGAACTCGAAGCCTTCGCGCACACAAAAAAACCTTCATTATTGCGCTTCCGTTCAAATCCGTCCTTAATCATGCAATGCATTTGTAACCGAAGTAATTACCCAATATCTAATATTGACAAACAACTTAATATTACTGAATATTATTTACAAGACTCTTGAAACAAATATCCTACGAAATCTCATGTCATAATAGATCAATTTTGACTAACAATTACTACTCAAACCGATGCGTCGTCCAAGATTACAACTGTCTTCCATATTACCAACCGTCGAGTAAATGGAACAATACGGCTATTTCCGTTCAAAATATTATCTTATTATGTGAAAAACAGTTCTAATTGTCTATAATTCTTCTAATGATACTCATACAAGACTTTTTTAACAAAGAAGATAATTAATGCCGATATATTTAATACCAAACTTATGTTTATCAATTAGTTCTACCTTTTTTTTGTAAATCAATTGACCTCAAACTTCTTTCAATGTTGAGATGAAACCTCTTTCGTTGAATGTAGGTATAAATCCTTCTTTGTTAATTTTAACATAAACTCCTTCGTTGAATTTTTTGCATAAAACCTTCTTTGTAGAATGCGAATATTGGAAAAATAGGTTAGTATTTAGTTTTTACATGTGTATTTTTGAGATATATTCATATTTGTTATGTTTATATATTTTTATTTAATCGATTGCAGAAAATGAGAGGTATGCTTATTTTTTGGTTCGCTACAATAGGTATAAAACCTTCTTTGTTAATTTTAAACAAACTCCTTCATTGAACTTTTGCATAAAACCTTCTTTATTAAATGCGAATATTGGAAAAATAGATTAGTATTTAGTTTTTACATGTGTATTTTTGAGATATATCCATATTTGTTATGTTTATATATTTTTATTTAATCGATTGCAGAAAATGAGAGGTATGCTCATTTTTGGTTCGTTACAAGCCGCATGACCTTAAACTTTAATAGATCGATCGATCGAACAACGTTAGGAATTGCAATAAAGTCCGTCGTAGCTCCACTGGTTTGCAATTTCATCCGTACTTTCGTAATGCAGCCACAGTATCTACAGTAGGATGGTGCTATCGACATGATATTGAGTAAAAGACGGGTTTTGCCATCACATTTCCTAAAAAGCAGTCTTTACTGTTAGATTAATTCTACTGGAAAACAGAAACCGAATGCAGCTTGGTTATTTGTAAAGTCTCGTCGCGTTACACATGGAATTTCGGTTGTTAACCTCTAAGTTTGTAAATGTGTATGCCTAATTTTTTTATTGAATTGCTATGTTGCTAACATAATGTCGCTGTCATCACTGTTTTGGCCATATGGTTTGTATATTTTGGTAATCACTGTTGTTCTTCTCCAAAAGTGGAGAAGAACACAAACATACAAAACAATGACTGAGATTCTCTATGGTCCACAATCTTAGTTTATTTGAATCTGAGCTACGCAACGTTCGTGCGCTTACAAGATGCGCTTAGGCCAGTTCATTGTTATTCTATGTCTACTGTTGGCGCAACCAAATGTCAAATGTCATCAAAGTACTTTACGAACGGGTTCTAATCAATATTTTGCGTTGTATTGGCGCCACCTTGGCAAATATTCCATCGCATGGTAGGGGGAGTTTTGAAATTATAAAACGCATCTTATAACAGGTCTTGGAAATAATATCGACGTATGTACATATGTATACTCATCTTCATCAGCATCAACACGTTATCGTCAACTGCTGAGCATAGGCCTCTCTCTTTATACACCACTTTTTCCATTGTCTCTATTCAATCATTAATTATTTTTTTCCATATACAGGTAGGTATATGTCGTATAATTATTAAAAACAAATATATTATAAATAGGTAATTGTAAGAATAAAATAAGTCATAAATGCACCCAAAAAAAAGTTATCACTGTGTCAAGATAAATTGTTTCAATATGATTCATTTGCTTATTTTATGATGAGAATTTGATGTAAAATTTACATGGATTAATTTAAAAATCATTTAACGTAGCCTTCGATTTGAAACACGTGGAAATGCTTTCAAAATGTTTTATCATAATGATATGTAAATTTAATGTAAATAATAATGTCAATACTTTGATTGAAAATAACATACATTTGTTTTATAGGAATAAAATAAATACAGATCAACATGAGAACTGGCTTATTTGGAAAATTGATAAAAACATTATTAGCACAATAATATGTAGGTATGTGTGAATTATGTGTAAAGTCCATGGACTTTGTCAAAAACATGAGTAGACTTTACTCGAAACTCTAGATGCTAATATTTCTAGATACACTAAGTAGACCTAGATATGAACCTTGAACCTATTCTTCAATACATTTACAGGTACTAATATTTTGTGTAGTGAGATTCTTTTTGGAACGGCAAACTCTAGAGTCGAGTCGAGAGTTTTCAGATCACTATAATCAATCAATCATACTTTTAAAGAATACAATTTACATAAAAAGGTAGAAGGTAACCAGGGACATTAGGTGACCTCATCAATAAAGTGATCTCTTCCAGGCAACTTATAAATGCTTAGAGACCTAATTGACATAGCTGTACCACCAAATATACATATGTACCTACACATAGCATGTGCAGCGCTTGGAATTAAAAGTAACTCTTATTTGAATGACAGATCTAATGTATCTAATAATCTATATCCTTACCATATATCGTTCAAAATCTGCTTAGCAGTACTTAATGCTGTTTAGGTCTGGGCACCGTCAATGGCCAACCATTATTCGGTGACGCAGCAATTGTAGCATTTTAACATCAGGCGTGTTGTGGTCAAGCATGAGCCTATCACATGTAAAAAAATAAGCAACCAGCTGCATAGTCGTTTAAAAACAAAAATCCTGAAGAAAGATCAAACATACATACAAGCTTTCACTTTCCGACGAGCAACCAACCTACATATTAACATATCGCTCGACCCACAGAAGTGTAAATGCCACTTTATCCTAGCTGACTGCATCATTAGGTGCTAATATTTTGACGCCCATAAATTGTAACTATGTGATTAACAAATCTATTCATATTGACCCATCCACTTAGCGCGATCGTAAGAGATTATAAACAAATGTGTTGCTTAGACAAACATACAAACATCGTGGAGTAATGGTAGGTGTGCTAAGTCTAGACTGGACATAGTAAAATATGTATTGTTATAGTAAACAAGAGTATGGTATAAGTTACGAGTAAACTGTACGGTCTAAGGCAAATATGAAGTGTTCGTAGCTCTGCTAGTGGAGTCGCAAGCGATTACTTATAGTAAACAAGCAACTGTCGATGGGGTTACTCCTTGGATGGGTTAGCAACATGTGGCAATCCTTTCTCTTTTATGTTAAACTAGCTGGTGCCCGCGACTTCGTCCGCGTGGAATACAATGACCATAAAAACGGTTTTAGTGAGTTAATCTAAAAAGATAGACATATACTGTCGCGGACATTTAGTTAGATCATTTCAAGAGAAATAATTATTTCATACATATTTTTTTGATATCTTGAACCATTTTCGCTGGGCACGCAACGGAAGCCCTCAAAGATGAATAATTTTCCCCGTTTTTTCCACATTTTCCATTGTTTCTTCGCTCCTATTAGTTGCATCGTGATGTTATATAGCCTAAAGCCTTCCTCTGTAAATGGTCTATTCAACACAAAAAGAATTTTTAAATCGCACCAGTAGTTCCTGAGATTAGCGCGTTCAAACAAACAAACTCTTCAGCTTTATAATATTAGTAAGTATAGATTGTTGTATTGTATGTTACGTTGAATTGAATATACCTACTTAGATGCACTTAGCGCCCCCTAGAGCGACCATAGACGCTCGCACCCCAATCAAATTCCTTTATTTATCCTTTCAAGGTGTGTGTACATTTCTATTTACATTTCAATTATTATTTAATCATTTATGCTGCAATTTGTGTTGTACGCTGAAGGTTTTCTGTACACCATACTAGATATCTTTCGACTCCGTATTATGATGTACAGTTTCCTCGCGCCAAAACTTCTGCCCTATATAAATAAAGCCACTGAATATGAATACTCATATCAATACGTAACTATTACGGTTTCTTTTCACGTATAATTTCGCGTGTGTTGTTAACAACAACATACGCGAATGTCTCACGATAGTTTTAATAATAGATTACTCTATGTTTTTAAAACACTTACAGTTTTAATTTATTTCAATTCTAATGTTTGTATTCCACTGGAAGTGTAACGCTAAGAACTCACGGAGCGGTTTTTTCCCACGCCCGCCGCGGTGGCGGACCCGCAGCCTTTGTAGAATACAGATATGTATGTAAAAAACTCAAGCACATTTCACGACGCGTTTTACGCCCGCGGCGGTTGCGATTGTTCGCGGCTCCCGCTGCGCCCGCCGGCGCGCTCTTCGATCAACGTCCGGCGAAGGTCCTTCTTGCGATAATCAACCGCCAGGTTTGCGGGCGATAATCGCTGCCGCGGCGGCTGCGGCGCCGCACAAAACTCCGGCCTCGTGAGTTTTGAAAATTAAACGCGATTCCGCCACTGCGGCGGGCACGGGAAAAAACCGCTCCGTGAGTCTTTAGCGTAAGTTAGTTGAGTCTAGTATTTAACCTAGCCTTCAATATTGACTCGGATTCTTGAAAGATTTATGTACCTACTTACCTACTTCTGTACGTATTATGCATGGCTGTATGAATACAATAGACGTAATGCGTATCAAATATTTAATGAGCATGTTTTGTTTTGTGAATCCATACATATTATAATAGTTTGTTTAAACACTAGCGAATTTAAATCGTTTTTGTTCAAAGACTGAGTATTTGAACACAAAATTTAAATTCATGTTTGAACAGTAGGTAGTTGAATTTATCGGTGAAATTATTTTATTGTTTAAATTATACGTATTGTATGCTTTACTCCTAAATGGTGCAAGGACAAAGTTTTTATAAAAATCATATACATTTATCTAAAATAAATCGTATTTATTATAAAAAATATTTAGATTTTAAAGTAATGTAAAATTAGACTTAAATTTTTAAACATAAATGACTTTGTGCATATGTAAAATTTACCAAAGTGGTAGTAGCAGATTAAGATATTTATTTATTGTATAAATCATTAACACGTTAGCGAAGAACTGGCTTTGACAGGCTGGGGACAGTACTGTATGGCGCGCTGGAGAGGAGGCCTGTACTCGGCAATAGGCTTAATTATGGTGATGATAATCTATAAATATAAAACTCAAAGGTGACTGACTGACTGATATAGTGATCTATCAACGCACAGCGCATAAACATAAAGATAAAGATAACACGCATAAAGATAAAGATAAAAACTTTATTAACCTTATGGTATCGCACCATATAGGGCAAGTCAGAATACAATCCAGTTCTTAATGTGTAAACTTATCTAATACTTATATAATATATCAACTATTTTAACATACACGACAGAAGTTCAATTAAAGAGTTGAAATGAAGATTCTACTAGTGCTAGGTTCATAAATTCTTTTAGACTGAAAAATGGATTATCTTCAAAGAATTGTTTTAATGATCTCCTGAATTTCGTGGTTGACAATTCGATGACTTTTGTCGGAAGCTTATTAAACATACATATTTTGTTGTACAATCCTTGTTTTTGTGCTTTCACTAATCGATTGTTATTAGTTCTGGTTCTAAAATCAAACCTTTCTGTATTACAGGGACAATCCCCACGATGAGAAGTCTCTAAGACTGCGTACAGAGTCGCCCCTGCAGCTGGGCCCGCCCCCTCGCACGTGCTACCCTCTAGTAGTGATCCTAGCGAGGGACGTGAGAGACACTGGGGAGCTGCGGCCTGACGACACGGTCAGTATAGTAGGCTAGTCTATAAAGCTAGCACTGAGGCTGCGTACAGTCGCTCTATAGTGCTGGTTTGCTAAATTGTTGTAACAATACGGGGCGCAAAGTCCAACGTAGTAGTACCCAGACAGATTCATAAACTTAACACTTGAATCTCCACTACCCACGAGAAAACTTATCTTCCTTCCGATTCTTGTTCGACTTTATTTATTTTACTATTTATGTAAAGTTCAATGTTTATTTCCTGCATTCCAGGTGGCGCTAGTGAGCGTGGTGCACATCCGCGACGAGCAGTGTCCTCTGCCGAGCGGCGTTATCGCGCAATACTTGAAGCAAGCCAATGGACACCTCTCCTGCTTGAAGGTTAGTATTATTTCGGGATACAAGATTTCATTGCAATTATTATTCAACCTAAAATCAACTTGACGCGCAAAATTCTTTGTAACTTACTTTATTCTAACAATGTGAAATAACCATAAAGAAAAGGTAAATATTAGGAGCTTGCCTATTTGGTTAGGTAGCTCACTTTTTTTCTGTAGGCGCTACATCAAGATTTTAATTGAAGACAGTTAAATAAGAACCTTAAAAAATTTGGTTACCGAGAAAACTTGTGGCTTGTTTAGAGATGGTAAAATATAAGGAAATAATACTAGGAATACAATGTGTTTCTTCTATTCCAGCAACTGTACGTGTCAGGTGAGTGCGGCGGCGCAGGGTACGCGGCCGAGGCGGGCGAGGAGGACGCGCTGTGCTGCGTGTGCGCCGCGCAGCCGCTCTCCCGCGCGCTGTTGCCGTGCCGGCATGCGTGTCTGTGCGCGCGCTGCCTGCGTGAGTATATATACACAGAACTAGTTGGTGCTCGCGGCTTCGCTCGCATTAAGAAGTAAAACTTGCATCCCCTATTTCACCCCTTCAAAAGTAGCATTTCTAAAAATCCTTTCTTAGCGAATGCCTACGTCATAACATCTACCTTTATTCCAAATTTCAGCCCAATCCGTCCAGTGGTTTGGGCTGTGCGTTAATAGATCACTATATCAGTCAGTCAGTCAGTCACCTTTGAGTTTTATATATTTAGACTATACAGGAGTGACGAGTTTACAATTACAAAATCTAATGTTCATTATACCGTGCCTACCACTTACGTGAGTTGTGAGTTTGCACTTGATATGAAAAGGGATGCCATTTCGAAGCTGTAGCAACAGCCCAGTAAGTGAGATCTAGAGAATTATCGCTAAGAACAATCGAAAGGTCTTCCAAATTGCCGTCGAATTGACTACACTGAATATGAATACAGTCACTAAACTTTAAAAGTAAGTAGTCGTAGTAAGTGACAAAGTGACCTATCAATACGAATGTCTGAGACGTATGCTACTCTGTGTCACAATATTATTGAAATGTAATTTTACTGCTTAAAACTACATTGTTGTGCAGAGTAGCACCATCACATTTGCCATAGTGTATAACAGTCTTTAAACCAATTGAAAAGCGTAGTAAACATTCTGAGAGTTTTCAAACCACTAGCTTTGAAAGCTCTCGCTGCGATGCCTGAGTTCATTCATTCGAAATTTAAGAGCGATGCTCTTGTCTGTGGAATATGCGCCATTCTCTTCGATTTTCGGCCAATTCCTTGACCCCCTTATACGACAAGACGCTTGCCTTCTCTTTGATTTGATCGATATATGTCCTTCTCGGCCTTCCTCTTCCTCTTCGTGCCTCTAGCTTCCCCTCGACAATGGTTTTCATAAAGTTGTCATGTCGTATAAGGTGGCCAAACATCTTCCCTCTTCTGTTCTCTATTGTGGTCAGTATTGTTTTTGTTCTTGATGCCTGAGTTAGCCACTCTTAAAAACCACTTACTATCTCCATTAGTGTAATAGCTCTGTAATTAGAATGCTAGTTGCGCGGGCGCATCCGAGCGGAGCGGATCTCTGCCAATGTCGCGCCGACCTCCGATGAATGGGCGCTCGTGATCTGAATCATAACGCTTTGTTTACTCACTGGGCTTATGTAACACATTGTCTTGTCAGGCGTTTTGTTATACTGGCCTGTCATGGACGAATGCTAATTTATGATCTATCTAAAAAGACTGTTTCGAACAGCCATTTAGGATAACAGATAGTTAAGATCCCAGTATTTTGTAGACTTTTGTTAGACTAGATGAATAAGATATATGAACATTTGCCAAATATGTGCAAAACATGGAGTCATGGTACACGATGTGCTGAAGACATAGGTCCCTAAAAGCTTAAGAGCAGTTTTATATTTTGTTCGTTATTTTTCTCCGAAAGTTTTCACTTGAAAACGAAACACCATTCTAAGACATCTAGTCTTACGTAATTTTTACGGCTAGTGATTTGTTGAGTGATAACACTGAAAAATTCGCCATTGCTCTTGGGTATTAAATCACCTTTAAGTTTGTGTATGTCTTTGTCTTCCATTTCTCTTCATGTGTTTCATGTTTTAATAAAGACATTTTTTCTCTAACTTTACAACCATTGTTCCCCTTCCAGCGAAACTAGACAAGTGCCCGATCTGCCGCTCCGCGATCACCTCCTACTTCTGCATCCGCAACGAGGAGGAGCCCCTCTCGGAGCTGAAGCAGCAGCGCTTCCCCTTCAACCGCCGCCTCTTCAACCTCTTCCACTACCACTAAGTGTGAGTTTACATTCTGTTTACACTGGACAGCTACGAATAATTATTATTTAAAAAATACCATAGAACAATAACTAAGGCTTTTTTTTTTAACTAGAACGGGTTTACACTTGGCCATAGTTTGCCTGATAGTAAGCAAAGGCTATGGCCTAAGATGGAAGATAAGATAAGAACCGATTCACTTTCGCTTTGAAGATCGCTGGATTATAGTGCGTGGGGAACAGGGAGTCAGGCAGGGAGGGATTTTGCAAGATGGTCAACCGTCGCCGACGTTTAGTAAGTAGGCGGGGCTGTACTATTTAGTGACCAGACTGACCTCCTGAGATCAAGCATTTGGCCATTTCCCGCATCGCAACCGAACGAACAAGTTTAGTGTGCAAGCAGTCTAGTCACTAGACAGTTAGGAATTTGACCACAAGCAAAGTTTCGGAGGTTAAATTCGGAACTTTTTCATTCGGAAATGAAACGCCAATCTTCTTAGATTATTATAACAGTCATCCACCAATCATAGACGTTCCAAGGGTTCTACGATTGGCGAGTCGTTTGTGAGTGAAAACGTTCTGATTTTTTAACCACCCTGAAGCGACATCTATGGTCACACAAGTGTCCAAAAAATATTTAATCACAATGTTTTCTTCATTTCAGATTGTGCGGAATACAATAAAGTAAAAAATAATAATATGTGAATGGACAAAAATGCAGTGAGACACACTAGGTACTATTATGTTAGCTATATTGTCTTATAAAAAAACACGTAGTCACATGTCTTATTAATTATTATTAAATAAAAAATAACGATAGCAAGTGAGTGCATGTATTATGATATTGACTCGAAGATTTTTGTGATTTAGTTATAGTTTTTAAAAGACACTGTCCTATTTATAAATGTGAAAGTCGATTCATGACGCAAAACCAGAGGTTTTTTTAACTATGTGTTATTTTTTTTATTACTTATTTTGTTTGAGTGAAACCTTTTTAAGTTGCGTTTTCTATTGATGTATAGTTTAAATTTATAATAATACTTTTTCAATAAAATCTCGTTTTGCGTTTGAATCGACTTATAAATCTTCTGACTGTAATTTCAATTCTAGTTGTAAATTATAAATAATATAATTATAATGAAATTAATAAGTGTGGGTGCAAAATGGAACTGTGATATGAAAATGTAATGAAATGAGTTGTAAATATTAGGATAAGTTAGGTATTGATATTGGTTCAGGGTTTTTAAGATAGCAGTGTACATATATTATCTTACCAGACTCTTTTTAAATAAAATTGCATGTTAAGGCCACCATATTTCACCCGAAAACGCTTTGCGCTTGGAAAAATGCCTACAGTTGCTTTTTCGCATGCCATTCCACGCCGTATTAACATGAAAGCAAGGGCGAGCATCGCGCGCATAGCTCCGGCCGACGAGTCTTGTCCACACGCAAACAATTTTGCACAATTTGAGCAGTTTTGCAGACGTTTTTGACGAAATAAATTCATATAAAATCAGCTATTTAGAATATCCTATTTATGGATATAATTAAATTGGTTTAAATTTCTGTACTACTTTTGGAAAAATAGGTGAAAAATATTTCAAAACAACTATTTTTCAAAAAATAAAACTATCGAGCAAAGTATACGTAATCGTGTTTTGGCGTCTTTTATTGTCTTAACACTGAATCAAAATTATATAAACTGAAAAAAAATTAGCTCTATCTTATATACTTCTATTTTGTTTGATTTTTATGAAATGTCGATTTTACATAGCACCCCGCGTTAAGTAAAAGTACCCTGGGGTCTCTGATATGGCTTAACAACTATTATATATAATAACAAACAAGCAGCAGGGATCTACAAATTAACATGTCATATCATCGGGTCAAACAGCTAACAGCTTCAAAATATCCATTTTATTTGTTTTTTTGATACTTATGTATTAACATACACAACACAGAACCTTTTTTTTTTACTAGAAATGGCTTTGCACTTGACCGTAATTCGCCTGATGGTAAGCAATCATTACGGTCTAGGATGAAACGTGCTCACCCAGTAAGAACCGATTCACTGGTCAAACTTGGTTTATTAAAAATACATTGTTATTTGATTTACGAGTATAAATGCACTGTTATCTTAAAGAATCTAAGTCGGGATGTGTGAACAGAAATGGTCTCGGTAATTGACTAGATTTTGATAAATGGAATAAATGGATATGTGTATTGCCCTTAGCATGCCCATAGACACTTTTACACATAAAGCAATACTGGTGGCAATTCTGCTATATTGATATTTAAAATACAGTCGGCCGTACTTTATTTTTTAGTTAGTTTCTTCTATCTTACTTTTTGAGTCTTATGAGTACTGCACAATCGTTTCTTTTTTATGTAAATATTCGAACTGTAACACTTTAACTTAATATTAATTAATTTGTAATTTGGCCAATAATAAAGTAACAGTAGATACTTAACTTTATTAAAAACACTTACAAACGAGAATAAACACAATGAAACACACAAAACTTAAATTTAGCGACTTTATCGCTCAATGCGGTCTCTTCCAGGTAACCAATCGGGCAGGGATCAGGGCTCAGAATCAGTATTGCTTTTATCTATTGGTATTGGTGTGCTAAGGGCACAGAACTTTAAATTAATTCATTGTTTCATTGTATAACTATAGTTGTGTATTGATGATGATGGATTGAATTATTCTGTAACGAAGTGTTCACACAAGTTTTTATAACTGGTTTTATAAAAGAGAAGAGGTTCTCAATTAAGTTATATATTATTGTTTGTTACTGTATTAAATGTAATGTATGATTTTTGTCTTAGCAGCTAAAATTGACAAGTGTGTTTACTTCAGTCAGATAGTTAAGGCCATAGTGTTACTTACCATCAGGCAAACCGCCGCAAAGTGCTAACTTTTATTTAATGTGTTTTTCTTAATTTGTCTCGATATCCTAAAAGAACTTGTGTGGACATTCAACTTCTCTTATATACATTTTGACTCGAAAATTTCTAAATAAGCAACAGTTATATGTCATATTCCTATGTCGTAATGTAAAAAAACACATCCTAGATTATTGTACGTATACAAGGTTACTGGAAATTAACGGAAAACTTTTTAATGGTGGCATTAGTTTCAAATATTTATAAAAATTTGAAAAAAACACATGTCATCTTTTTTCACGAACTTACAAAAGTGTCTCAGCGGTCCCAGTGTCTGCTTTTCATCCAGACGCACCCTGGTTCGAATCCAGCCCTACACAAATACTTGTATTTTCAAATTAAGTTTGGATTTGCACTCGCTTTAACAGTGAAGAAAAACATCGTGAGGAAACCGACATGTTTGAGGACCACAATATCCGAGGACATGTGTATTTCGTGGAAGGACCTGGGCGCCCACCACGATGTATCTGCGTAAGAGGACTCCCCTAACGAATTAAGTCACGAACCTCAGTCATGAGGAAATACGACTCAAGAAAAAGACAAAAGTCGTGGAATAAAATTTGGTATTCAGCGACTACCATTTGTAGTATCAATACAATAAATAGTACAAATTGTTGTTTGTTTACGAGTTCTAATACCGCCCTCAAATAGTTTTACGTTTCCAATAACCCTGTATTATTATGTAGTGTGTAAACGAAATATTTTTGTATGGTTCACTTGATTTTAGTGAAGTTTATTTTTACGTAGTCTTCCATTTAGTACCCTAATATTAGATCTCATTGTTTGAAACCTAAATAAATAAAATGTGATGCAATTCTTATACAAAACAAAGTGATCGTGAGTTATTGCAGCAGGTTGTAGTTCGACCATGGCTTAGTGGTTCGACGTCTTACCGGAATATGCAGGTTCGAGTCCTGCCGGTTGTGATTACTTTTCGGTCACTTTACAAGATTAATTTTGATTAATATATGCTGTAAATTTTTCCCATTCCAAAAGTAAATGCAATAAAAAAATATCAATAAACCGAAGGAGATTCAGCTCACATCTCAGAGTTTATTAAAATTAAATAAAGAAAAAAAATACATAATATTTAGTAGCTACAATAAAAACAGAAAAAGCTCATTAGAAATTCATTTAATAATATTATTAGAAATAGCTTGCCGTCCACACGCAATAAATGGTAAATAAAACTGTGAATTTGATTTATGAAGCCTTTTTGTATTTGTTTGTATGTTTGACATAAAGTTTCTTGCAAACTAGTCAAATATAAATTTTATCGTTTATTATGACCATTTTGTTAGTTCATTTTCTAGTCTCAAATGTAAAGACAAAAACAAACAACAGGCATCTGACGGAATTTAACGCCAAGAAAATAATCAACCAATAAAAGAAGCTCAAATCGCTGTCATGGGATGAATGATGTCATTCAGAAATTCTTTGATTGGTTCTTTATAAATTAGAATTGTTATCTGACCGATTTTACGCCAAGAAAACAATCAACCAATAAAATAAGCTCAAATTGTTGTCATGGGATGAATGACGTCATTCATAAATTCTTTGATTGGTCCTTTATACATTATTGGTTTTACTTTCTATATATATAAACAGATTATTTTAAACACTACGTATTGGATTATGCGTTTGTGTAGGTAAAACATTGTTAATTTGTGACCTCTGTTTGTGCATAAGTACTTTAAATATAATTAAAAACAACTTATTAATAACTGTCGGAAGTCATCGTGAGGCTAAATTGGAATTGTTTGAGCGATTGCATTGAAATGTGTATTTCTTTATAAATATGTACGAAATTCTGAAATAAACGTAAGAATTGCCAAAGTACTATTGTTGTTTTTCATAACCATCGCTTTGTAACTATCGTTTCAGTTGTGGAAGGTCTAAGATTAAAAACTCTCCACCACACTAATGCGAGAGCATATCTATACTGGTATGGATCTGGCTCTCAAATAAGGCTATCATAATATATCACAAGGCACTTAGAGATATATTTTACACATTAAAGAGTATGTAGCTAGCGGGGTTAGTATTAATCATTTTAAGCCATTGAGCTAGGATTATACAGAGTCACAAACGCTCGAAAAAAATGTCCGAGCCAAAACTCTGGCCACGCTACTCGTTGAGCACACTTTTGGATTACCTATCTCTTTTGTACGTTCTTAAAATATGTAAGAGCGAAAGAGACAAGCAGTCTTTTGTTTGCGCTCGCTGACGATGTTTTATTTTGAGATTGTGTCTCTGTATAATCCTAGCTCAATGTTTTAAGCCTTTATAAATGAAAGCCCTTATTATATGTTTAAGTAATTTTATTATCCGTTCTCTTACCAACTACCTCCCCCCTCCTACATTCCTCACCCATGCTCCTCCTCCTCCCGGTGCGCGTACAGCTGCGAGCTCCTCACCGCGCAGTACAAGCTGAACAACAGATGCAGAGCTTGTATCTTGTCGGGCAAAGTGTCTCCGTGTAGAGGTATGTCGAATACGCCGCACACCAGGGCTAGGTACTCACATAGAGTGCAGTCTATGGAGGCGGGCGGGAAGCCAGCCTCGTTGAGTGTAGCCTCCATGCTGTCAGGCCACTCCTCCATTAGAGTGTCTATGTCGGGCATTTTGCTGGAACAATGACACAAACAATAGAAAAAAAGAAAACATTTATTATGTCAGATTTATCAGAGAAACAAACTCAAGTAAGAACATAATAAACATACAAACATAAAATCTGCCACAACACAGCCCCACCTCAGCATAATGCTGGTTGTGTGGAAGTAACCAGCGCTGGTCTTCCGTTGGGGCTGGCTGGCTGGCTGGCAATAAGCACCCATGATACAAACGTTTGCTTAGTGTGGACTTAGAATACAAAAGCCGAGTATAGGGTTAGATGGCTCTGTGTGAAGTGTCAGGGTTTTTTTTAAATTGTAATTAGCTTTTACCTTCATAATTTTTTTTATATAATACAATCTTCTTCCTAAACTAATGCAAGGCAATTACAATTAGTATTGAATTTCAACAGCTGCATTCTCTATTTGATTTAATCACCATCCTAGGCCACTATATGTTGGACTTGTTTCCGGATAAAAAGCAAGCAAGGTGATGACAAATTATACATATTATACTACGCACTATCTTCAAAGACTGCCACAAATAAATGCGATGTGTGAGAGGGGCGAATTTTTTTCCACAGCTTTTATAATCACTTTTTACATAGAACGACTGTGAATTATCTACCTTTACTTTGACAAATTTTTATTTGTTTTATTATCTGAGCCACAGAAACTCCCACAAAATAGTAAATAGCGACTTACTAAATATGTTAACTAAACGGTTTTCACTCACGTGTAATTCGCGTATGTTGTTTACGCGTTTCGGATGTTATGACATACATCTTCAGAACGTATGTTCTGGGAGCGCGGCAGCACGCAGACTGCGCGCCGCCGGGACACGGCCGCGGGGCCCTGGGGTGGTGGGGGTGGAGGCGAGGCGATGTTGAACATACGTTCTGAAGATGGATGTCATAATATCCGAAAAGCGTAAACAACATACGTGAATTACACGTGAGTGAAAACCGTTTAGTTAACATATTGATAAAATGTCTCACGAAAGTTTCAATATTAAAATAGCAACTTACTTGGTGTACGTGACGGTGGGAGCTGGTTTGGACAGATGCAACTCACTCACGTCCTTGATCCAGCGCTCGATCGCTTTGCCGTTCTTCTCGGCATTCTCTACTTTCTTGGTCAGCTGGGAAAAGATAAGATGGAAATGATTACTTAGTAGCGATTTAAGTAAAACGAGATTTGATTAGGTATATACAAAGATTGGAGCTAATCGAGTATTTTTATAAAATAAGTAACATTTGGGTAAACCTGCCTGATGATAAGCAATCACCGTCGCCTGTGGACACTTGCATTGCCCGGTGTTACAGCATTTTACCACCTCAAAGAGGTTTTTTTTTTCAGTTTCTGTTATTACATTGTATTATTTATTTTATGGAAGTTTGTAGTGTATTAACTAGCCCGTCAGGTATGAATCAACAACCCATAACAACCCATTGTTTTGTATGTGTCATTTGTACATTGAACTTAGAAGTAAAGAATGTACTAAACTAGATATATTTCATCACAACTTCATGTTTCTATCTATATATGTATATAAAAATGAATTGTTGTTCGTTAGTCTCACTAAAACTCGAGAACGGCAGAACGGATTTATCTTATCTTAGTCTTGAAATGTTCGTGGAGGTCTAGGGAAGGTTTAAAAGGGGGAAAAAAATTGAAATTAATTTATACAAAAGTTTAGGTCGCAGTACGAAGTCTGCCTGGACAGCTAGTTTTATAATAAGTTTTAGTTTGTATGTGGTTTTTGTGTCTATTATGAATAAATAAATAAATATTGCAAATTCTCTGAGAGCAGTTAAAAATCATCTTTGTCTCGAAATGGACGAGTAATTTTTGCACCAAAATTAACCAGTTATTATTTTATTTAAGTGTCTAAAATGTTCGTCTAAACAAAAGAGATACGTACCACGGTAGATTTAGCGCTGGTAGTTTTAGAGATGGCCCTCAGCTGCAGGTGTAGCAGCGCCGAGTCACTCTGCTCCGCTGCCGGCTCGTCCAGCACCGTCAGACCTGGGACACAATAACATGCACTTTTAATTGTTTAATTAAATAATACATATATAATAATTAAATAATACTTTCAATTATACAATACATTTTTATTTTTATAATGTTTACTATTGTAAACAACACATGTACATCTATGTACTTCTGACCTGTAACAATGGAGTTATGAATAAATGATTTGTATTTGTATTACTGTTTGTATGAGAGAAAAAAGTTTTGAGGAAAGAGTTTTTGAAACACCCCAGAGGCATGATTGTTCATAATGAGAGATCCAAACTTTTTAAACCACCCCAGAGGCAGCTATCTTACGGTTGCTTGTTATAAACGGGTTTTAGCAATACAGAAGCTACTTTGGCACTATGTTTTAGACTGTAGTGCCCATGTAAGCGTTAATCTATCTTTTAGTAAAGTCAGTTTAGAACATTGGTTTTAAGCATTTAGTTACCTGTTGGATAAATAGATAAAAGTACAATAAAATATGTGACCACCATATTTGGCCTACAAAGTACCTATGCAATCTAAATATATAAAACTCAAAGGTGACTGACTGACTGATGTGGACGGATTGGGCTGAAATTTGGAATGAAGGTAGATGTTATGACGTAGGCATCAGCTAAGAAAGGATTTTTCACTTTTAAAGGGGTGGAATAGGGGATGCATGTTTTACTTCTTAAGCCGCGAGCACCCACTAGTATATTATATGGTTTTGCTTGCATAGTAGGAAGAAGCTGGTTCGAGTCCCATTCTACGTATGTATGTATATTTTTTTTTACATGAGATAGGCTTACGTTAGACTACAACTTGTCTGATGGTAAGCAACGTTATAATATACGATCTATGATTATTAGTGCAAGTCCTCACCCAGGTTGTCGATGTGTTCGAGCACGCGGTCTGTCAGCGGGTGTCCGCGCACGTCCCGCGCGGGCGTGCTCACCTTCAGGAAGGCGTCCGTGTCGCCCACCGCAGGGACGTAGTCGGGCACGAACGGGTGCAACTTGAAATCTATGTCGATCTTTTGGGGAGTGTATCTGGAATAACATAATTTACACGAATTAAAAAAAAATGCTTTAATTGTTAATAATATAAGGACTAACATTAGTTACACTACACTACAAGCCAATGGTCAAAATTTTCGCCTCACTCCCGTTTGAAGAATTTCAATTTTTAATATATTTTTTTTCCTATTGTGGAAGCGCACAGGTTTTCAGCAATGATTTAAACGAATCGTTGAAAAAAAACCCTCAGCTAAAATCGTCTCTCTTACGTTCTTATAGATTTATTCAGCGTCCCTATAAAAAAAAACGTGACATTACAGGTTTACCAACCGAATGTATCGTGTACAAAGCACAAATCCTATCAATGCAAAGTCAGGTACACAGGTAAAAAGGTTTAAAACCTTTGTCGTAGATTTATACGTGTCATAATACAAAACATCACGATCCACTACCGAATAAGCATAACACCATAACCTTTAAAGGCATTTAACGTCAAAAGCAACCACTTTTGTTTCACTAGTATTAAAAATGGCAAAGAAGTCTCAAAATGTTATAAGTACGTTAGTTTCCAGTTACCCTGTAGAAGTAGACCTACAACACGTAACTGCGAGCGACGTCGCGTGCCAAGCCTATGTTAGTTGCAGCTTGTGCACGACAACTTGAAAAATAGTTCACATTCTTTATAGGCCTGTGGTTTTGTTTGACATGATAGTAAAGTGTATCTGTGGTAAAGCGTAGATCTGGTATATTACATTACTCTATGGCGTAGATCGTCTAAGTTTTTAAAAGAGGTAGGTTGATGTTTGGCATGTTCTTAAGAGCTTTTATACCTTTACATTGCTCGACAAGGTTTGCGTTTGAAAACAACCCATGCTAAAATTGACGAAAGAATACTATTTGTATATAAGTACAGTCTCTAGATTTGTAGACGTCTAATTTAGATTATAATCCTTAGGAAACAGTTGGGTACAGCGTTCCGAATTTTTATCTTTCTCAGACATAATGAATGTAAAGCACCTTACAATTATACATATACTTACTCGCATTAATACATAATATATGAAAGTATTCTGGAGCCTTCTTGTACTCTTAAACAATAAAAAAACGGTAATCCCGTTAATATTGGGTACTTTTATCCCTGAATGCGTTTAAGAATAATTTCGCAAATAGGCCTTAATATGATACCAAATTGACAAGACCAAGAACTCTGTTAAAGATACCTAAATCCTAAATATATCTCAACGGCCTCACCAGATGCAATAACAGTAAATGTAGGTAACTTACCATTTCCTGTACTCAACTCAACCCTATCGTAAAATCAATGTCTCATAGCTATAAATATGTACCAAATTTTAGCTTTATAGGTCCTTTAGCTGAAAGGATTTCCTGTTTTATGAACACTTGAACTTTAGCTTTATGGGTAAGCACGATACATATAAAATCATAATGATCGCTTACCATCAGACATATTTTGGTCAAGTGCAAACTCATTTAGTTTGAGACACCTTTAGTTTTTTTAACCGGCTTCCAAAAAAGGTAGTACCTACTCATTTCGGCTAAATGTTTTTTTTATTTATTTTTATAATATCTGGGTGACTTGTATTGCAATGTCATTCGACAATTAATATTAAGCGACGAAACGAAAAACAGTGTACAGTAATCTTATAAATCTTCACGAGCAAAAACCCATAATACTAATTAATTTGATCTCTATTCCAACGGACACAAGGTCTACTTATTTCCATGTCTGCAGTTACAGCGAGGTCGCATGTAGGCGGGACACCCACCGACTGAACTGATAGGTAAATAGGACGAATTATACATTCAGAAATATCATATTCACTAGTGTATGCCCGTGGCTTTGAATTGTGTAAAATTTAAAAAAAAAGCCGTAAAGTAAAAGTAGTGTAAAATAAAATGTACGTTTACAAAAATACTATTATACCAACAAGTAGATAGCAATTGGTAAAATTATTTTAACTACTCTCAGTGCCTATCGAGCCACCCAGTGCATACATTTTATTGAATTCTGATGTATGCATACGAGTCGCATTGATAACCTCGTATATAAAGAAGTCGGTTAAAAATTAAAGTGACCCGTTATTTTGACACGGCAACACAGCGTTCAATTGAAACAAACAGATCAACAAACATTCAATTTTATATGTAAGTACCTCTATAATGAGATGATGATATTACATTTGACTCATAAAGTGCACTGAACGAATACTAGGCCGAAAATCTAGATATAAATGTATATTTTTTTTTTTTTTTACAAGAAATAGTTTTGCGTTTGACCGTAATTCGCCTGATGGTAAGCAATCATTACGGTCTAGGATGGAACGTGCTTACCCAGTAAGAACCGATTCACTCTCGTTTTGAAGATATATGTATCTAGATTTTCTTACTCTGAACGTCTAAATAAATGTTTGATATCTTGTTTGTTTTTCTTATCGGAGTGCCAAGAGCAAAATGAGGCAAGCAATATTATGCTGAAGGAATTCATGAAAATAATTTAAAAATTATGTTTGGTCATATATTTAGCTATTTAATTTACAATTGTACATACCTGTAAATTACTTATTTATTACAAATTCAACATTTCAAGTTCAAACTTCTTGTGTCAGTGAAGGTAACGGAAAAATATTTTATTAATTAATCCTGCCAATAATATAAATATATTACCTCTGTGTTTATAGCCAATATTTTTACGGACATCATGAAATTCTCCGACGTTTAGATATGACATGTTGATACTTCAAACTAATAGCGAACAAGACTTGGTGGTAAATGCAAAGGTTTTTTATTCTGACACACCCCGGTTCGATTCCCGCCAAACGTTTAATGTTATTTGTGGATTTGACTCGATCAGCGGTGAAAGAAAACCACGCGAAGAAACCTACGTGTTTGAGGACCATACATTCTAAAGGACATGATGAGTTGCATTTTTGACCACAGACTAACTTGTATGGGTGTAGTCAGAAGCTATGTTTTTAAAACACCTCGTCTACCTTTATATTTGCGTCTTATCCCTGCCAGATGGAAGAGATCGCTCTTAGCGATAAGGTCACTAAGACACTAGGCTCAAGTTTTTTTTTATATTACATATACATTTCTGTATTGTACTGGTGTTTTTAATAAAGCTATCTATCTACGTTTGTAGTATAAAATAGTCATAAGTAATAGTAAGAGAAACTACTCACTTCATAATATACTGGAAGATGTTCTCCATGTCTGGCGGCACCTTCAGGTCCTGGTAGTGTTTGGGGTCGTACGCCCCTTCGGCGGGTATGACGACGCCCCCCGGCGCGGGCCGCCGACGCCCGCTGCTCGCTCCGGTCGCCAGCTCGGCCTCCACGTCGCCGCTGTCGCTCTCTGGAATGTAGACATGGAAGAGTGAAGGGAAAAATCTACTAATATAAATATATAAAATTCAAAGGTGACTGACTGACTGACTGATATAGTGATCTATCAACGCACAGCCCAAACTACTGGACGGATCGGGCTATGACATTACAACAGTTGACAGTGTAACAATTAAGCTTTTCACATTGCGTTATTTTTACGCTGCCAGTTCGTACATTCGATAAATGGCCTATGTAATTTGATGCGTGTGAGAGAGTCACTTTGGAATTCCAACCTGTCATGGTATACCTATGCAAGTATATAATTTAATCAGATACCTATATGTCATATATTTATATGTTTATTATATGTGATACATACTATAAATAAGTTTGGTCCTTAATTACATTATGTTTGTCAAATTCCTAGAATTTACATAAGATTGCACGAAAAGAAACAAAAATTAGTTTTTTTTTAACTTATGAACTTTGAAAAGGTTTCTTCTAGGCAATCGGGTTAGATCGTATATTACAGGGCTGCTTAACATCACCATTGTTATTGCAGTAACGCGTGAACAAAAGTTAACTATCAAGTAGAAACAAAAAAGATAAGAAACACTCACCAGAGTTGGAAGAGTCATCTCTCTTGGGCGGAGGCTTGGATCTCTGTCCAGGCTCCTTCGGGAGAGGCTTTGGGAGCAGTTCCAGGGACTTCTCCGACGGCTGAGACTTGCGGTCTGGGGACTGACTCGAACATATTGTTATAGGTACTAAAGATGGGTGAGCGTAAAATTCCAGCACACTTGAAAGGATGTGTCACTGGAGTCTAAGCTGACCGCTTCTTAAGAATCGTAAAATGTATGGAAAAGAAAAACCCTGTTCTTCTTCAGTAGCTATAAGGTTAAGGTTTTAACACTCATAGCTTCTGGATTATGATTGAAAATGTATATCCTGAGACTTGTATGCCACGACGATACACAACACAAACTCACAATGTCAGTCACAGCACCTTGACTGAGACAGTTGTTGACAAATCATTTCGTATACTTACACACTTATTTTGCAGTGGGAATAGAAGATACGGCTAGGCATTCAGTTACTTGGTCCTTGGACATGGTTAGGTAAGTTTACAACTAAAAGCCGAGCATAAGACAATGATACGATGACGTAGTACATAGGTACCTAAATCGATAAAAAGTTTATGTTGCTAATTAATTTAGTTATTTTCCGACGTGATCGGGTAAAATTTGATTTTTAACCCGCCATTTAACGTTTCTCCAATCCTATGTAATTTTCTTCTTACCAAGTTTTACAGACTTCTGAAAATTTCAACTTTTCTTAAACATGTTTATTTATTCCTAATCCTTGAACTGCAGTATGAAATATAATATAAACGGCCTTAACTCAGATTGAAACTGCGTCCAAACTTTTGGCAGAAATCCAAGCAACATCAATATCATTTAAGACTTATACTTGTACCTACTAGTACTTTTATCTACAGGACTATCTAACTACCTACTTACTTGCTTAAACCAAACCAATGCGCATATAAAATAGATTTCCCGCCGATTTCAGTGTCCAAACATGGTCCTAACGGTGCCTTGCCTTATCTAGAGGTAAATGCTCACGGGTAAAAGAGGTAAGTACCTACTGTATCTAATGGATGAATTATGTATAAGGCCGATCAGAATAAAAAGAATGCAAGTGTTAACACACTCCTTTAAACGATGGTAATACAAGTTCAAACATGCTCCACCTTCGGCCATAAATTGTCAACTTGTACCTACTTTTATTTCTCAGGTTAACTAGATGTCAAATGCCTAGCTGTAGGTAAGTATAGTGCATAATGCTTAACATCAGGCAGGCTGTAGTCAAACGTAAACCTATCCCAAGTAAAAAAAAAAACAAGTGCATAAAAAATTACTTTTCCTACATGACACCTAACTGCCTTTGGGAGATACTCTCGACACCGTAAATTGGCTTCCTCTTATTATGGAGAAGGAAGAAAGAGAAGACAGAAACTCCCACAAAGATAAGTTCGATCCAACAGAACATCAAAATAACATTAAAATAAGTACAAAAGTACCTACCTACCAACTTAGACTTATTATTAATTTCCTTCGAGCTTAATAAATGTAAAATAATACATACTTACCGTCATTACGTCTTAGGACAAAAGTATTGTTCTCATACATAGATACTTATTATATTTCGTAAATTTCATGCTTCAGATATAATGAACATGGTAGTACTTTTATCCTACAGGCAACATTTGCACGAATTTAAGAGACTGATTTGACTATAGTCAATCAAATATATAGAATAAACAAGGTACACATAATCAAAATAGATATATTGATCGAACTTCACTTTGTAAGTTCGTTTAATCATACTATATTATAGGTATGTCTATTCCTATTTCCTTCCGCAAAGACCTACCTATATCTTCACTTGATAAGTTAAATCTACCGCACACCATTAATTTCCCCGTCGCTACCTTTCCTAACTCCATTAGACTTGTAGTTAGTACTAATAGCTATCGCTGCGTTTTTGTTTTTTCTGTTTATCATTACCATCACCCCCTAATTATAGAGGCGTTTCTTTTTCTTCTTTGTGGCTTCGCTCGTATTCCTTTTTATCCTGAATGCTATAAATAGACGATATGTATAAACAAACCCGCTTCCTCGTCTAGCGTCGAAGCAGGTGGCCATCAAATCCGCTGGAGATCGTTAAATCTAAACAATATGCTCGTATCTATTTGTATACAAGAAGGATAGCATGGATTGAATAGCAATTCGGTTTCTGTTTTTATACCGCGGCTTCGGCGGCACTGACACACACGTAATCTTACTCTCGTTTGTCCGGGATAAAAGTAGCTTATGTTTGAATCAAAAGTTCAAATCTATTTACCGAATTTTATCAGAATACCTTTAGAGCGTGAAGAAAGAACAAGCACACATACCAACTTTGGATTTTATAATATTAGTGTAAAAATGTCTTACGGCTACAATCTACCTGATGTTGCATCGTTGTTATTGTGTGATACGCTTGCCTATAGGGTTATTTATTGATATTAGAAGCCTAGACCTCCACAGATCGGGTAGTGATTTAAGTACGTACACAATAATACACGCAGTTTGCAATATGTCTACGCAACATGAGCTCTCGTTTCAGGATTCAGACAGTCAAATAGAATATTGCTTTTGAATCTATACTCAAACCGACAAAGCAGGACATAGCAGACATTCCTAACATTACAGCCGTTCATAAAATAATGAAATATTATCTCGCAGCTGCAAGATTCGCTTTTGTTTCTCTCACTGCAGACGAAGTTGTACGAGTAAAAGTAAACGAAATAGACAGATACTATAAATCTAAGCTTAAACCATATTTCTTATCTTACTATTAATAAATCTAAGCTAATTTACAGGAAACATGAACTCTATTTTAGCCAAGAAATGTAAACTTAATAATATAAGCATACAGTCAGCAGATTAAACGGGTCATTTCCTTATTTCATAACATTGTTTCATAATACAAAACATACTATACTTACACATACAGGACAACTTGCATCTAGGAATAGTCCTCCAAGAAGTGTCACGTCATAACTTACATACCTACAGAATACTTAGTGCCTTTGAGTAAGAGTAGAGTAGCTGTGGGTACAACACAAGTCCTATGCATATTTCTATAAGTATAATAAGGCAATATGAAACCAGAGATCTCACCTCATCCTCTCCGGACACGTTGTCCAGGTACTTGTCGGGGTCGGAGTCGCTGTCGGTCTGCGAGTCGAAGTCGTGTCGCGCCGTGTGCCGCACCGGCGGGTTGAACTTGGCCATCGTGGCGCGCACCACCTCGTCGTCGCTGGACGGGCTGTCTATCTCTTTAGCATTCAACACCGGCACGGTCTCGTCATACATCGCTGAATAATTATCCGCATCGTAAAATTCACTCTTGACGGCGAGGGTCTGACAGTGTTTGTCGCTCGTCTCCATGGCGACGGCGGCCGAGGAGGCGCGCCACCGCGAAACCTCCTCGCTCGAAAATCCAAACGAAAAAGGCGCGTCGCGGGGAACATAGCGTGTCTGTCTTCCCTCAAGGAATGTTTCTTTTGTTCAGCCCCACTAGGCACCGACTGGCACTGGCCTGATGTAAAGCCCACATGCTGAATCAATGTGCGCATATATTATACACTCAGATACCCGGGATAATGACTCGAGAGAAACAACGGCATTTACGAAATGTTAATAACTTTATTCACTAAACTATCCTCTACTTGCTATATGATACAAAAATATGGGCAGGGAATAACAACCCAGTGCACTTTAACATCGTGCCTTGACACAAATACAAACTTTCACGTAATTTTGAGGTCGACACATTCTAATCTAATTCCTATACAATATACCTACCTACATGCAAAAATATATTATTAAACTTGAGATAAAATTGAATTCGATATATAAAAAGATATGTCAATTTTCGTACTTTATTTTAAAACATGATCATATTCACACAAATTCTGATAAGGTCACTTGTTTTAAAATTGAATTTGAAATATAAAAATATGATGTCAACTGTTGGAACTTTAACACATTATTTTCAATTATAAAATATCTACAAAAATATGTTCAATAATACCTTAACATCTAATACAAATTATTGTCCCAAAACTATATTTGTATATAATAATCCACGAAATAAATATTTCTAGTTAACAGCATGTAAAAAATATACATTTTTATTTCGATAGGTTTCGATGTACTTTTATTATTGTTTTTGTGCCCTTATTTCAATATTTTTTAAAAGCAGTAACTGTCTTCATAAACTATGTGAGGCAACTGTTTTAATTTATGACCTGCATAATGTAAAACGTGCAACACCCAATCTATTACTTACATAAAATAGAAATAAAACATAATATGTAATTTTAGAATATTTTCGACATAAGATTTAAAAAGACATTGTGTTTTTAAAGACATTAGGATATTTTTACGAAATCTTCACTTTATTAATTCAACATATTGTTTAAGCATCAAAACACTTTATAAACTAATTGTTTCAGATCAAATGATTAAAGATTGTAAGATCAAAATCAGTAATAATTAGTTGTATCACAATTTCGCAGTCTTGGAATAAAATTGTAAGGAATAATATCGTATGCTATTAGTTATATTTTGGCACAAATTTTAAGAGACTAGTTGTACTATCTTAATGTACTTATCGTACGATAAGAACAAAAGCAACGAGTCCCGAAATATCAGCCTAGATTCAGATCACAGACTTTGTATTACAAAGTGAATGTTCGTGTTTGGGTGTGTATAATTAGTTCAGCCGACTTTGTTGATGAGTTCGTCGCATATGGCCGTCAGCTCGTCGTTGGCTTTCGTTTTCTGTGCCAGAGTCTCTTGCAAGGAAGTTGCTAACACCTGGTTTCTTTTGATCATTGCTTTCAATTTTACTACTTCCGCTTCATGAGCTCGGTTCATTTTCTCCAGTTCTTGATTTGCGTGATTAAGTTTCGCGGTCGCGTGTTGCTTTAGCATCTCGTAGTTAGCTTGCATTTTAGTAACTTGTTCCTCGAAGTCTTTAATCGACTTTTTATAGATGTCCTCGTTTGCTTTACAGGTTAGAATGACTTGTTTACTTTTCTCGTATTTGCTGTGCAAGTCACTGAAAGACACCTCCATGCTCGTGAGATGCGCGGTTTGTTCGTCTCTCTCGTGAATTAACTGTTGCTTCTCCTCGGCTCTTTGTTTCTTGTCTTGTTCGATGTCTGCGATCAAACTGGCGATCGTCCTCTCATATTCTTCGACCACGGCCGCCATGCTCTTATTCTGTTTCGTTTTCTCCGTAAGTCGGTCATTTAGTTCATTTACTTTTTTAAGCCTGGCTTGGCCTTCTTGTTCCAGATTTTTCACTTGACTTTCCATGGCAGACAACCTGTCCTTTAGTTCATTGCTTTCACATCTCAAGTTGTAAACGCTAATTTCTTTTTCAGCTAACAAATCTCTAAGTTGAGTAAGGGCTGATTCTGCTTCGGACTGTTCATTATTGGGATGAGTGAAGGTCGTGTCTTGACCTAGGAGAGAGTTATTGGAGCTCATTGAAAGAAGTCTATCGATAACAGCGATGGCAGGAGAAGTGAATGTGATAGAACGTCGGTTCGATCTAGTAGGAGTGATGGACTTATTTCTTGGTGTGACAGCAGGATTTAAAGCTGGAGGCACAACCATCATCGGTTTTGTCACGGTTATATTGGCGTCTTCAACACTTTCTTGACTAATATTTGTATCGCCTTCATAAGTTGCATTTAAAGTAGAAGGTCCAGCTATAGGAGACGCCTCGTTACGAAGTGAGAGTCGTGCAGGTTTTGTTGGCGTGCTCTGTTTCTTTTGTGCACTTAAGGAAGCGAGGACTCCACTAGAAGAAATTCTTTTGGCAAACAATGGATCGAATTTAAGAAATAGACTTTCTTTGCCACTATCAGCAACAACATTGCTCTTATTTTGATTGAGCAAAAACTCGAAAGCTTCAGCATCGATGAAAATTTCACCATCCAAATTTTCTTCGTTACCAGGAGGCGCTTCTTTGATTTCATCAAAATTCATCATGTCATCGTTGACGTCAAAGTCTGCCATTTTTTCAATTTCATCACCAACGTCAAGGAAAGGTCCTTCAATTGTATCTTCGTCTTCAGTGTTTACTTCACGTGTCGTTATATTTTGGTTATCACTAGTTTTAGATGATGTTGTGCCAGTAGTATTGGCAGATGTATCTTTTTCCATTAATTCAGTTTCCATTTTATCATCACTATCAATGCCTTTAAGTTTAGAATCGTCGAAAGTAACAGTACGATTTAATTCTAATTGGCCTATTACTTTATCTGGAGAAATTCTTATTTCTGTTTTAGTAGTAAATGGATCGTCTATATTCATATTGGGCGGTGGAGATTGAGGGATTTTAGATTTGGTAACAAAAGGGTTCTCCACGTTGACGCTAGGAGGCGGAGATTGGCGCATTTTCGATTTAGTTGCAAAAGGATTATCCATCTCCGTCTCCACAGTCGGAGGAGATGAGCAAATTTTGGATTTGGTGGCAAAAGGATTGAAGTTCATGTCATCTATTTCAGGCAAATTGAAAACATTTTTTGATGTTTTCATGCTCTCTGTTGAGGAAGCGCCAGCAGAATAATAAGCTGATTGTTCTGATGATGATGGAGCTTTTGTTTCAAAAGTAGATTCAATCATTGCTTTACTTTCTTCACACGTTTGGGTAAGATTATCTAATACTACGGTAGCATTGCTAGTTTCTTTTTGTAAATTATTTTCAGTAAGATTTTGTGTACTATCATTTAAGGGTTCAATAATTTCATTTGTAGAACTTTCCGTGATACTTAGTTCACGTTGTGGTACGTCACTATCTATAACACCAACTGTTTTATTGTTAGAGTCCTCTGCTATGCGGCTAACATTATCTACGATTTTAGTAACAGGTTTGTCTTTTAAATCGATACTGGCGTTGATTTTTTTCTTCAACGGAGTTGGTTTTTTCCTCTCCGCAGGTTGTGATTTTCGTCTGCTCATATGAGCTTTTTTGTTGTCAGGTACAGAAGAAACTTTGAACTGTTTAACTTCATCAATGGTACCAATTGTCTTGTTAGGTGTATCTAGTGGTGGTGAAAGCCTGATTTTAGTTTTCGTAGCAAATGGATCTTGTATATCATCAAAATCAAAATTGTAGCCTTTTGATACTATGGGAGGAGATGACGCCATATTCGTTTGTGTAGCAAAAGGATTTTCAATTTCTTCAAATGCTTCTTCTGTTTTTTCTGGCACTGCTTCTATACTAGACATTAGAGATACATAAGGACTGTTAGTCGCAGAAACTACCACTTCTTCATCTACAGTTATTGTTTTGTCCTCTATTGGTTCAGTAATTGGAGAGTTTGTAAATATTTTCGGAGGCAGCTCCTCATTTTCTGACAACTTTTTATCTTTCTGACAGCTTGTCACTTCAGTAGCTACTTCAAGATTTTCAACATTTTCCGATTTGTTAATTTCATTAAAATCTTGATCAACAGACGAGCCTGTCAGTATATTGTCTTCTAATTTAATAGAGTTAGCCGCAGAGTCAAATAAAATTCCTATATCTTCATTTAATGATTTGTCATCAATTGGATCAGACATTGGCAAGTTAGTGAAAATTTTAGGAGGCAACTCATCACTTTGTGTTACATTATCATCTTTCTGAGAAACTTCTTGTAAATGAACTTCGTTAATTTCAGTTTTTTTAAGATTCTTGTGATTCTCATCTACACAGCCGGTAAGTATGTCGTTTTCCAACCTTGCCGAGTTATTAAAGCTATTTCCAGAGCTAATGTTTTGAGACTCAGATTGTGATTTATTGTCAGGGATACAAGGTTCTGTTTCAGACACATCTAAATTGATTTTATTCTCTGTGATAGGTGCATCTGAAGGTCGGTCTTGTTCTAAAGTGGGTTTGACGCAATCTGTATTTTCTTCAGTCATATCAAATGTTTGATCTACTAAGTCAGGTAAACCATGAGTTTTATTTAGTGTTTCGTTCATTGATATATCCATTGCCTCATTTTCAACACAATTTTGAACTGGTTCTTGGCTGATATTAGAAACAGCAACGTCTAATTTACTTCCCACTTCTTGAGAACAAACCATATTCATTGTTTCGTTATTATTTACAATAACCTCAGAAATGTCTTTAGTATCAAATTTATTATCCAAGTGCGTAATTGCATCAGTTATATTTTTATCTTCATTAGTCACAATGGCACTTGTAGTTATAAGTTCAGCAGTTAGTATTGGTGTTTCAAGCACCATGGAACAATCTTCATCAATAGACATATTGCAAGCCTGGTCAATATTAGTAGTTACATTAATAGGATTTTTTTCTAGATTATTTTCACATGATGTGGGAACATCAAAAGATGATTCTTTGTTTTCAAATGGCGTTAATAGCTGCGTCATTTGAGTTGTTTCAGGACTTATTATGGATTCAGCATTAACATTGTCTTCTTCAACTATCTTAATTTTATATGAATCAGGCGGAGTGACGGCCATATGAACTTCAGTCGTATTTGGTGTTGTTTCAATTGTCATGGCTGGACATTCAATGGGATCGATTTCTTTGTCAAGATCGTCATCATCATCGGGTAAAGGTAAATCTGAAGGTTTTGCTGCTACAGAAGATTCTATAGCATTGGACATATGTAACGAAGTTATTTTGGTACTAGGCAATACATCTAAGGATCTAAGAGATCTATCACCTTGTGAAATACATAGATTTACTGGGGACATATCTTTATATTCAGAATTAATCACATTCTCAGAAGGCACATTATTTGGAATAACCCTAGAAATATCAATAGATTTAGGATTGTTTAGATTTTCTATAAATATTTCTGAAGGTTCTGTTTCAGTGACATTCATAACAGTGGGTGTTTCAATTTTATTAGAACTAACTGCACATTTTGTATCTTCACTAACATTTTCCATATTATTGGTAACTAGCACTTCAGTAGAGTTAAGATCATTTATGTTAGTTAAATCTTGGTCGGATGTATCTATACTACACTCACCGCTTAAATTGTCTTCAATGCAGGTGGCTTGTCCTTCAGCATTTTCTTTAAGGTTTAGTTCCACTGTTGTATTATTTGCTTGAGTTATAATTTCATTCACTGGAACATCTTGCGGCATAGAATCAGTTTGTACTTCTTGAGTAGGAGTAATTATAACTTGTGACTTAATAATATCCTTGTTCTTATCTTCAGTTTCAGCAGCTTGCATAGTTTCTGTATTATTTTCGTGTAAGGAAATTGTAGATGTAACTTCATTTGAGCCTGCTTGTTCAGTAACTTCTTTAATTTGAATTACATTATCATTTATCTCTGCCTCTGAAGATAGATTTGCCTCGACTTTATCTAGTTCAGATAGGATTTCCGAAGTACATTTGGAATAATCAGAATAGTCAGTTGGCAGGGTCATATCACCTTCATCTTTGAACTCTAGATCTGCAAAGGACACATTTGTAATATCTGGTTGAATGTGAATCTGTGGATTTTGAACAGGAATATTTGCAGGTGAAATTTCATCAGGTACATCAGGCAGACTCGGTGAAAGTACTTCTCTAACAGCCTGCACATCCAGAATATAGGATTCATTTTTGGAGAATGTGTCATTAACAGCCAGTTTCTGTTGTACAGATTTAACATCCAATACATAAGATTCATTTTTAGAGAAGGTTGTTTCACAGTCCACAAACTCACTGTCTGATTCTGGTGCAGTTATAGTTTTATCTTCAATAACAGTATCATTATTAGATACATCCATGTATTCTGCCGTAGTGTTTAAATTATTTTCTGCATTACAATCAGTTAAATCAGGTCCAGGCTTATTTTGAAGCAACATTTTAGAAATTGGGATTTTGTCAGTAGTGTTGGAATTGATTGTTGTGTCATTTTGCCAATTTAACTCTTTTTCTAAGTCATCATTGAACACAATACTGTCTTTGTATGGGCTGCTTCTTTTGGATGAATGGCCATCTTTAGCTCGGTGAGTAGTTATTGGTGTGGAAGCTACAACATGATGCTTTACACTCTCACTTATGATGGATGTCTCATGTTTTTCTGTAGAAATGTCTTCGTCCGCTGGTGGTACAGGGCTTTGTGAAGAACGGAACATATTAAGCACAGACTTCAATCCTCGCATGATAGGTGAACCACCATCTTTAATATCCTTTGTTGGAGTGGTCGCTTCAGGTGTGTGCAATGCAGAGGATGATGAACTCAGTGATGATAAATTTTCATCAACTTCATTAGCTCCCGTGATAGTAACTGTTACATTTGCATCATCGGTGAGAGTAGTATCTAATTGTCTGAGCACACCAGGATTGCTTTTAACTTCAGAAGAGTGCTCAGAGTGAAGCGATTGCATTGGTAATTTTTTTAAAGATTTGATTACACTGTCATTCTTGGTCATCGAGGAGTTAAGTGAACGAGTTAAATTGCAGTTTAGATTGCTATAATTTAAGGCACTCTCTGTTTCAGTGTACCTGTTTTCTGGACATGCAGTGTAGCTTTTAGACATGGGTGATGATGCAGGGGTCGTGGAGAATCTTAGTTTCATGTTGAGTTCGGAAACATCTAGCTCCTCATAGCCTTTCTCAGTGCAAGGCACATTCCCATGGTGAAAGGTATTTTCTTTGTTGTCGAATTCACTGTCTATACAGTCCACGTCCATCGGCTCCTCGTGGTGAGCCATTATCACTGCACTACGACGCGCTCCAGTGTAAAATCCCACCGAAGACCCCACAGTCAGAATAGGATATTTTTTCTCCACTCAGCATTAATCTGGAGCAAGACACAAAACAAAAAATTAGTCCAATGTTTACAGTCAACCGATTCGAGCGAGTTTCACTGTGATTTCTACGTACATAACATAATACGGAGACGCGGAATGTGTGTCACATGAAAACAAAAATGTCGGGGTATGAACACGCAACTCACTGTGAGAATCTATTTTTAACCTTTTTGTGGTGTACGCGCTGCGACGTTCATTTTATGTAACGCGCGCGCCCGAGGGAACTCTGCCAAAATGCTGCAGCAGCCGGTAAGTAAAACTCGGTGAAATACAACGCGCGAACGAGCAACAGAAACCGTTTGAAAATCGGTAACGTTTTTTTTTACAATTTGATTGACATGTTGACACAATAATATGCCAAACATTGATTCTTATTGAATGTCAATGTCAAGTATTTTTCTTCAGAAAGAGACTTCGAACGACTCACATTTTTTTTATAAAGTAGCTGATACACGTGCAGTCATTTCTGCTATTTACAAAAGTGACCTCGCTAGTCATACTATCATCATCATCAGTACCATTTTTATTAGAAGTTTGGATGTGACTTCTTAATGTCGCCTAACTACTTCATTCTCTGACGTCCTGGGCTTCTTTTCCCTTTGATCTTGCCTTCGAGAATTAACCTTGGAAACTCAAGGAGGGATCCACTCTATTACATAGAAAGAAAAAAAACATCATACTAAAGCTGCGGCTGCAGGTATTGCTTAGTTTATACTGAAATATAATTGGTTTGATAGATAAACTATTTTTTATAGATGATTTCTATTTTACCAGAGTTATCGTCAGGAAGAGTATACCTAAATAAATATACTTAATAAGTAAGTGCAAGTGGCTCTGCCATATTTTGTACACTTCTGAGTCGTAGTATAATCTAATACTACACCATAACTTTTACGAACATGTGTTAGTAATTATTTTTAGCTTTGAAATTTTAATCTTTCATGTCTTTTATTTTAGAATCCTTATTTACATATTATACAAAATGTACACATGCATTAAAACAACGTTACTCATGAAATTAGTTACATTATTATTAACACATTTTAGTTTTAAAGGTGGTCACCTTTCAGTATTATATCCACTAAGAGTCACATTTGTCCGTGTATACCCTTCCTTATATTGAATGCGATGGATCATGGTACAGAGAGGGATGAAATAAAAAATCCTTGTCTTTGTCAAAATATACTAATGTCAAAATGACATCATTCAAAACACTATCATCATTCATCATCTTCAGCTAGGTAATAGAAATATAAAAAATAGATAGCAAGCAGTGGATTATTATACATTATTTTGATTTTCTATTACGTCTGAGCCTGTTTACAGGTGGTTGTGTTATTTCATTGCTATAACATGACTACAAACCTTGTAAGTACATTACTAGTAAGTATATCTTACTTTATCCTTTAGTTATAACCTGTATTTCTTCATCGTATACCTCTTCATATTACCTATAATCATACGAATTCTGGCGTGCGTAATTATTTGGCACAACATTTGTATTTGTATAATAGAGCAATACCACTGACACAGTTCACTCATCAATTTAGTTTGGTTGAGTGGCGCTGAGTACAATCTAATTAGGTATTATTTCACTTTGCAAAACAAGTTTTGATCGTTGGCGTTGGAATGCCGGTATTCTGCTTCAGTTCATGTGCGAATGCGGCGGCTGACGCATGTGCGGTTACATTATTTTGATTTAAAAATATAAATAAGTTTGTTATCTTAAAGTCCTGTTTCGCTCCATGTAATTTGTCAAAGCTGTAAGTATTTGTTAATCATATTTAAATTGTAACCTTAAATATCCAATTAACAAGTTTTTAGCACAAGAAGACTTAAGTACTAAGACCTTTGAGTTTTTCTTCCTTTTTCCAATTATCACAGTTTAGTTTAGCATACTATTTACTTGTTTTGGAGAAGACAGGGTCATCTATTTGCATTATTATACATTTTGTTGATTATGTATGAGTGACTGTTTTCCTCATTTTCACTGAACTTGTCTTAGACTTGTTTACTCTATTTCTTATCTTATAATTAAATTGCCAAACATCTATTTGTTTTTTAGGTTGCTCTATTAAATTCTATTAGAGAATACTGATATTTTTAGTTAAAATATTATAATTTTTAGTTTCAATATGTTGCAAGTAATAAATAAATATATTTTATATGTAAACAGGGTACAAAGCTAGTAGTATTCTAACTTAGTAGGTACTTATTTGAAAATTAATTCTTTTCAGAAAAAGCTATGGAAATTGATGAAGTAACAGTGAAGCTGTTGTTTTTTGCCCAATCCAAAGAACTGGCTGGAGTTAGAGAGACAACAATACAGCTGCCTAGAAAGATCAGCTACAAGCAGCTACTAAACATTATCAGTAAAAACTACAACCTTGAGGAGATTAAGCATAATATTCTGTTGGCAAAAAACGAGGAGGTCTGTGAAGAAACACAGGATATAGAAGTAAAGGAGAGGGACAGTATTGCTGTGATACCTCCACTAAGTGGCGGATAAAATAGATAACTAAGGTGGAAGAAAGAATTTTTACTTTTTATTAAGAAATTAAGTCTTAAAACTTATACAATACAATTGCTAGAGCCAACATAAAAAAGTACATGAATTTTTAAGATCTTTGTTCTGAAAGAAGTGGGAATAAAAGAGCCACTTATTATAGGCACAAGGTGTATCAGTATCACAACTTAGAAGACTGAATCCCTCATTTTAATCAGAATAAGTAAATATATAGATATGGATCACCTAAAGTTGACAATAGACAAGCTATCAGTAGATGCAGTGACTGAATTAGTCACAGATGACAGTTGTGGGGCAATATCGCTGTTTATTGGCACTACCAGAGATAATTTTGAAGGGAAAAAGGTGAGTGTTTTTGTTTATCTATATTAACTAAATTCTCTTTTTTTACAAATAATGGGTTTTGCACTTGACTGTAATTCGCCTGATGGTAAGCAATTATTACGGTCTAGGATGGAGCATGCATTCAGATCATTCAAATTATGTTTGCAATATAAGATGTAGAAAGCAACTCACTAGGTAGTATGTTGTTTTTCCTTAGATTTTCTCCTTTAATAAATGTTTAGTGGGTATTAATTTGTATATTAAAATCTAATTTAAGTATGTTTCCAATTATCCATAGTCATATATGGTATGCAATAGTATTGAATGGTAAAGATGAGGAACAGTATTGAAGTAAATAAAAATATCTTAGGTATTCTCACAAGAGTTACTTATTTATATATATTATTGTGACTCTATTATAGGTTTTTAAAACATTGACTCTATTTTGCCTCTACTTAAGAGCTTATCAAGCATATATAGTGGTGGGCACCCAGGACCACCCACACACCACCACCCACCACAGGACCCACGGAAGACACATGTCCTCGGATATTGTGGTCCTCAAACATGTCGGTTTCCTCATGATGTTTTCCTTCACCATTAAGCGAGTGCAATTAAAGTCTATTTATTGTTAATTTCTAGGTGTTGCGGCTAGAATATGAGGCCTACGAGCCAATGGCGATCAAAGCTATGAAGTCTATCTGTGAGGAAGTGAGGGACAAGTGGCCCGCTGTACATGCCATAGCTATGCATCATAGGTATGTATTGACTATATGAATCTTCTTATAATTTGTTTATGAATAAATAAATATTGAACATAATAATATGTATCATGCACCTGTACCTACATACATACATCTCTGAGCTATTTAATTAAGGTGATTAACATAATCATGATTATTTATAAATATAAAATGCTTTGTCCTTTTTTACTCTGTACAGTCAGGCATTTGACTACCTTGTCATCCAAAGCTAAATTTACACAGGTGACATGTATAAGGTGGAGCATTGCACAATATTTAACATAACAAATCCAGTTATCTTCAAAGCGAGAGTGAATCGGTTCTTATCGGGTAAGCATGCTCCATCTTAGGCCATAGCCTTTGCTTACCATCAGGCAAACTATGGCCAAGTACAAACCCGTTTTACTAAAAAAAACTGTCTAATGTAATATATATTTAGGTTCTTTGCTACTACTGTTGGTAATCCATAGCCAACCATTTCATGTGTTACTACACTTCAGGCTTCACTACTTCTTTTGTAATGATCAGACACTGTTGCATACAATCATACACACAATACACATATGTACATACATATTACTGTTACATGTATGTACACATACATAAATTACTTTAACAACCACATCCTGGTAATTCAGCTGTTGAATACATCAATGAGTTTGCAATTTTGTTGGTGCTTACAGTACTTTCTAGTTGGTGATTTATTCATGTTTCTGCTAATAAGATTTTTTTTATATATAAGAACAGTAAATGAAAGTCCAATTAATTAAATAGTCCAAATGTGATGTAAAGTAGATTATTTTACTTATTGAGTGTTAAAGCAGTGTTAATATACCAACTTTTGAACTTACATGAGTTGATGCTGAAAAATATGTCATGGAAGACCGAAATCCAAAAAAATACTTACTTCTTAAATTTCATTCTAAAAAGTAAAAAAAAAACAAAAGTTTTATTTGCCCTACAAAAACCGGTTTCTTCTAGGCAAGCGCGCTACATCGTAGACTATAACGTTGCTTACCATCAGGCAAGTTGTAGTCAAGCGTAAGCCTATATCATGTAAAAAAAAAAAAAAATCTAAGTCCAATGATGTAACCGCCAAGCATTGAAAAATTCTTATCATTCTGTTATCAGTGCAGTGTGAGTTTCATAAATTGTGCATGAGGTTTGTTTATTTAAGTCAAACATTATAAATATGTCGCCTTATCGCTGTTTACTTGGTTTTTTTACGGCGACAGCTTTTTAAATAAGTTTTACATTTATTTTACCTTGTTATTCATTATTTTGAATAAAATAATTATTTGTAGCGCCTGTAGCTCAGCTATACCAATAGTTAATCAATTTTCGTCTCGGTCAGTCCCTGGATGGGTGACCAAAAAGTGGCATTCCATTTTGGGCGTTTCCGTGGGTCGGATGACATGTTAAATTGTTGCTGTTTGTCTAGCACGGCAGTCGTTAAGCCATATCAGAGGTCCTTGGGGCGACTTGATAAACTATCGACACCAGAGTTGGCCACTCTCATTCGAGAAGTAAGAGAAATAAATAATTATTTCACTATGCAATTAATAAATACATATTCTAATTAGGAACTGACCGCGAAAATAGAACGAACGAACAAATTTACACTAAAAATAAGAGATTCTGTGCTAATACACATACGAATAAATACTGCAGTTTACATGAAATTCGACTAGAAGCTGCTTTAGGGATGTTTGGAAAAATATGACTTCCACCGCCATAACTACATATGTGTGTCTCATTCACTTAAGTGAGTGTTGTATAGTTTTTTATTGTAAAATTTGCTCGACTGTAGCTTGATATCCGTATTTGGTAAACTCTGAGAAACAACCAGTTCTCAAAAATATTAAAGAAACATAAAATCGCAGGATGTAACTAGTGTATCTCTCAGGGTCACTCTGTTTGATAAAAAGAGATACAAACACAACATCTGACGCAATGACTAGCTCTCAATGGACTCAAGTGGCGCTTTATCAATTCTTGCCAAAGAGCTCCCATGGCATAGACTCCTCATTACGACGATATAAATAGGTTTTTTTTATAAATTCAACTTGCAACAGCAATAATTTTAAACACATGACAATGCCAAAAGCTCCTCAATAAGATGATTTTTTTTTTACATTATACAACAGCAATTTTTAATAAATATTAAATATATAGTAGTTTTATTATGACAATCAGCCATTACCTGCATGAACTACTAAAAAGATAAAAGATAAAAATCATTTATTTGCTCTAAAACATAATGTCATTTTCACATTATATAAAAGTGTCTAAATTATTCAAATTCAAATTTCAAATTGGGGTCCTGTCTACTGTTTTAGGATTCCCTGTGTTGCAGTATCCAGGGTTCTTCCAGTGTTTTCATTATTAAAATTAATTACAGATTAAAATTTGCATTTAAATTTGATTACATAATGTTAGGCATTGCTTAGATATTATTAGTTAATTAATTAATACAATTATTCTTTATTAGTAATAAGTGAGAAAATTTCAAAATTGTAAAATACTAAATGGAACTAAACTTAAAAACAATGTACTGTTGGGTATTTTAATTACATGGCGCGATATGGACAAATAATACGAGTATGTCTTGCATTAGTGCTGGTAGATATAAAAGCACAGATTGATCCATCCATGATTCACCATGGTTGGATCAGTAATCCACAACCACGCGCCTCAGCTGATTGATAAAGTTTAAATACTTTATTTTACACTAAGATTACAAAATAATAACTGACATGTGAACATTATTAAGTTTAAACATAACGGTCGTCATCACAACAAAATCAACTAAAATTTTAATATAAAATAATAGACTTGGATAGTTAGGAGTCTTTGGAGTATTTTTATTGTTTATTTATTCATGTGTTGATAACTATTCTATAATTGCCATAAAATATATAAATTATGTAGTTGTGAAACTGCGGTTTTATAAAAGAAACTATGTTTTAGAACGAAGATAACTGATTTGTTTGATGGAAAGGTCAAACCGCATCATTTTCTAATCAGTAAAAAAGAGTTTTTACGTTTACACTAATTTGAAGTCGTTCAATGATTGGTGCTTTTATTTATATAGATAGATAAATACTTTATTAAAACACCACAAATGAAACAATACAAAAAAAACATGCATATTAGAATCAGCGTCTTAATTGGCGGCCTTATCGCTAAGAGCGATCTCTTCCAGGCAACCAATCTGGCAGGGATATATTCTTCAAACGAAATGAGTAGGACGAGGTGTTTCAGATATTAAATAAAATAATGAGAAATATAACAAAATTATTTGTATATTTGTTATTTGTGTATTATTTGTTAAATATGTCTTCATAAATTTACCTGTATGATATTTACAGTCCTTGCATTTATAAATATAAATTGTGATTATATTCAATAGTGCAGTACTGTTTATTATAAAACTGAACTCAACGCTATTTTATTTAATCATAATTATGAAGACTCATATTGTATACTAGTAGACGGCCGCGGCTTCGCTCCCATTATTTCAAGGTAAAAAGTAGCTCATGACACTTCTACGACCTCATATATTAACATAAACAGACAAACAGTAACACAGACAAACAGAGAATCAGACAAAAAACTATTTTTTTTCTAATATCTTCTATGTTCAGATTTTTAACCCCCTTCAGCTTTATTATATGTATAGATTGATAGTAAGTCGCAAGAAATATATCTCAAAATGTAGATATATATACTCGTATCAATGTATGTTAATAAGGTGACCATGAACTGGTAACGGCGAGAATAATAACTGTACCCAGTTACGCAGCTATAGCTACATATATACATATAGACTGTCTGGTACTTCGAGTATGTATAAACGACGTATCTGTATTTGATATATATATATATCTACATAACATTGAGGTGCCATAAGGTTAATAAAGTTTTTATCTCTATCTATATCAGGCCAATGACATGGTGGCCCACTAAGCTTCTGCTATCTACCAATTTTAATTTCATCATGTAGCTTTACAGCAAGTAAGTACTGTCTATTTAAAGAACTCTAAATAAAACAGAAATTCAAATCATTTACGAGTGAAATTATGCACGTTTGGCGATTTTTTCGGGTCATAAGTTTTCATATTTTTTTTTTTCGAATAAAATTATCTAACTACTTCTGCCTGATGTTAAGCGTTGTCGCAATCTAAGATCCAGCGTGCTTCTCTGGTGGTCACTTCAGAAACTACCAGCCGTTTTAAGAAATAAATTAACATACAAAAGAACAGAAAATAAGATCTTAAGTGCATATACGTAATTCCAATAGGTAGTTAGGTAAACAAGCTTCGTAATAAATCTGCAATCTGCCACGTCATGTAATTACTTTGATTTTTCGAAGATAAGTACAGTAACCGTGGTCAGTGATTGTAAAAACACGTGTAACTGCGGAATACCTAAGTATTATTACTTTTATTGTTATTTTTTCTTGGGTTTTGTTATTTTATTGGGTGCTATATAATGCCGTATAGTATACCAAACTTGGTATGTTTTTTTTACTAACTAGTATTAATTAGACACGTTCTATAAAGTACGAGTTTGTTCTGAGTTGCTTTTTTGCATCGGTCCCTAATTTTCATTATTTTAATTAATAAATAATAAAGACATATCTAACTTCTCTTTATCAACAACCTGCATACTACTTTTGCTTCTATTTTATTATCATTTACCCCTCTACCTTCCAGACTGGGCAACGTCCCGTGCCGCGAAGCGTCGGTGGTGATCGCAGTGAGCAGCCCGCACCGCCGCGACTCGCTCGACGCCGTCGCACACTGCATCGACAAGCTGAAGGCAAGCGTGCCGATATGGAAGAAGGAAGTATACGAGACAGACGCGCCCAAGTGGAAGGAGAACGTTGAATGTGCGTGGAGCAGTAAGAACAGGGTTAACGGCCAGAAAGTGTAGTTATTATGTGTCAATTTGCTTAATTGTAGCTTTTCATTTATATTTGGTAAGCGTTTGTAATGGAACGGACGCTTAAATGGATCTTCGCCATTCTATCTTTGTCATTATTTGATTTAGATTTGGTACGCGTTATTACTGGAACAAATGCTTAGCTAGATTTTAGCGACCTCTGTCAGTGCTATATTTTTTTGCACTATATTGCTATTTTGAAGTATAGATTTTTAGCCTTAAATACACCTCACTGTATCGACATACTGACCTATATGGAAAAAGAAAGAAACACACGCGCCCAAATGGAATGAGAACGTTGAATGTTCTCGTTGAGTAGTAAGAACAGGGTTAAAAGGCAGAAAGTGTGGAGTTTATAAATCAAAATATCGTATTTGTAGAGCTAAGCTACTTTTTGGATAGTTTTAGCATTGTACTATATGATGGTACTAGAGAAAATATTCAATAAAAAACAGTTTCGTTAGCAATTGATAGGTATCGTCTAGTGCAATCAATCTCCACGTTTTACACCGAGCATAGCTAGTTTTAAAAGGCACGTAAGTGAATTTTTTAGGTGGTTTAGACTCCAGCTTAAATATGCTTGTAAAGATAAAACCTTACTAAAAATAGCTTTCTCTGAAGTTTCGTAAGTAAAAACGCGACTCGAATATTTTCACTTACTTTTAGTAAAGTAGTCTTTCTAACATATTTGCATGTTTTTGTTAGCTACAAATGAACGCAGTTACAGAAAAGCATAGCTAATGAGGTTACACCTTGTATATGCTGCATAGTGGTTATTATATTATCTTTAGCAATAGTGTTTTGAGAAGTTTTTATTTACAGATTTATTATCTGCCGTCTGCTTAGATTTTTATAGTTCCTTATTTTGCACATTTTTTGTGTGCTGTTTGATTTTTATTTATTCTTGTACTTAGTTAAATAGATCTTCATTATTATTATGTAGTTATTAGTATTTTATGTACTTTACAATCTACATTATGCCGTACTTATGAATTTATTACATGAAGTAGTTTTACACTAAAATTACACTAAGTGTGTTTTGTTACCACTATCGATAAAGAATGAAAGAAAGAAATAAATATCAATAAATGTTTCCTTTCGTTCTTTCTTCCATAAACTTCGAATACTTATATAAAAATATATTATAACGAATAAAAACTACATATAGTCTAGGTTGCACAGTAAATTTAGTTTTCAAACGCATTCTTTGCCTTGAATTATCTACTAATAATTAGCAAGTTGAGATTGTATATTTTCATAATTATTAAATGTGTTGTATATGTTTATGAAAAGGGTTGCTGTGAAAGAAATAACAATGTGATATTGATATTTAAGGAATGGTGCAATACTGAAAGACATATATTATGATACAAATATACATATTTTAATAGTTTAAGTACAATATGTAAAGTAGGTATGTTATTTTTATGTATACATATTTACTTATGAAGTTTGAGTAGTGTAGTATGAAAATAAGGGCGAAAGCACATTTGTCTTATTTTTTTAAAATTTAAAGTTACTTTACTGCATATAAACTTGTCTCAAACTAACTACTATAGATTTACAAGTTTTTAGCATAAGAATTGCATGATAGAAGATTTTTTTATTTATTTATGAAATTAGTGTGCTTTCTCCTTTATTCGCCTGACGGTTGTAAAACGAAAGGTGGTTGTATTTTGTTGATTTTACTTTTGTTAGTAATTAAACATTTTGTTAATGAAATATAGTTGTTATTTTCCCCTTATTTAAGAAATCCTTTTTAATATTAGGCGAAAATAATCACTAGACAGAATAATCAGAAGAACATTATTCTTTTTAAGAAATTTAGTCAGAAAATAATATATCAATATAAATTAGATGGTCACAATCACTAAATACATCCACCTAAATATTCAATACAATACAATATATATTTTCTTTATTGCACGCCAAAATAAATTAACAATATCAAAAGGACTTAAACTATAAATAAATGTACAAGTGGGCGGATTTATAACCTTGAGTGATCTCTTCCAGGCAACCTTAGTAAGAAAGTGTTGAAAGAGATCAGTTAATAATATTTATTTAGTCTTTCAAACTTGAATCATTGAATAATTTATTAAATCAATATTTGTTTATATTATTAACCTGATGATGATGAACTCCTTTACAAAATAAATCAATATGCGAAAGAAACAAAGGAAATATAAGTGTGTATAACTGTTAGTTAACAGAATAATCTAAACACGATACACCAGCATCTTCTATTGTATGTGTTCATTCACGCTTCAATAGATGAACTTTTTTGCATGAAATTTGGCATGGGGAAAGATTGGACTTTAAGAAAAGTTATATGAAGTCGTATCTGCGTGTAATAACATTTTTATACTTTCAATTACTTGTGACGTACAATTTTTTTTTCTCCAGGTGAAACCTTTACGCCGACACCGGAGTTCCGAATCGACAAGAACCTGGTCCAAATCACCGTCTCCAGCGAAGAGCTGCAGAAGAGGATCCAGAACTTCATCGAGAAGAAGAGGGAGCAAGTCAACATCAACAATATACACGACTTCATACCGACTAGAGGAGAGAACGAGACGGAGGATGCAGAGACGTGTGCTAGAGTGAGAACGCAGTTCGTTAGGAGGAGTGATAGTAAAGGACATTTGAAAGGTGAGTTTTTCTTCCCAATGATGTTCTATGTTTTTTCTTCTAGTTTGTTCCATTTTGTTTGATCTTTACACATAAACATTAATCGTAAGATGGGTGATACCTTATATAGACAAAGATAGCTGTTACCTAGTTACAGATTAATTGATGTCGTGTGTAGTAAGTACATGCGTACTGCACTAGGTCGAGCCTGTGTCGCAGGACACGGTAGTACTGACCCACCATTCCATTACAAAAATATGTTTAAGAAGTGAAAGTGTATACTATACATCACAGGATCTCTCTCTCTCTCTCTCTCTCTCTCTCTCTGATTCGTGTTTCATCATGACTCCCACGCAGAATTACATCATGTTAGGGAAGTTCTCTTGTGCAGATACATCGTGGTGGGCGCCCAAGTCCTTCCACGGTAGACACATGTCCTCAGATTTTGTGGTCCTCAAACATGTCGATTTCCTCACGATGTTTTTGTGCTAATATACACAAATTCCCTGCCAAACTAACCTATTCCTTAATTTTTTTTTTTAAACTAGACAGGCTCAACTTTGACTACAACTTGCCTGCTCTTAAGCGACGTTAGGTATATTATATTATTATTGTATTCCAGTACACAAGGTGGAGAACGAGTGGGGTCCGCAGACAGCACACTTCCCTCCCCCCGCGGAGAGTGGCCACAGCGGGCTGCCAGCCGCCATAGCGGAGCGGGTGCAAGATATAGAGAAGTTTCTCAATATTGGTAAGCATTTTTAAGTCTAATTTAGTAGTGTAAGTATTTTTAAGGCGCTGCACACACTACCTAAGTAAGAATTTATGAAATAAACTACGTTTAACTTTTTTTTACATGTGATACAAAGTTTATACTTGAGATAGGCTTACATTTGACTACAACTTGCCTGATGTTAAGCAATGTTATAATCTACGATCTAGCACGCTTGCCTAGAAGAAACCGTTAAACAAATCATGAGCACTTGTTGCCCTCTTGTACCTAATATTCTAAGCCTCTTGGGCAAACTTAACTGCCAAAATCGTCACTTCCAGAATACAAACTATGTTCAAGTGCAACCCTGTTTTAGTTAAAAAAACATACTTGTTATTTTTTTTAAAGAAACTAGCAACGTCCTGCGGTGTTACGTGTTACCCGTTCCACGTCATGCAAGTTTACAGTTGATGAGTTGTTTGACTCAAACTTGTTTAAAACTCTTGAATTTGATTCCAGGTCCAGTCCCGAAGGATATCTACAAAAGGCTGAAAGACATGGAAGACAAGATCGCCTACCTGCAGTCAGTGTCTCCGGAATACGCCATGTTTTGGGTATGCAAATACTATTTTACAAACCAAATTTTACTTAAAAATAAAATACCAGTGACTAAACAGCTGTGTGTACACAATTTATTATTTGATTTTTGAATCGATTTTAATTATTATTTTTCGACAAGGTAGCATTTCATAGTTTTCCCATATATTTAAATGTAAAGGAAATGAACTAAATTCTTCTTGCAAAATAAGCACATCGCTACGCCTGGTACGATCAAGCAAGCAGTAATTATAGACCGCGGCGTTTCGGTTTTTAAGATTTTACCTCCGACCAAAAAAGAGTGTTATAAGTTTGACGTATCTATTTATATGCTTTTTAAAATATATAATTATGTATTTTACACAAGCGTTTGCTTAGTTTATAATAAGACATAATAGGTTTTTGTTCGCTTTTTATAGAGAACTTTTTAAATATATAATTACTAGCTGTGCCAGCGACTTCGTCCGCGTGGAATAGTTATTACCATAAAAACGGTTCTAGTGAGTTAATCTTAAAAGATAGACATATACTGTTGCGGACATTTTGTTGGATCATTTCAAGAGGAATAATTCTTTCATACATATTTTTTGATATCTTAAACCCTTTTCGCAGCACACGCAACGGAAGCTCTCAAAGATGAATAATTTTCCCCGTTTTTTCCACATTTTCCATTGTTTCTTCGCTCCTATTAATTGCAGCGTGACGTTTTATAGCCTAAAGCCTTCCTTGATAAATATTCTATTCAACACAAAAATAAGTTTTCAATTCGCACCAGTAGTTCCTGAGATTAGCGCGTTCAAACAAACAAACAAACTCTTCAGCTTTATAATATTAGTATAGATGTATTTTACATTTGAAGTGTTTCCTTGGTTATAATATAATATGACGTATTTTTTATCATTTTATAGAGAAGCAACCGCGACGCAGACGAAGTGAAGCAAGAGACGGTTGATTATACGTTCTCAGCAGACGACATCTCACGGAAAATAGAACAACTAGAGAAGATGAGTATGTGATATTTTAGTTTTTGACAATTTAGGAATGGAATCGTGTCGAAAACCGGTACATTAAACGTGACTTTTACAAAGATCGGTGAAAATCATTCCATCCTTTTCCCACAATATACCTCCACAGTTAGTGGGAATATGGTGGAATGATTTTCACCGCTCTTTATAAAAGTCACGTTTAATGAACCAGGTTTACTAGATTATAACCGTTTTATTATTATTTTGACTTGGATTACCTTGTAAGTAAAAATATCGAAGCAATTTTCCTCCTTTTTATGTTGTCGGTAAATGAATTTTGAGAGATTATTTTGTTTTCGTTGTAATTATGAATTATTAGACATATCTAATGTCTACATTTTAAATGCAATTATTTAATGTGGAATTATAATCCAATGTGAATTTATTTGAAAAGCTTTTATTATATCCTTATTCATTATTACTATGATAAATAATAGTGATCGCGGGAACAGTTAATGAAACACCAAAAAACCTTTTTAAAATCTATATTTATAATAAGTGAAATATTTACACAAGGAGTGAGCAAAACACACTAACAACGCAAACAGTTCCTGGCAGAAGTTTGGCACGTCTGAAATGAGAAAAAATATAGGAAAAGACGAGCCAAATTTACTGCCAGGAACTGTCAAATAAATAGACTTTCTCACTATGATTATAAAGAATGTCGTTGATTTCTGATGCAAAATAGCTTTATACGTATCGATCGTAATGATTTCGATAATTCATTGATGTGAAATATGTGTAAATATTGTTAAAATAGATCATTGTTGAATCACAACTGTGTGACAAGAAACCACATTTTGAAACTGCATTCATAAACATTTATAATATTCTGTCTCTTAAAAATAAACAAGCATGACAGAGACCGATGATTGTCAATTATTACCTATTTTGGAACTACATATTTGCAAATTTACAAATTGTCACATTGTTGGTCATTACCAACAATGTGACAATTGTAAATTTGCAACAATTAAATTATCAACAACTAAATCATCTCGTTTACAATTACACAATATACATATTACCCTGAAACAATGCAAAGAAATTTATTTCAAACAATTTCAATTATTTACTCAAATCAATAAAGAAACTTGTGAAAATGTAGGTCATCTATAAGTGCGAGCGAGAAGTTATTGCAAATTTTAACTTTAACCTGAGTAAAAGAGTGAAACAGTCACACAATAAGCTATGCGATTCTAGTAATAATAATTTTACTAATTCGGAAAGTTGTCACTCGGAAACAAAACTACTTTAACCAATGACAGTTATTTATAAATCTTAGAAATCTCTGGAGTATTCCAAGGGCTTTTATGATTAGTGTCTCTTTTTTAAGTGAAAACTTTCCAAATTTGTTAATAGAGTGACCCTCATCAGTCACATTACATTTATCACAAATTCCGTGTAAAATAAGGCTTTACATATTATACACAATTACTGGTAAGGTAACGGACAAACTAAAGGGGACTTGTAATAGAAATATGTGAAACGAAAATTCCATGATTCAATACTATACTCCTATATTTATTGCTAACAAATTGTTACCTATGTATACCTGTATTATCTGTTTACATACATTGCTAGTAGTTTGCCTCGAAATAGGCATTAAAACATTTCGACAAGAAGTGCATTGCAATTACCTAGTCTGGTTTGACCCCAAACTATTATTTTAAAGGCCATTTCGAACAAATCAACCTCTAGTATAAACCATTAGCTAACAATTTCTTGTCCCAGTTTAGCAGTATCGCAGCTTGACTAATAGATGGCGCCAGTGTATACTATCTCACTAGCTGCTAGTTTTCCCTCAACGCGTACTAGATGGCGCTTCCATGCAACGTTACTAGGTGTTACAGGTGCGTTCAGTGTACTCAGTCATACAATTGCGGCACCTTGCGGTTTTACTCACTTTAATCCGGCATAAAAATTAGTCGTGGGTTAATCCAGGGGGTAATCTATCTCCACGCCAAATTTTATTCAAACCGGTTGAGTTTTTTTTTTAAATGACACGAACCAAAGTTTGCGTGATGGTAAGCAACAGCTATGGCTCAAGATGGAGCGTGCTTACCCACAGTCTAAGTGTGAAGTAGTCCCAAACATACACACACGCACACAAGCATTCTCGTTGATAATGTTAAGGTGCGTTCAGTGCTGCGGGCGGCGCATGAACAGCACGGTGGCGAGCGCGGCCAGCAGCGCTGTGATGAGGTACAGGTCCCAGTTGGAGAGCAGCGTGGACTCGCCCGACAGGAACACCAGCGCCAGGGGACTCTGGAACACGCACTGCGATTACACATACAGAGGGTGTTGGTGGAGAAGGGATTTGGAGATATCTTCAAGAAGAATAATTTAGATTTTGAGAAACACGAAATACGAGTATATTCAACTAAATTCAATCTTTACATACACTTAAAACTGTTAATAGTTAAGACATTGAATCAGGCGTTACTTTGCGGAAATCCATAGCAATTAAACTCTGGAAATATGTAGTGGGTCTCCACTGCGACTGCTCCATAACACTACATATTTCACCAAAGTTTCATTTGTTAATAGATTTTAATATACAAATATATTTTTATTTTCATAGCAATCCACTCTACGTTCAATGCTTGGATATTTCCAAGCATTGAACGTAGAGTAGAGTAGTAAAGAACTCGTTATTACGAGTTAATTTTCATCTTGAAGGCATTAATGAAAAACATCGATCTCTAAACGACCCACCTCCAAGATACAGGCTCTCGCCTAATGTGGGGTCTATCTATCTATCTATATATATATAAAACTCAAAGGTGACTGACTGATTGATTGACTGACTGACTGATATAGTGATCTATCAACGCACAGCCCAAACCACTGGACGGATAGGGCTGAAAATTGGCATTCAGATAGTTGTTATGACGTAGGCATGCACTAAGAAAAGATTTTTGGGAATGCCACCTTTAAGAGGGTGAAATAGGGGATGCAAGTTTTACTTCTTAATGCGAGCGAAGCCGCGAGCATCCACTAGTTACATATAAATGTAAAGTGAGTCATTCACTTACCATTGCGATCTGTTCGAGCGCTGTATTAGCATTGAGTCTGGCCAGTGCCAGCGCGGCAGGTAGTCGTGCGTCGGGGGAGGTGTCTGCCGCTAGATCATAGCAACGTTTGGCGAGGTGTAGGTCCCGAGCTAGGCCCAGACCTCGCTCGTGCATGTAGCCTAGATTGAAGGTCGCCTGCGCGTTGTGGAGCACTTCTGAAGCTATCCTGTAAACAGATACGAAAATCACAAAGTATATCAGGTTTTAACTATAACTGTCCCACAAAAGCTTCTGTGCTAAAATGGCCAACAATTTTTGCTATTTAGCCCACAACTATTTGACAAAGGCCTGCAAATGTGTGCTTCAATGCCCTAATGCTGTGCTTTGATATAGGCTATTCTAAAGCATATATCAGAGTTATATGGCCTACTACTGTGCTCCACTGGTCTACTATTGTGTTTCTATGGTGTACTATAATACTACTATAGTCTACTACTGTGCTCCTATGGTCTACTACGGTGCTCCACTGGTGTACTACTGTCCTCTTACGGCCTACTATTATGCCCCATTGGCCTATAGCTGTGCTCCTATAGCCTGCTATTATGCTCCACTGGTATACTACTGTACTCCACTGGGCTACAAGTACCTGTAATGGTGCGCGGCCGCCTCCAGGTCGACGGGCGTGCCGTGTCCGTAGTAGTGGTAGTCGCCGAGCTTGACGCGCGCCGCGGAGCAGCCCTGCGCCGCCGCGCGCGACCACAGCTGCAGCGCGCGCCGGTAGCGCTCGCTCGCAGGGAACATGCGGACTTCGCCTGGGAAATAATAGTAAAAAAATATAGTTAGGACGAGACTGACCTTACCTGGTGTCGAGAGTTTTCAAACAACACTAAGATATAATAGAGGTCAACCACATGACCAAACAAGCGGTTAATATCGTAACCAATTCTAATGTAAAATACGAGTTGATTACCATGACGGGATTACAGGATTCAAGCAAAACCTTGTTCAAGACCCAGTTACTTTTTCTACGTACAACATTAATGTGAAAAGTTGGTTTTGCGATTTTTAACTGTACACTTTCATGTGCTACGTCGTCTAAAGTACGTTACAACACGCTCTGATATAGCTGTGTATAGTACACTCACCTATATCGAGCAAGTAGGCCGCGTTGGTCTGCGCGACCTCGTACCCGCGCTCCGCCAGCGCGCGGTACTGCAGCCACTCCGAGTCACTGTCCCGCGCGCGCCTCGCCCCGTGCGCAGACATCAGCCGGGACGAGCACACGCCGCGCTCTGATATAGCTGTGTATAGTACACTCACCTATATCGAGCAAGTAGGCCGCGTTGATCTGCGCGACCTCGTACCCGCGCTCCGCCAGCGCGCGGTACTGCAGCCACGCCGAGTCACTGTCCCGCGCGCGCCTCGCCGCGTGCGCAGACATCAGCCGGGACGAGCACACGCCGCGCTCTGATATAGCTGTGTATAGTACACTCACCTATATCGAGCAAGTAGGCCGCGTTGGTCTGCGCGACCTCGTACCCGCGCTCCGCCAGCGCGCGGTACTGCAGCCACGCCGAGTCACTGTCCCGCGCGCGCCACGCCGCGTGCGCAGACATCAGCCGGGACGACCACACGCCGCGCTCGCACACGCTCTTGAATAGCTGCGGATAACATTGGTAGCATCAAGGTACATTCATAAATAGCTACTGAGAAAATGAGCATGAAATGTGTACTCTCTTAAATAGCTACTGAGAACATGAGCAAGAAATTGTACCCTTTCAAATAGCTATTGACATTATGAGCATAAATTGTGTATCCACTTAAATAGCTATTGACATTATGAGCATAAATTGTGTATCCACTTAAATAGCTATTGATAATATGATCATAAATGGTGTATCCTTTAAATAGCTATTGGCAATATGAGCTGTATAAATTAGAAGCAAGCCAATAGATGGCGCTAGTAAACCTTTAAATCAGTTTTGTAACTGTGTTAATACAAAGTAGTTGTAGTTCTTAAAAACGCCAATAGATGGCGCTAGTAGTAAAATTAGATCGCAGTTTGGCAACAAATGTAAATATTAGTGAGTAAATTAAGAATTAAAGTTTCTTTGTCTTCTGATCCAGCAGAATTGTCGTTTCATTTACATCAATTCCTGCGTAGTGGTCCAGTAGGCAGTATTGGTGATACTGTCGTGCTGTTGCTGCCTCGGGTCGAAGGTAGCGAAGGAGTCCATAGTTTTACATGAGCATAAATGTTGTATAATCTTAAATTAGTGACAACATGAGCATTGAACTAGTATCTTCTTAAATAAATAGCTATTGATAATATGAACATACATTTTGTTTCGTCTTAAATTGCTACTGAAAACATGAATTTTATTTTATACTGTACTAGCTGTGCCTGCGACTTCGTCCGCGTGGAATAAGTTATTTTGGGCATTAATTCTTTCATACATATTTTTTTGATATCTTGAACCGTTTTCGCAGCGCACGCAACGGAAGTCCTCAAAGTTGAATAATTTTCCCCGTTTTTTCCACATTTTCCATTGTTTCTTCGCTCCTATTAGTTGTAGCGTGATGTTATATAGCCTAAAGCCTTTCTCGATAAATGGTCTATTCAACACAAAAATAATTTTTCAATTCACACCAGTAGTTCCTGAGATTAGTGCGTTCAAACAAACAAACAAACTCTTCAGCTTTATAATATTAGTATAGATGAAATTACACACGGGACAGGTTGTAAAGGGGTAACAATAAAAAGGTAAAAAAATATTCCGGGATATTTTACGCAGCGCCATCTATCTTCACACTAGGCAAACACTTGCGGCATGGGTACTAGGTAACGGAAGCTTTGTTTTGTAAAAAAAAAATTGTTTATTTAATAAGGTGTATACCACTTTGATTAAGAGGAGGTGTGGCGGTGGTATATGGAGGAACACACCTAAAAACTACCAAGTTCGTTGTTTGAAGCCGGTTAAGGAGCAGTCGCAGCGGAAGAACACTATACATCAATATGTTAAGTAAACGGTTTTCACTCACGTGTAATTCGCGTAAGTTGTTTACGCGTTTCGGATGTTATGACATCCATCTTCAGAACGTATGTTCTGCTCGCGCTGCAGCACGCGACTGCGCGCCGCCGGGACACGGGCGCGGGGCCCTGGGGTGGTGGGGGTGGAGGCGAGGCGATGTTACTGCTCCCGGCCGCTTCGTCCTCGGGTAATGGGTCCGTAAATATATGTTTCCTTTAAGGTGTATACCTCGACAGCAGTGGTGCAGGAGCGCAGCACGCCCAGCCCCTGCGCGTGCATGTGCGCCAGGTGGTAGAGCGCCAGCACGTGCCCGCTCTGCGACGCCAGCGAGAAGTACTTGTTGGCTTGCTTGAAGTCACGCCGCACGCCGATGCCGCCTGGGACCAATGATAATAAATTACGAAAATTCGGAAAAAAAAACCGTTGGAAATAGCACTTTAAGGAACTGATTTTTAAAGAAAGTAAGTAGATCTTGTTCAGGTAGGCACTGAATTAACATAAATGCTACTTTTGAACCCGACTTGAAGCGGATAACGCATTACAATGAAATTTTCCTGAATATTTTACACAACGCTATCGTGCTATCATTAACCATCTTAAGTAAGCCCAATACAATGGTATCTTACGTACCGAAGTACATGAACCCGAGATGCAGCTGGCCGTCCACCCAGCCCTGGTTGGCCGCCATCGTGAAGTACTTGAACGCGGCCGTCGTGTCCGCGGGCACGCCGCGACCCTGACACACAACAATCATTTATACATAAAGGGAAATATGCATATGTACAATTATGTAACTTGTAAGTTATATTACATATTTCAGCATTTAAAAAAAAATTGTTTACCAATATTGTTTTATATGTACGTAGCCCAGTTTTAGGTAATAATGCTACAGAAACCATCTCAGACATGTGAAGTTCAACATTAGATAGATTATTTTCATCAACCATTAGTCTTATAATGCGCAATAAGAGATGTCTCTCGTGATTTCGTCGACAAAATATCGAGATGTTTCTATATCTCTATCGGTGCTAACATACGCATACAACGTAGTGGTTTATCACTAACGTGAAACAATCGCATTTTTTTTATATTTGTGGCGCGTATTTTGATAGTTGGAGTAAAAAAATTACTCGGCGTAATTTTGTCGTCTCGATACGAGATAAACACGACGCTGTGCATTATAAGCCTACACTATCTCTCTTGAGTCGTATTTCTTCATGACTGAGGGTCGTGGCTTCCCTGAAGAATAAATTCATTAGGGGAGTTCTCTTGTGCAGATACATCGTGGTGGGCTCGCAGGTCCTTCCACGGAAGACACATGTCCTCGGATATTGTGGTCCTCAAACATGTCGGTTTCCTCACGATGTTTTTCTTCACAGCTAGGCGAGTGCAAATCCACACATAACTTGTCTAACTACTAACAAGTCATTGGTGTAGGCCCAGATACGAACCAGGGTCCGTCTGGATGAAAAGCAGACACTGGGCCGCTAACCCACACTCGCTTCCTTAAAAGTGTATAGTGTGTTTATAAAGTACATTGGTACATATGTATATTGACCTGTAAGTACATGAGCCCCAGGCCGCTCTGGCCGACCGGGTTGTTGAGCTCGGCCGCCTTCCTGAAGTAGCGCAGCGCCGTGTCGTTGTCTGCCTTGATGCCGTCGCCGCCTTCCAGGTATATCTGCAAGTACACAATATAAGCATACATAATGGATATTATTTATATATAGAATTTTTAATTTGATATTTTTCCGAAAATATGTACCACAATTTAAAAATACACTTTAGACTGGGTTTCTTAACCCCTAAATAAAAATATAAAATGGATTTTAAAACCAGTCAAAGATCGTATTATAAGGTAGACATTATATGTAAAAGTAAATTTATAAATATCTGCAATAGTATAGTAACTAAATAATAAATCGGTTTATGGTTAATTTTATTATAAATGGCGGACCAAATCATTATATCCGTTTTTCACAATATAGCTCCTCCATTTGTGCCAAAAGAATGGAATAATATTGGCCGCCATCTAATTTATATTGTGCTAGGTCAATTTCAAAGATTCTTATAATTTAAACAGGCAAGCTATGGTCATAGTGCAAACCCGTTTCAGATAATAAAAGATAAAAAACTGTTATAGACTTATACGATACGTATAGAGTTATTATCTCACCTTTCCGAGGAACGCGTTGGCGACAGCGTTCCCAGTCTTGGCAGCTTGTGAGAAGTAATGCAGCGCCTTGTTCATGTCGAGAGTGACGCCGCGACCGCCCTGGAAGTGCAGCTGGCCCAGACCCACCTGCAGACACAGGAATATACAGATACTAATATCATGAGTTGTATTGTCAAGTGCTAAACGCGTACTATGGTAGTTTCACTTAAACTTTTTACTGGAAAATGGGCGAAAATAATCACGACCGGCAAGATTTGTACCTGCGTATTTTTTTTTACCAGCCAGAACGCCTTAACTGCTAGGCTTCGGTCTACTAACTGTCAGGCACGAAATTTACACTCATTTCCAAACACTTCACAATAATAATTGTACATATTTTAATTATTGACATTTAAATAAAGAAATTTTGAAATTCAAATCGAATTGACTTTATAATAATATCACAAAATATCATCTATGGCAAATAAAATTTGCAGACAACTGCAACGAATAACGACAGAAAGGTACTATATGGAACGGTAATTCCAGCGGGGTATGTCGGGCTCGGAGCTAACGAGACTCCACTACCGACCACGACTGTCCCTTCGGCAAGGACGGGTTTCGCGGCGAGCAATACTGCTCCGCTAGGTATAGGTATAGTTGGAGGTATACCTGCGCCTGCACGTCCCCCTTGTCAGCCAGCAGCTGGTAGTACTCGATGAGGTCCGTGTCGAGCGCGCCGCCCCCCGCGCCCTCCGCCTCGTCCGCCAGCCGCGTGCGCAGCACCGCCGGCCCGCCGCTGAACGTCACGCCGCTCGCCACTGGGGGAATAAATACAATAGTTACAATATTATATCCATTAGCATTATTTTACATTAATTAGCAGCATTATTTTATTACTATTACTCATAGATCAAACTTCGCTCAAAATATTTTTTTATGTGATATGGGCACATTAGCAATTTGCTGCTCGCCCATTATTCAAATATATAAATAAATGTGATCAGTGTTTGTTGGACAACATCTCCGACTTCTACATGTTGGTGGATTGACCGACGAACATACAAAAAAAATGTACCTACATGAGGAAGCGGCGTCAGCTGCTAAAACATGATGAATGGCAAAAGCCACGAAATGTGTAACCAAATGCCCAGCGATATGAACAGTTTCACTGCTCTGTTCCTTCTAATCGAGGGGTTGCGGGTTCGATTCCCGCGTGACACAAGTATTTATGAATTTTAAAATTTATATTTACTTGTATAGGGTCTGGTCGTTTGTATGTATAATAAGTACGAGTACCTATGTATTTACAAAAGAAAAGTATATAAGTATTATATCCGTTATCTAGTACCCACGACACAAGCGTTTGCTTAGTGTGGGGCTAGATGGCGCTGTGTGGAGTGTCCCGGAATATTTATCTATTTATTTAAATAAATTGCCAGTTCTTCCTTCAGGTATTTAATTCCTCATTACTGATGTTATAATCTGTATCTGTATTATGCCTCCCTACAGAATTGATAAACTAGATATTTTTCCACTTGTACCTTTCTAAATAGTTTTTGTTTTTCAAATTTTCTTTTATATATCTGACTAAACTAATAAAACATTTATGGTAATAGTATACATCATTATCCTATCTTAAGGCCACCATATTTCACCCGAAAACGCTTTGCGCTTGGAAAAATGGCTACAGTTGCTTTTTCGCATGCCATTCCACGCCGTATTAACATGAAAGCAAGGGCGAGCATCGCGCGCATAGCTCCGGCCGACGAGTCTTGTCCACACGCAAACAATTTTGCACAATTTGAGCAGTTTTGCAGACGTTTTTGACGAAATAAATTCATATAAAATCAGCTATTTAGAATATTCTATTTATGGCTCTTTACTCCTCTAAATAATATCATTATTTTTTAGATATAATTAAATTGGTTTAAATATCTGTACTACTTTTGGAAAAATAGGTGAAAAATATTTCAAAACAACTATTTTTCAAAAAATAAAACTATCGAGCAAAGTATACGTAATCGTGTTTTGGCGTCTTTTATTGTCTTAACACTGAATCAAAATTATATAAACTGAAAAGAAATTAGCTCTATCTTATATACCTACTTCTATTTTATTAGATTTTTATGAAATGTCGATTTCACATAGCACCCCGCGTTAACAATATTTTGAGCTTCTGTTTTTTTATGTGGTTACACTCCTTTCTCTTCTGAGAATAACTAGTTAAGCTAGCTAAGCATGAGTTCAAATGGTGCTGGTATTCTGGCCAATTAGCTTGTTTAACAGAGCTTTGAAATTTTTGTCTAAATAAATATAATTCATCTCACCTTTAGCCGCCACCTTCATATACAGATCCAGTGCTTTAGGACAGGAGCTGGGCACAGTGACTCCCGCCCAGTGCCGGTAGCCGAGCGCCATCTGGGCGTAAGAGCTGTCTCCGAGGGAGCCCAGCGTGTAGTGCACGAGGGCCTTCGCTTGAGATACTGGGACTGATATGCCTGATGCGTAGAGGAAACCCATGCCCTGGAATGAAAAATATTATGTCCTAAATACATTACTTTGTAGAAACACTGCGTTATTTTTCAAATACGGCAAAAAATTTTTTGAGGACAATTCACAGCTTCTTTGCAATACTATAATTGAGAAATGATTCAGGATTAGTACATAAAAATAAATGCGTTGTCAGAAGTAGATTTACTTATTACTACTTTTATGCCGTGTGATAAGTTGTGGTGAGCTGACTAATCTACATTACATTCTTCTTATCAAATGAAAGTGGCCAACTCTTGTGTAGAGAGTTTATCAATCCACCCTAAGGGCCTCTGACATGGCTTAACAATTGCTGTACTAGGCAAACAGCATGGACCTACAACTTAATGTGTCATCCGACCCACGAAAGGACCAAAAAAATCAACTTCATTAATTAAACAGGTATCAATACTCACCGCATGAGCATCAGCATTGCCCTCCACGGCCAACTTCTCAAATATTTCTTTAGCTTTATCAACATCTAGCTCTACTCCTTCTCCGAATATATGTGACCAGGCCAACTTGATCTTAGCCGGGATGTAGCCAACTTCTGCAGCAGATTTAATTTGTAGAATTGTGTTTATTAAGTCAGGGGTGCGACGCTGGAGCTTCTTCATAGCTTCGTCATATAGTTCTTTGGCTGGAATTTAAAATATCATACTTAGTTCAAGTTGTATAAAGTACTGAAAAATTCATGGACATAAAAATTGAGTATAGTAATTACTTCCTAATTCTTAAAATCTTATGCATTTAAAAATTTCTTTTTTAATTTTTTCAATAACAAATCAATTCTACCAACCAATCCAATCAGCATAATATGTCCTACACATCACACAACATTGGCAAAATTGCTATACCGCAGAAGCCATAACCAAGATTAGAATAGAACAAATCAATTCACTTAACTTGAATGGGTTTGCTCTTGGTCATAGTTTACCTGATAGCAAGCAAAGGCTATGGCCTAAGGCCTAAGATGGAGTGTGCTTACCCGATAAGAACCGATTCACTCTCGCTTTGAAGATCGCTGGATTATAGTGCGTGGGGAACAGAGAGTCAGGCAGGGAATTCCACAACCTTGTGGTACAATCAATGTTATCATACTTCAAGAACTTCATTTACTTATTTAGAAAAAAAGTGTGATGTCTTTATGATTACTCTATAGGTACCTTCTTTCAACTCTGGTGTGAGTTCGTCCTCCTCATCTACAGGCAGTGGAGGCAGGGTGTCCAGCAGGTCCTGGGGATTCTCCTCTTCCAGTTTCTAGAATAAACATTCATATGAAAAATCACATGACATTATCATGATGCAGCTGGCTTCATAGAGATGCCTATGCCCAGCAGTGGGATAGAGAAGGTTGTGGATGATGATGATAAAAAATCGATAAAACTTTGAAGATGGTACAGTTTTACATATTGCACTTATACACCAGTACATAATACAGCAAATAAGTTTGGAATAAAACAGTACCAGCAAATAGGTTTGGAATAAAACAGTACTTAATTCATGTTAATATTAAATAGGTACATAATAATTTAAAAAAGGATAATTAAGATATTTTCATATGAGCATAATGGATCAAGTACAGCAAGGTTATGTTTTTACAGCAATACAATTATGTTTACACATCACAATGTCTCTATCTTTTGACTGAGGACAACTGCTAACTTGCTAAGCATACAAAAAATGCATTTGTTTACAATACTGGTACAACCTCTCACCTCATGGTTCCCAGGTTCTTCAGTCATCTTCAGGTCCTGGTAGCTGAGCTTGGAGCTCTTCATGAGACTTGACTTTAGTAGTTTCACAGTGAACTCCATTTGCTTCAACTGATTCTCTAAAAATAGTGGGAAATATTACGATCACAGAAACCACTTTAAATTTGGATCTTATTTTATTAATTTTAGCTAGGCATGAGTTATAAATAAATAGGTATATAACAATTCATTCTTTTAACACTAGATTCATTCAGGAAACTGAACTCAGAAAACTAACCTTTCATATCTTTGGTACTTCTCACAGCATCTGCATATTCTTTGAAAGTCAACAGCTCTTCGTTCATAGCTTCACTCAACTCCTGGTTGACCGCTTCTTCTAATTCTTTCAGGTATTCAGGGTCCAACTTGTTTTTACGGTCATCTTCTTGGACATCATCTTCTTCAGTATTTTTATCTTTCTCTTTACGCGAGTCTGGCCCGACCAGCTCCGAGGTGGCGAAGACCACGCATAAGCATATTATGAACACTTGAAACCTTCGCATCTTGGCTCATAAATAGTTCATCGAATAAAAACACTAAACACTTACGTGTCCTTAGATGCAAGTCGGTCAAACACGGTTTAGACTATATATTCACCGGCATACCATGTAAATAATTAAAGCGCCCGTTACAAGGGTACACGTGTTTTTACTAAATTGTTTTAATTAGCGTACTTTTTTCAGTATTCAAAGATTTTCTCGAAATATTTCGCGAAATGAAATGAAAATCAAGCAATTTTGACAGATCTATCTTTTCCTAGTAAAGTAATTGTCAATGTCGTCTTTTCGAGCGATAAAGGTGGAACTGCACTACAACTTTTCAATAGCTCGTGTTGTTATGGCAACATTCAACAAGAACAACACCAATGTGATAGGTCAAATTGGCTTTGCAAGGTTGTCGTTACTGCATTATTTGCTTGTTTTTCGAGATTGTAAATTAAGATGTCAAAGTCAAATAAAAAAATCTGTGTCCGCTCCGCTTTTCTCTTCTTTTAGATATTTGTAATTTTTCCGTGAATGTTTCGAACTACGATTAGTATTCATACGAAATTTAAACTACATATATAAATTACATTATTAGAGTCACACTACTGCTTATAGTCTTGATGGAATAACCTGTAAATTCAAGATGTTGCGATTACCGGTTCGCACCGGAGTGGTGTACAAAAACCCTTGGATTCGCCTCAACTCATCAAGTAGCTGGATTAGGAGTACTTTTGTCGACTATTTCGTGAAAGAACACGGCCACAAACATGTCAAATCCAGCTCAGTTATCCCGTTATGCGACCCAACTGTACCGTTTGTGAATGCAGGGATGAACCAGGTGAAACTTCAGAAATAGTTATAAAACTTTATTACTTATACCTACTTATGTAGGTATTTCGTATAAGTGCTGTTTCGCTTGGAAACTTCACAACAAGTTTCCATAAAAAAAGCCATTTAGATACACCATGTTATATGTTTTTCACAGAGAAAAACTAAGTAAACACTATTCAACTCACTCTTGTTTTGTGTTTAACTAATATTTTTTATAGTATGTAAGTTGTTTAGTTTTTCACTAAATATTTCTGCCATGCCATGAACTGTGCATAACTACATTTTAATCAGAGCTCTTATTATAATTCAATGACTATGATAACAATAAAAACTGATTACATTACAAATGTTACTGAGATATTTGCTAGTGTAAATATGTAAATGAACTTTATTGCATGTTGGTCTTTTATAGATGTAAAAAAATAAGTATTTACTAGGTATTTAGTGAATTTAAAGACAGTGCAAATTCAATATAAGCACTGAAGGGACCAAGCAGTTTACATTATAATGTTATAGGGAGTTAATTTTTAAATAGACCTTTATTATGTATGTGGGGATGTGTAATTTGACTTAGGTAAATAATTTAATCTCATTGTCCCAGTTATTAATATTTTAAATAATAAATTCCAAAATTTTGAAATAATTCCAGGTTAAATAAAATAAAAATAGCCTTTATTTCCCTTTGAAGTTATACATGCACAATTTTTAAAGCTACAAGTTTCAATTGATTACTACAGTAATCAATTGAAACTTCCAGGTTACTTGTAGGTTATTCCAAAAATGTTATCAATATACCTGTTATGTCCATAACAGTTGATCTGAGTAACTTTTTAGTCAGTGCCCATCAAACAAGTACTTAAATATAACAAAACTTGTCAAGTGCTTAAATAAAAAAGAAAAATTGATTTAAGAATGAGTAGTGCTTGTAGCTTATTGAGGTAATCACATGCTATAACCAATGTTAAGCAATTGTCAATACCATCAGTCTTTGGTTGGATGACACATTAAATTGTAGGTCCCGGCTGTTTGTCTAGTACGGCAGTCACTAAGCCATGTCAGAGGCCCTTAGGGTGGCTTGATAAACTCTCGACGCAAGAGTTGCACACTCTCATTGGATAAAACCTTGTACCAAGTGTGACCTTCACCCAGTGGTACAGTATCTGTCAACTTGTAATTTTTTTAACATACTTATTTCAATTCCAGTTCAAGGGAGTGTTCCTCGGCACAGTGGCTCCACCGTGTGCGCGCGCGGTCAACTCACAAAAGTGCATCCGAGTGGGTGGCAAGCACAACGACCTGGATGTGGTTGGCACGGACGGCACACACCACACCTTCTTTGAGATGCTCGGCAATTGGTCCTTTGGGGATTATTATAAGGTAAACTACCCAACCATTACTTAAATATGTATATTAAGCACCTAATGACGTGTTCCTTGCAGTATAATTTGAGAACTAGTTCCATTTCATTTATACTCCTTCAGCTATGGCAGGTATCGCTTCACATGGCCTAAATGCCTGACTGTACAGTTTACAAAAACTTTATGTTACTGTGTTTAGAGCTGAAGATACAAATGCTGCAATGCATTAAGCAACAAAAGAATGTCTAGCTGACAAAATCAAGCGGAGTTTGATCCTCAGCAGTCAGAAATGAAGAGATAATTCTATTGAGCATAATGTAAAATAAAATCATGTACATTAATAGTTTAAAGTGTAATTATTATTAATTTCGAAAAAATGTGGCGCTATGGGGTGTTGCTAGTTGAATATATGTTCCTAAATAAATTGTTATGTTTCTCAGAAAGAAGCATGTCAGATGGCGTGGGACCTGCTGCTGGGCCCGTACCGGCTGAAGCCTGAGAACCTGCTCGTCACATACTTTGCAGGGGATGTGGCCATCGGACTCATGGAGGACCGGGAGTGCCGGGATATATGGAAGGATATTGGGTAAGGAGCAAACAAAACTAAACATACATTATTTTATCATTTGAGACTGGTTCAATAGATTACTTATATAGCTGCAGAAAATGTAGATGTACAAAACTTATTAAAATATCCCTGTCTGTACATAATATCTGCATTTACAATTGATTAGTTGATCATTGTTCTGTTTCTTTCCTACATTTTATAGGTTTGAAAACCAGTGAATAAGACAAACACATCACATTAATTACAGTTTCCAAGCAAGACTAGAATTCACACCTATTTGACAAAACACTTATGATTTGTAATTCTTGAACATGCATCCTATTTATAATACTGCTTAGTTTTTATTTTTGTTTAAGAGTTTCTATTTGTATTTCTTGTTCCTGTTGCAACTAAACATTATATCTATCTACCCCTAATCTCACAAGCAAAAAAATGACCTTGTTATTATTTGCAGAGTTCCCCAAAGCTGTATAAAGGCTCTCGGTACAAAGGATAATTTCTGGGAGATGGGAGCGACGGGCCCGTGCGGGCCGTGCACTGAGATACACTACATCAACCCGGACGGGAGCCTCACTGAGATATGGAACATTGTCTTTATACAGTGCAACAGGTAAGAATCAACAAAATAATCATATTTCAATGGTCTGTCAATAAAAATAGTGTTATTAAATGTATGTGAAATGGTTTTATAGATACAACTAGCTTTTTCCCGTGGCTACGCACGCATTATTATACAAATAAACAATCTTCTTGAGTCACTCTATCTATTAAAAAACTGCGTCATAATCCATTATTGTTTTAAAGATCTAAGCATATATACATAATAAAGACATAGGGACTAAAGTAACGTGGGAAGTCATTGAGTATGTAACTCACATTAATCTACATATATGGTAACTAAACGGTTTTCACGCACGTGTAATTCTCGTATGTTGCTTACGCGAATTACACGTGAGTGAAAACCGTTTAGTTATCATATTGATAAAATGTCTGACAAAAGTTTTCACATTAATCTGACAAAAAAATTAACCAGTTTTCACACAGAGTGATTGACAACAGACATCTGTAAAAAATATTTATAATAATATTGTGTGATGCTCTTATTTCTGTGTACAGAGATGAGAGTGGCAAGGTGTCCCCGCTGCCTTGCACGCACGTGGACACGGGCATGGGGCTGGAGCGGGTGTGCGCGCTGCTGCAGGGCAGGGCCTCAAACTACGACACCGACCTGCTGCGCCCCATCATACACGCCATTGAAAAGGTACTTCATACTTTAACATGTACTATAAAAAATATAAAAAATCTTTAAAAAATCTTTATTTACCTAAGTACTTAAAAACTTTACAATTTTAAAAGTATTCCTCTAGTGATTGCTTCACTATGCTATTCACTTCACTTTATATTGAACTTGTTTGATACCATAAATATAATATAATAAATTTATGTCGAGTATCTGGATTCTGGGTTATAAGAATTGAAAATTCGTTCATAACATCAAAATCCATGATAAAAAAAATACAAGATATATTCTTAATATATATTGTAACTTACGACGATTGCTTCGACACATTTCATTGACGAAGGCACGCGGAATGTATTGAAACGATCGTCGTCCGTGAACGACGCTGTTTGTCGCATCTATCATTTTTGTTTTTAAACACTAGTAATTCAAGAAGACAGTATAATATAAAATATTTCAAATTTAATAAAATATATATATAAGATAGAACGTAAACATAAGTAAATATAATAGTCATTCTGTATTGTGTCGTATAGATATATCTACTCTCCTAATAATATTAGTTTCCCCGGAAGAACCCTGTCTACTGCAACACAGGGAATCCTACAGCAGTAGTCAGGACACACAATGTAACTATTCTATGCATCTTGAAGTAAATTGTATAAGTGTAAATATTGCATTATGACTTACTGTAACATAATTAGAAAACTGTGTTCATGAAATCCGTGTTTAAATAAATGATTATTATTACAGTGGCTGGATAATATATAATATAATAATAATAATTTGTTTATTTGACCAAAAAACTTACGTGTACGTACATTACATATTACAAAAACAAATGCAATCTTATGCACTAGTACAGTACGTCAGAAGTGTACTGAGCTCTGAGCTAAGTATCCAGTGGATCTTGTGTTTCAGAGCTGCAGTACCCCGCCGCGGCACATTTACTTAAATTTACAGAGATATATACTTATTTAAATAAAGAATATTAATTTTACAAACAAATCAAAACAAAATAAAAACCAAGCTATTTACCTACTACAGAGTAAACAAAATCTGCAAAACAGATACGATTTTTGACATTTTAGGTGTTGCCCGGTTATAAATTAAAATAAATTCCGTCATAATCTTTGAAAATATATGGTAAAGCAAATTCAGCCAGCGCTATTCAAGCGTCTGAAAGAGCGGCTGGAAGTTAAATTATGTGTCTAAGGGCTTCTTTCACCATCTCTAAGTAAAGTGTTGATTTACTACTTGCCAGTTAGCACTACTCGGCAAGTAAAAGTTCCGAGTATGATATTAGAAAGTTAGAAAGATACATCTGGGCAAGAACAGCACAAGATATAGGGAGTATTGGCGTAAGAGGGAGGAGGCCTATTCCCTGCAGTGGGTCTCATTAGGCTGATAATGAATTCAAGATAGTCTCACTAGTTCATCTTTGTCTGTTGATAAAATAAATAAATAAAAAAACAGTTATAAAAAATAATTATTTTATAAACAATTTATATTAATTAATCCAGAAGAAAACTAATTAATTTCTACCTTATATTATAGAAGAGCAAATGCGTGTCCCCGTACGGCGGCCGCTACTCCCCCGACGCTCACCTAGACTGCGCTTACCGCCGCCTCGCCGACCACGCCAGGATGGTCAGCGTGTGCCTCGCTGACGGCGTCTTCCCAGCTGCTAGGTAAGCTGTCATAAATTAGGATCATTCCCACTAGATCCATTGCGCAGATCCATAATGGATCTACTGGGACAAAACATTCCCACTAGATCCATAGCGGCGATTAATGGATCTGGTGTGCACGTTTTGTCCCAGTACCTAGATCCACTAAGGATCTGTGAAAATTTAACTTGTCTGACACAGTAAATCAGACCTTGGCAGACCATGTAAAAGCCTCTAAAAGCGTTTACGAACGGGTAACAGAGGTATGAGTAAACTGGATCACGCATTACAAGCGAGCTTATTATGAAAGTATCTACTCCAATTTTTTCCAATGTGGTCAATTCCGACTAGATCAATAGATGGAATCTCTTTATTGTAATAAACAGAGATTAGGAACTAAAAACTCATTTGTTGCTTATCATAATTACTGGGCAGTAATAAAATCATAAAATCGATTGAATGTATCACTAGTATTACTAGGAGATGTGAAAATAGTTTATGTAGGTAAATAGATAGAATAATATTAATAATTAATTATTATTAATAATTTATCCTGGAATATTTTATTTACTATTTTTTTGGTTTTACCAGCCTGAACCTGAAGCAAATAATGCGCAAGTCGTTGAAGCTATCATCGGACGTGTTTGGCAACCCACATCTACTGTCACAGCTGTACAGGGAAGTCACCAACATACTCGGTGACACTTACCCGGAACTTGTTAAAAAGGTACTTCATTATTTTTCTATTACATACATATTACATAATATATTGTTTTTTATTACATACTGTAAAAGGAGCCCTTGGTTGATTATTCTGTGGTATTCGTTCACTATTTCTGATAAACAGATAAAACAGATAAACTGACATAAAAACTGATACAAGAAACTGCATCGTGGAGGCAGTTTCTTGTATCAGTAAATAGTGAAAATGTTAAAAATAACATTTATACTACACCTGCTCGGAAAGTACCTTGTTACTTTATCAAATTTACGGTAGAAAGTACGTCATTGCATATCGAACAAATATGCGGGGAGAAAACGCATCTGAGCGGGAAGAAATGGATTTTCATACACTTTTCTCTCCCGCTCAGATGCGTTTTCTCCCCGCATATTTGTTCGATATGCAATGACGTACTTTCTACCGTAAATTTGATACTTTCCGGTATTTATTATTTATGTAATCGGTCACTTTCTCCTCTCAGTGAACAATGTACACAGGCGCTCCTGTTGATCAAATACCGGTCAACAAATAAATAAATAAATAAATATTCCGGGACATTGCACACAGCGCCATCTAGCCCCACACTAAGCAAACGCTTGTGTCGTGGGTACTAGATAACGGATATAATACTTATATACTTTTTTTTTGTAAATACATACTTATTATACATATAAAAACGACCAGACTCAACACAAGCAATTATAAATTTTTAAAGTACATAAATACTTGTGTCATGCGGGAATCGAACCCGCGACCTCTAGATTAGAAGGCAGAGCCACTACCAACTAAGCTAACAGGCCAGTCAAACAAGAAACAAGTCAACAAGAAACAACAGTTTTAAAATCATTTCACAAACCCATTAATAGTTTGAAAAGTAACGATGGGAGGGTTAACACTCGTATAGACTTGCATACTCTTATTGTCCCAGACCTATGCATAGAAATATATTTCTGATATTATAGCTTGTGTTGTAATAGTGTATGTATATTAACACCCTGATCCCTGCCAGATTGGTTACCTGGAAGAGATGGCTTTGAGCGACAAGGTCGCCACTTAGGACACTAGTTTTAAGTTTTGTTTGTTTCATTGTGTTTTTTTTTTCCTGTTTGTTGGTGTTTATAATAAAGTGTTTTCTATCTATCTATCTAACACTTGTTCCAGGCCTACGACGCCCACATTATAATCGAGCACGAGCAAGAGTCGTACTGTAAACTCCGGTCGCAGCTGGGCAAGAAGTGGCGCGCGCTAGTTTCCGCGCACCCCGAGGTGGACGCGCTGGCGGATGTGGAGCTGGCGGGCTTCGCGCACGGGTACAGGATGTTTAAACAGGTAACGATATTAAACTTACAGACATATTTATTGCATATTTCTGCCCTGCTTACGATAAACAACGCATGTGCATGGCGGTAAGTTTCGAGAAAAACGCGCCTAAAGTTTTTTATCTTATTTTTGCTCCCACGTCTAAAGTAAATAAAATATTCACATTATTGTAACTTTATATAGAGCCATAATGTATGTATTTTATGTCTAATACCTTGTTTCTGAATTTTTTATTGTTTTTCATGTAAATTTCGCTCAAAAAATATTAATGACTAGGAAAAGTCAAATAAGTTCGTTCAATCTACTAGATATCTACATCGCATGTGCAGCAGTTGCGTTGCTTGTGACTAGGAAAATGGGCAGTTGCGTTGCTTATGACTAGGATATTGTTCATATGTATAACTTTCATATATTGAATGACATTCATCGTACCTTTTTTGTGTGCTATATAACGAGCACAAGTCTCACAAGCTAGACCTAGATGGTCTTTATGATTTCTGTCCAAATGTTGCACACATACTTCATGGCCTGATTGAGTGAATGAAATGTTCATGACTTCCTTCACAACTGAACCACTAAACTGACTTTGTATGACTATGCATCGCAGAAACTAAAAGATCATTAGGAAGATAAAAGCTGTTTGGGGCATTTTCTCGTCTATAATGAGAAATACACGGATTGTAAGTCCGTATGTGGTTTATTATTATTTCCTTATCAATTTTGTTGGATGTTTCATAACTTCCACGATTTTTTTTCTGTGAATCTATATCTTTTTTATGACACTCCTGACTTTGCAACTTTTTTAGCATCATATCCAAGGGTAGTTAAAAAAATGTTTTACACACTTCAATCTTCTCTAAACTACTAGCTTTCATGTAGTAACTGTATGCTATTTTCCTATTTTTATTGCAAGTTTCTAATCTTTTTTGTACTGGTTTTTCATAAACTAATAATTTAATATAAGTAGAATCCTTGTGCTTCAAAATTTTAACTTACATATTTCTTGTCTTTGGTCTTCGGTTATTTTAAGAAAGCATTTTTTCTTGCATGCCATGATACTGTATGGATCTTTTAATGTTTTTTTCTTCCTGTTCCTTTTTTTCTTAAATTCCTTCTTCCAGCGATTCTTCAAACTTTCTTCTCTTTCTAGGATTCCCAGATGGTAAGTAAATATTTTATTATCTCCTATAAACTTGTTTTTATCTCTGTCTGTACGATAGTTGTTTGTTTTTGTCTTGTAGCTTTAAGCTTCTCCTGTGGCTCTAATTTCTTCTCCTGCAGGCTAATTTTCTATCTTTTGTGGTCCAATTTTGCCCTGTTTCTTTTTTAGTAGTACTATTTTTCTTGTGTCTTATGAGTGGCTGAATGTTTTATCAACTGTTGTTTTGATATATTTAGTGTAATTTGATACAATATGTTCACCGTTGCATACTTGTAGGTTTTTTCGCAGGACATTGGGGTATTCGCATGTAGTATGATACACTGTTGTTTCGGGAAATAACATCATTGAATTAGTCTAGTAGTTGTTCCTGTTCTTCCGAGCTGTTTTCATAAGAATCATGAATTTAGTCCATATCGAAGCTATCGTCAAAATTATTCCAACAATCAGGATCTGGTGTATCTGGTTTGTTTTCATTTTCAGAAAGAGGTAGTTCTTCCTCGCACAAAAGTTAATTCTACTACGACTTTGAATATTTTTGGATAAAATATCAGCTTCACACAATATTTTAGTATGAATCATTTCTTTTTTGGTTGATCACCTGCCCTTCCATGAGATCTAAAAGGACAGCGAATACGAGAGTTTATGAATAAAAATAATAAAATAAACCTTATATGTTTACATTTTAAGTTTATTAACGAATTTTTATAAAAAAACTAATCATAAGCTTCATAATATATGGCTAATGGTATACTAATGCTTAGTACGCGATACGAGCGCAATCAAGTAATCCTAACGAATACCATCACATCTGCGCTTACGTTTCTTATGTCTAGGATTTATGCCAAAACTTTTGGACGTAATGTATCATGCGTTGTTTATCCTTAGGAAGAATAAGACAATATTGCTCTTGCGCTGTTTATTCTTATCATTATTTTCTATTCTATCAAACATATAAAAAAAATAAAAATTGATTTAGAAAGATCTCGTTGCGTAGATTCCGAATATGTATATAACTCAATTTCGCCAAAAATGTCACATGCGTTGTTTATCGTAAGCAGGGCAGATTTGGAGTCGAATGAAAACAATATAAGTATTTCCCAAAAGCTGAAAAAAAAAACAGTCTTCGAAGACTTCTGCTATGTTTAAGAAGTTTTAAAGGACCTTTTTAATCCTTTCCTGGTGCTTCTCCATTATTAAAGGTACAACTACGACTCAGTAAAGTAATCCCAGTTCTGCACCAAGCGTAAAAGCTCTTCTACTCTGGTATACTCATAGAAAAACATGCAGCAAATTTTTCATTTTGGATATCCAGAAATCATTACTTATAAGTAAAATTTTATTTCCAGGCAATGTCCCGTCAAGACTCCACTGTCATCCCAGGTGACATAGTATTCAAACTGTACGACACTCACGGCTTCCCTGAAGACGTGATCCAACGTGTGGCCACACTCAACAACATGACCATAGACAACGAGGGCTTCTGGAAACTTCTCTCACAGCACAAAGCAAAGCACAAGACTGCACTCAGAGAACAAACTTCCAACAGAGGAATCTTGTTCAACCAGGCCATAGAAACATTGCTCAAGAACGGAATCACTTCCACCAATGATCAGCACAAATATATATATGAAAACAATGATGGACAACTTTTCTTTGAACCGTTGCAAACTAAAATAGTAGCAATACTCAATGAGAATGGAGAATGGATAGACTTCTCTGACCCATCCGAAACTCAACCCTATTACCTAGTGACAGAAGACACAAACTTCTACTGCGAGGAAGGTGGACAAATATCGGACACTGGTGTTATAAGAATCAAAGACGATGTGACGTTTAAAGTTGATAATGTGTTTAAAATTCGAGACTTTGTCTTCCATAAAGGTGTGTTTTCACTGAGAAGTGTTAGTGATAATTGTATTAAGTGCGGCAGTGAGGTGACTTTGAGTATTGACAGTGAGAAGAGACTTAGAATAATGCAGAATCACACAGCAGTGCATTTATTGAATGCAGCTATAAGGAAGGTTTTGCCGAACAGTGTGGTCGGACAGACCGGGTCCATGGTGACTGACAAGGGACTGAGTCTGAGCTTGTGTGTATATGGGGAGAAGTTGTCGCAGGAGAAGGTGATGGAAGCACAAAGACTGATTAGGTGAGTCACATTACTATACATAAACTATGTTTTTTTTTGTTAAAGTTAGTCCATGGCCCATGTAGGGTTCATAACTCATCAGAATAGATGGAGCTTAGGATGATTTGTAATAAATAAATAATGGCTTGGATAACTGTTTCAGTCTAATATTTTCACTTCTAGTGGCATTTGATGTGCTTATAATAATATAATCTAGTCATTGGAAATGAAACATTCAGACATTTTTATGCCTACTCTATTGCTCCAGCACTAATTTAGAGAAATACTAAGATCTCATATTTGTCCACAGAGATTCCATAGCATCAAGCGCGCCTCTCTCCACCCGCGTCATAGACAGCCTACAGCTGGATGACTCTGTACTGACCGTCCCCGGAGAGACCTACCCGGAGACAGGGCTCAGAGTGGTTGAGGTGTCCCACCCACTGCCTTCCAAGTGAGTATGCTATTATTATTTATTTATGCCAAAGAAAAGTATATAAGTATTATATCCGTTATCTAGTACCCACGACACAAGTGTTTGCTTAGTGTGGGACTAGATGGCGCTGTGTGCAATGTCTTGGAGTATTTATTGACTTATTCTTAGTGCTTCTTAGTACTTTCTAAAGAGTAGATTTTCTATTCGAATGTGTTTTTCCTATATGTATCTGATTAATGTTTAGACGCATTCCAAGCGGATTTGGGGCTACGGAATAATTTTGATTATCCTTGTGAAATTTGCTTGTGGTTGAATTAATTAAATAGTAGTATAATAGTAAAATACTTAGATAGAAATTATGTGCCCTTCGCTTGTCCACGCGATATACAAACGCCGGTTAAAGTTGAACTGCAGGGTGTTTCACAAATTTGGAAACGAAATGCCAATCAAAGACGTCAATACTAACTTATTTTAACCAATAACAGTCATCCACTAATCATGGAAGTTTCGAGGAGTTCTACGATTGGCGGTTAGTTTCCGAGCGGAAACGTTGTGATTTTGTGACACAATGAAGATATTCAGTAAACTCGTATATAGTACGACCATTGAGCGTAACGCAATATCAGCTTCCCTCCAGAGAGCTGTGTTGCGGCACGCACGTCCCCGACACGCGGCTGCTGCTGGACGCGGTGATCACCCGCGTGCGCGGCGCCGCCCAGCGGAGCCCCACGCTGCACGCTGTGACTGCACACACCGCCGTGCAGGTCAGACACTCTAATATAGATCAATATATCAAAAGGTAAAGTCTTTCAATTCAAAGAGGAAATACTGCCAGCATCCTGGGATCCTGCCGCACAGCGACAATATGGACGGTGTGCTGAATTTTTTGTAAATATCTGTTTGTTTTTGTAAGTTTTTCTGTATGTTTAAGTCATTTTTGTATATGTACACGGGAAGGTAGATGTCGTATAGATCAGTCATACACTGCTACACAAGCTAGTCTGTTTTTACGTGCGTTTGCGTTTGGCTAAAGCCCGCATGGTGCATTGCTGCAGCCTAGGGTGTAACACGTTTACCTAGAAAGTTCCTATTAACTTTAGGTTTGGAGACCCCTGAAATGTAGTTCACAGGAAACCGCATCCGGTAAGCTTTGCCGCCTGAACAACAAATGTAGAGGCAAAACGTGTTCGGACTATGGCACTTTCACTATAAACGGTTATTACCTGCTTATTTTATTCACACATTTGCTCTCAAGCCATTAAATCATAAATCATAATGTTTATTAACCTTACGACATCGCGCCGTACAGGGCAAGTCAAATAACATAGGTAATCACTTCTTAACAGTAATGTCTCTTTTAAAATACTTATTGCTATACACTTATTATAATCAGTGAGCCTAAATAAAATAAAATATTTAATTTGGAAAACAAAATAAAATCAAATAATCAATTAAGAGAATACAATATCGGCTTTAAACAAAACAAAACACAAGGCAATATTTATTGAAAAAAAAATGAAGTTTCTGTAATTGAGCTTTTCATAAATTCATTGAGTGCGTAAAACGGGTTAACTTCAAAGAATTGTTTCAACTTTCTTTTGTATGCACTATATGGCAGATCTGTGATACTCAGTGGCAATTTATTATACATACAAATCTTATTGTATATTCCCTGTTTTTGGCATTAACAATTTTGCATATTTTTTTTAGCATTTTTTTCCATTAACAAATTTGTACACTAGACAGTCTCAAATACCACACCAGCAAGTTACACACTTTATAAACATATTATAAATATTTCTGCTATCATTCTAGGCACGCGAGTTATTCTGCCGAGCGGAGAAGCTCCAGCAAGTGATCCACCTGGTGGAGCCTTCTAGATGCAAGGACGAGGTGTCCACTATCAAGCAGGGCTTGGAAGAGCTCTGCGCCGGCAGCGGAGCACCCTACGGGGAGTATGCCAGGTGCCTGCAGGTGCTCGACAGCCTGCAGAGCCATACTGGCTCGCAGGACATGGCTATATTGCAGTGAGTACCTCTATTTAGTACCTTTATGGCACTGTGTGCAAAAGTCCCGGAATATTTATTATATATATTTATTTTTTTATTTGTGTAACCGTCAAATACTTTGGAAGTTTTTACACTAGCTTGGTAGTACACAGTCGAAGATTTATTAGCGAGCACGTGTTGCTAAGCTGTAAACATCAATATTATCTTCTTTGTTATCCTTTCCGATCGAGAAAGTATGTTGTAAGAAATACACATGCTAGTTTTTCAGGACTGTAGGTACTGATTTTTCACAATATTATTGTAACATTCGTGTATAATGCATATGACAAATTACATACAAGTCAATTACTGTTTGTTTCCACCATTATTGTCTGTCTTCCAGGTCGGTAGCGGACACGGAGGTGGTGGAGGCGGTGCGCGCGGCGGCGGCGGAGGGGCGCCCCTTCGTGGTGCACTTCCTGCGGTGCTCGTACCTCATGCAGGAGGAGGGCGTGTCGCGCGCGCTGGCCGCCTGCCGCCCGCCCGCGCCCGCGCTGGTGCTGGGCTGCGCGGGGGGCGTCATCGTGGCCGCCTGCAGGGTGCCGCTGGTACGTACTTAGATAATTAATATACCTAATTATTTTAGATCTTAACAAAAACAAATTACATACAAAAAACATTGGTTACAAACAGTTAATTAAAGATATACTCACTACGCGTCGCTCACCGACGCTGGTTTCGACACAAGACGACGCTCGTTTCGACACACATCGCCGCTCGTTTCGACACACGACGACGCTCGTTTCGACACATGACGCCGCTCGGAATGTGTCAAAAAAAAAGTCGTATAAATGTACGTTACAAAATCTTTTTTTTGTTATAATTTTTTTTTAACCTACCTATGTAGGTACTTACTCGATATATTTCTTGTGTCCCAGCAATGCGTGCGTGGTCCGTTCAGCGCGGAGTCGTGGCTGAGCTGCGTGCTGCCTGTGTTCGAGTCCTCAGTAGCTCCTACAGTGGGCCGCTCGCCGCTCGTCTACGCGGAGATGAAGCCTACCAAGGTGAGGGAATAACTTACCATAACCACCTTAAACTCTCAGAATCCAACATGAGTGTTGAGTACGGACTTAATTGAATTGTAGGTTTAGTCTTATGCGTCTCGGTGTTATTTGGTTGTGATCTTTTAGCCTGCATTTTGTGTCTGTACCTTTTGTAAATAAATAAATCAATACTATGTTTATCTTTGTTTGGATACTATATATACTACTACTATATATGTATGTATTTAAGATATAACTTCATCACTCGAACCACCGTTTCGTTTGATCCTTATTCGCGCCGCAATGGACTCTCAAGTAATCAAGATGTTTTGTATGGTAATATGTATGTGGTCCTGAGAGACAGGGCACTTTTTCTTACATATATTACATACTAATAACTAACACGCTGTTTAACGCGTCTGAAACTGACGTACGTTTCGATATATTCGGAGTACGTCAATGTTTCCGTGTTTCCTGCGAACTACAATCCAGATGTCTTCAAATCTAGAGTTAATAGGTATCTTCTAGGTAAGCGTGTTACAACCTAGGCTGCAGCAATGCTTAACATCAGGCAGGCTGTAGTCAAACGTAAACCTATACCACGTAAAAAAAAAAATTTTCTGTACAACTTAGGTACTTCTACTAGATAGATAAAAGAAGAGAAAAAAAGAATAATTTATCTCTCTTTTATTTACAATAAATACCTACTTATAACCTATTTTAACTTGTATTTCAGGTGTCCCTGATAAACTGCGAGGCGCTGGTGGCAGACGCGATGCGCGCCGCCGTGCAGTACGCCAAGCGGCACCTGCAGGTCAACGACCCCAGCCACGACCACCAGCAAGGCATGCAACATAACTAGTGTATATACTATATACATTAATATCAGCTTAAAAAATAATGGTGTTCTGAGACTTTATGCAAATCTTCAAATCTAGAGTAATTAGGTTTCTTCTACGCAAGCGCCCTACATCTTAGACTATAGTGGTGCTTAACATCAGGCAGGCTGTAGACAAACGTACGCCTATTTCGTGTTAAAAAAAGGCACTGCGATTGTTAATTTCTCATGCATTTGTCAGATTTTTATAAATATTACATAGTTTGTGTCAGGCTACCTAATGTGTATGTATTGGTTGGCTGATTTGTGAGTGTGACTTGTCCTTTCTGTGTCAATATGTAGTAATAACCAGTAAATTAAAATATGATCTACATATATTAAAATGGTTCCTAAAAATGTATTGGGGCAACAAACGTAATTTAGTAGGTAAATTTAAACAAGTTCAGTGTCTAGACATTGAACAGACCTCACAATTCGACTGAATGTTGTTTGTTTGCTCAAGTTGTACATTTTTTTCATTCTACTCTCTCACAGTTCTCATGAATGTTCACATTCACAGTGCCTCTTGTCTTAATCAAATTGAAAAGATTGTTTTGAATTCAGTATTGAAATTATTTTGCAGCTAGGATTTTGCTATTAAATCTAAAAGATATAGTTGAATCCATTTTAGAATTTTAAATGTCCTAGAACTAAATTACCTACTGATCACAATAATTATCCTAATATGAACTTGTATAACAAGACTAAATACGTTGGACAATTCGGTAGTTTTGTATTAAGACATGAAATCGATTTGTATGTTATTTATTAGTTTAATTATGGTAGGTGCTTTAGCAGCTATAAGTAAATTCTCTGGTATTTTATTAGTTATATTTGTAAATAAATTGTCAGTCATATTTTTTAAATAAAATCTTAAAATAAAATTGTTTGATCTTTCCTATACCTATTATATAGGTTAAAAATGTATAATCTAAGTGTTAACCATTTAAAAGATTTTTTTTTGTATATTTTAAGGGTAGTTTTGGTAATTAATAATTTATATTGTATCGGATCGCCTGAATAAAGTGAGAGCGGAGAGGCGAGTCCAAAATATCAGTTTTTCATGCGCCACAAAAACAGTTTAGTAAATTCTACAAATTTGGGTTAGTATCATCGAAATCCTTACAATATCCCCTATTCAAGCAAAAAAATTTTTTCGAAAACCTAGAGCCTTAAATGTAAAATTAAAACCTCGTAGTTACTAAATGTTTAGTTTATTTTCTTCTTTACATCTTTCACATCACAAGACCCACTCTTAGATAGACAGCCAGAAAATAATAATGACCATGCCCAGTAGTAGTTAACATGACCTTGAGTCAACTGCTTGCCCGTGTTAACTGGAAGTTGACATAGAGTGGTCACGTTTTTTTCGTGGGACATTTTAGATAGGCACGCGCTGGGGCCAGGGGCAAAGGCGCGTTGCGCGCGGACCCCCGTTTGGGCAAGCTAGCGGGTAGTTTAAATTTCTGGTAATCCAGAAGCGCCAGCTATATTAAATACCATAATAAGTTTGTTTCTTCTCCGTTGGTTAAGTGGCTTGATTTCTTCACCCCGGTGCCAGTATCCTGTAAAACAATCAAATGTTAGTAAAATATTCAAACAGTTACAAATGTTGACTCGAACATCAAACGTTTTCGATACGAATGCAGAATTTTAGAAACGTTACGTTATTAGGCTGATAATATAAATGTGTCGGTTTTATATGAAGAATTTATATAAAAAAAGAACCGCGTATTTTTTATGATGGCATTTCTAGTGGAGCGTAAGAAGTTGGTATTGCCGAAACGCAAGAGTTGCAACGTTCGTTGTATTCCGTGTCGCAAGTTGCGCTTACGCAGCCTGTAGCGGCAATCTCCACACGCAATATTGTGGGTAGTTTTGGACGTGAAGGCGATCGCACGCCGAACCTAGCGCCGTACTTACGATTGTAGTTTTGGTTTCCTCGAAGTCGCTGCGCCGCCTATCGCATACGGGTACGTTAGCAGCGAATACGCATCGTCGTCGCACCCTCGGCCGCTCCTAACTATATCTGAAATACTCGCACGCACGTAGTATAAGGGCCGGCACTCGAGCCGACAACGGTATAACAAATATAGAGGACGTCTGCAGTATCTTGCTAACATGCTGGCGACACTCCTCTTTGAATTCTGTCGCAGTCAACTTGATATCACTATTGTTGTTGTAATATACATGCATATATATTTTAAGAACACTCATTGCAGACCATCTATGTCCCAGAAGGGTTGCGATGGGATCCCTTAATTTTATGCGCTTGCTCTATTTCGTCGGTTTAGTAATAATAGTTACGCATATGCACTATTACTATGTGAATAACACTAGTGATGCCGCTAATACGACGCAAATTTTGAGCAGAGATATAAGGAGTGTCGCCTGA
>OZ026809.1:14652805-14799301 GCA_964023185.1 Macaria liturata | reverse complement strand
TAATTCCGTATAAAGAAATATAAAATGTGTACATAATTTAAAAATACGCATTTTTTTTTTAAATATCCATATAATTCATGTTTGTTTTTTTTTAATATCAGAAAAAAATACAGGTAGTGCTCACTATTTTGAATCATTTCACAGTATAAGTGAGAGAGAGAGAGAGAGAGAGAGAAATTAGCGTTCCTTTGTCAATAACAAAGACAAATTAAACTTTCCGAACGTTAAATAAATATTTAAGATATTTATTGGCTAAAATCTACATATAAAAAATCAAAGGTACAGCCCAAACCACTGGACGGATTGGGCTGAAATTTGGAATGAAGGTAGATGTTATGACGTATTGGCATCCGCTAAGAAAGGATTTTTGGAAATGCCACTTTTAAATGGGTGAAATAGGGGATGCAACTTTTACTTCTTAATGCGAGCAAAGCCGCGAGCACCCACTAGTATAATATAATTTTCAAACTATTACTAATACTGTAAAAATTTAACAATTCTGTACATGTACGGGAAGTTGGTTGTATTTTGGCATCAACAATAAGGTTTGTATGCTCGTGCCAAAATAATAAAAAAGAAAAAAATCCAAGCAAACCGTAGAAGCAAACTATGGAAGTAATATATAGGGAAATATTACTGCTGATCCAATATGAGCAGAGCGAGGCGAAGTATGACAGGCAGTTGTCTTTTTCTAACTATGGTGACAATAAATTATATAATAGGATATACCAATTCATCTTCTTACCAAATCTGGAGCAGTTTCTTTTGGGGTCCTATTTTACCTGCAGCTTGCCAGTCATGATGATCCCTAGCTCTATTGACGCGTTAAGTAACAAACACCAACAAACTTACTTACAAATAATGCACTTTAGTTTGTAACTTATAATAGTATCGATTCGGTTAATTGACAGGGAGGCAATGTAATCAAAATCATAAACATTTTGCAGTAAATACAATATTTATTTACAAGTTCATATTTGAATTGCATATACTTAGGTAGTTGCCTATATCCTATATTTTTTTACACTATCATGTGATGGTTTAAACTATGTACCTACACCAATATAATCCTTTTCCTTGTGTTTCATGTACTAACCTAAACGAGTAACGTGTTATATTTAAGTTCTTTTGCCATTTTATTTTGATGTTTTCATTTTTAGGTAAGCTGAAAAAATATCATATTGCACAAATTATTTCAAGCACGAGAAAATATGGTCACCTTAGTCCCAATAATGTAATCTTACTTAAACTTTAGCATACCTGTAGAAAGATATATTGCAGCCACTATAAAATTCACTTCTGCATCCCGGAACACTACAAGTTCTTACCATTTTGTTATTTTTACAATAAAATACATTTAAATCAGTTACAAATGAAATTATTATTTTCCCGCCACATTTTGTCATTATAATGTCATCATAATTTAATGTTGCTTGTGTGAAAAATAATATAATATTAATTTGTTACTTATTTTATTTTGTATTAATTTCACAAGTTAATTCAGATTTCTTTGTGTCGAGTAAAATTTATATTAAATAAAATTAAATATTATTATTTATTGCTAAATATTTCAAAACTTAAGTTGACAGTGACATTTATCACACATTTGTTTTTAAACTGGCAAGCTGTTGAAGCAAGACAACAGCCTGCTCTATATGCCTTTCATTTTTGACCGATCTCACCCCCGATTTACTATTTATAGAAAATAAACTTTAATTGTAAGAACATAAGGTTTCTATTCGTATAAAATCTATTTCACGAAACAAAAGAGAGAACAATCCAGAGGGAAAGAGAGGGGTGATTTAAAAAATCCTTGAAGCAAACTCATTTGAGTCATTTCATTTGATTGGAGATTTGATAACTAGGTAGTCGCAATTTGATTGGTCAACAGTTGGCGCGTAAATTTAAAAACTTATTATTTTCATTTCAGATAATATACTGTAAAACATGAGCAGAAATTTGTATCATACGTAACTTTTAATTTTGTTGAAATCGTACAAAAATAATCAGCGCAAAGGAAAAAAGCAAGACGATAAAAAACGGGTTATTTATTTATTTTTAAGTATCTAATATAGGTTACTGTTATTATGTTCGGTGGCTATTGATTATTTGATGAAGATAATACCTACCAATATGTGCTTAATTTATTGATTAAATTAACTATATTATTTATTTCATTTATACAAAATTTACAAGAAATATGTAATAGTAGTATCTGATTGACTTATACATTGGGTACCTAAGAACCATGAATTAAATAAAAATAAATATTAAAATACACTGCGTGAGTACCTACTTATTATGTAAAATAAATTGCGTAGTTAAAATTGTCGTAATTCGAACAATATTTCTGCTGTAATAAATAATTATTAAATGCTTATTTGCGTCATTTGAGCGCCGTAGTACTTAAACGATACCTAATAGCTTTCTTTCCGTGATATGGTAACTACCCCTATGAAGTATGAATAAAATGCACAAATAATAATGTAATTAACTTTTTAAAACGTATACTTGTAAAAGGACTCATACCGCACGCTAATTAGAAATATAATGCTTCGAATTACGTACGTGTACGTTTTGTTTTTCATTATTATGGTATGTATGTACCTACCTACTCACGCTGTAAAAAAATATAAAATAACCAAAGAGTTTTCAGTATCATAATGGAACATCAACAACAACAGCCGTAGTCAAAGTACAATTAAAAGTTTTATATTAGTCACATAATTAATTTGAACCAGTTTGAATAGGTAAATGAATAACTAGAATATTATCATTATTTTTACATGAGATATGTTCACGCTTGATTACAACTTGCCTGATGTTAAGCAACGTTATAATCTGCGATCTTACGCGCTTGCCTAGAAGAAACCGGTTTAATCTCGACTTTCGGTCTTCAACCGACAAATTGATATACTTATACCTTTTTAAATTGCAGCATTTAAATATATCTTATAAAAAAAGGCTCTACGGCGTCGTAGAGCGTATGGGATCAATAAAAATAATAATATGAGGCATGTGTGTGTGTGTGTGTAGTTTTACCCTATAATAAAATAACTATTATAGTCATTAGTGACATCACGTGATGTAAGCGAAAATATTACAAGTAACTTTTATTTTTATACTCTAGTTTGTACCTATTTGCTAAAACAACAGGTTAACAACAGCCCAAAACAGCGCTCCAGTCAATTTGTGATAAAAAAAAACAATAGTTTATAAAAATCATATTAAAATAATACTGGTGTCACCTTAACGTATTTAAATACATAGAAGCATTATATACAGATTTGATTACTTTTTCAATCTGCATATTTAGGGTGTTTTTTATAAAATCTGGGAGGGTATTTATGTCCAAAGCTGGAGGGCAAATGCAATGAGATCTCGGCGTGCAGTCGAATATAGCAAGGAGTTTGGTTCGTATTTTCTCTGTATCGTGATTGTAGATGGTTTTAGGGGATATTTTCTTGGATTTCTTGTACAATGTGTCGGCGAGGACGGTGAGGTTGAATGTGAGTAGATCGTTGCGCTTGATCTCGTACCGCGTCATGCGACCCAGCATGTAGCCTGCAAGAAAAATAAACAAAAAAGTTTAAGTATGAATCGGTATCTTAGGCCAACTATTAGACTGAGTTTTGTGTTGTTAATCTACAACAAATTATGTTAATATCAGCCCTGAAGTTTCAGTTTCAGCGTAAAACACCTGATAAAAATGTATACACATTTGTAAATACTATTCCTAAATGTGATTTATATTAAACAGCGACACTCGACGATTAGGCTTTCAACATTAAAAAAAGATCACATCTTTTAGACCACTTTCATCAAGGCCTAAATAATAAAAATGAAAAATTATTTATTAGGTACTCTATCAATGGAAAAACATATCAATAGTATAGCCGGCATGGTGCCGGTAACAAAGCTTAATAAAACAATCACCAATACCTACCAATAAATATCAATATTAGTTAACTTATTTTGAGCAGTAGGTACATAAAGCAAATAAAGGAAAAATATTATACGTTCAACATGTTTTGTTACTAAATAAAAACGTCCTTACCTCCAAACACGCATATTAGCGCGATCATTAACACTAGAACAATGATCAGACGCTTCGTAACTTCTGGATCAGTGTCTGAACCGCTCCTTCTTTCATTACCCATTATAAACTCCTTGGAATTCACAAAAAAGTTTTCACTCGCGAAGAGGTCAAATAAAAAGAGGTTTGTTTTAAACAAATGCAAAGCGTCGAGTTTTAGAGTATGTAGCGTAAGCCATAGTTTTGAGTCGTCTGGTCGCGCGACCGTGAATCCTATTTTATTTTTAGTCAAGCTAACTACTAATGCTAAATGTACCTATGTCAGAGATGGCATGGAAAAGATAGAACTAACACACATGGAGTGTGTTTAAAAGGCAAGATTAAAACTGACTAGACAGATTTGAAATCTAAACTAGTAAATTTTTGTACTAGGTATACTATTTAAAAATTAAAGTTTATATCATAAATAGGCTCAGAAAAAAATATGAATAAGTTATGTACTCAAATTTACCTATTGCGAGTCTGATTTTTTGAGAGAAAGAGAGGGATAAAATCCTTGGATTTTTTGTCAACTATAAACGATAATATGACATTTAAATAATAATTGATGTTGAAATCTCATATTAGTTTTAATATAGGTAGTCTTATTTACTCCCTTGTTTTTGTCCGGTTCTCATACTGAAGGTTACGGTTAACGGAAAAAACATGTCAATGTTTTCACGCAATATACATAGTACTTCATTGATGAATTTCTTTTGCCATAGAATAAATAACAGGCATTTATCTCTATTACATAGTAAATAGTATTATATATTTAAGCAACTATCTGCTCGCATAAAGAAGTAAAACTTGCATCCCCTATTTTTTATATCTAACGTGGGCCGGATGACACGCTAAATGTAGGTCCCGGCTGCTTTTTTAGTACAGCAGTAGTTAAGCCATGTCAGAGGGCCTTAGGGCGGCTCAATAAACTCTCGACACCAGAGCTAGCCACTTTGATTCGATAAGAAGAAAATCCACTATCCCGTTAAAAGTGGCATTTCCAAAAATCCTTTCTTAGCGGATGCCTACGTCATTACATCTATCTTCATTAAAACAATGTTTAACTATAACAAAATAATCATTTATTTTAACTATAGACTTACACGTATATCATAAAAATTATCCACATTAAAAATAACATAATAATCATTCAGATACAAGAACAATTTACAAACTAATATTCAAAATGAGAATTCCAAGAATGATGGCACAATTGGATATTAATTTCGATGGTAAAAAATTGGCCAGCAATATTTCAAATTGTATTAAAATTATAAATGTCATAATGAGTGTTAAAATAATTCTCAATCATTTTCTGATGAATTGTATGTACATTGAACAATCTTCATTCTCTTTTTCTATTAGATAATTAAATAATTGCGTTTGAGAACTGATAATTTAATATTGACAATTTACTCTCTCATATTGAACAGGAACTTAAGCTCAGATCAAAGTATACTTTGCTTTTAGGGCCGGTTTTTTCAAAACATATAATTTAAAAAGGTAGAGATTACTTAACCCACCAAATTAGCATGACAAGAACCTGACCCAGGCTGTCAAGTTAGCCAAGCTCCCCACATTAAGTTAGCCAAGCTCCCCACATTAAGTTAGCCTAGCTCCCACATTAAGCTCCCTAACTCCCCATATTGAAGAGGAACTTGAGGTCCTCAATAGACAGCGAGGAAGCGGCGGTGTTGCGCGCGCCGGTCAGCACGCTCTCAGCCAGCTGCAGCTTGGCCTCTTGCAGCTTGCGGATGGTCTGCTCCACTGTGTCTACGCACATGAACCTGCAACAAACAATCATCAATTTATTTAATATGTATATGAAACTCAAAGGTGGCTGACTGACTGATATAGTGATCTATCAACGCACAGCTCAAACCACTGGACGGATTGGGCTGAAATTTGGCATAAAGGTAGATGTTACGACGTAGGCATCCGCTAAGGATTTTTGAAAATGCCACTTTTAAAGAGGTGAAATAGGGGATGCAAGTTTTACTTTTTAATGCGAGCGAAGCCGCGAGGACCAGTTTATTTTATATAAGGTCAAGTAATTTTGTACAGTGATTTACAAATTTGGAAAGTATTTACTCGAAAACCAAACGTTACTGATAGAAACCTTTGAAACATCTATTTTATTGGTGAATCACTTTTACATTATCATTCAGTTTAGACGTCATTATTAGCATTTCAGTCTCGAGCGAAAACTAGGGGATTGACTGAATAGGGTAGTTTGCACCAAAACCTGTTCCATTCCAGTACATATATGATCCTTTTGGGCTACAGTGTCGCTTCAGATAACCTGGTGGCTAAATGTACATATAAAACTAAAAGGTGGCTGACTGACTGATATAGTGATCTATCAACGCACAGCCCAAAGCACGGGACGGATTGGGCTGAAATTTGGAATGAAGGTAGATGTTATCACGTAGCCATCCGCTTAGAAAGGATTTTTAGAAATGCCACTTTTAAAGGGGTGAAATAAGGGATGCAAGTTTTACTTCTTAATGCGAGCGAAGCCGCGAGCACCCACTAGTCTAGTATAAAATGTTATAAATCACCACTTTCGCTATAATATTTCACCAATGTAGTGCAAGTAATCTGTATTGTATAAAAAGCACAATACGAATCGAATATTTGGAATAACTCTTTGCTGTGATGAAAATATTTGGCAAGGACCGTGTAAACATTCTCACAATGGTTTGGGATGCGAGAGCGGTATTATAATCTCTCTACTGCGAGAAATTATTTGTTAATAGGCAGATTATAAACAGGAAAATTTTATTTTGGTAAATCAAAACTACCTTGACATATGGTTAAAAATCCACATCTCAAAAACTACAAAATAAATTTTGATGAATATTACACGGTTTTGTTCCCTTAGGTATGTGGAGAAAATTTGAAAAATTGTTAATCTGATACAATAAGAATCAGGAACTCACAGAGAAATCCGTGGATAAACATACAACTCCGAAATTTTGGTACATGTAACTGGAAGTCTAAATAAATCATCACCTTTTTAGAACTTTTTTGAAGTCTGATAAAAAAATGGAGATAATGGTACTACTACTAGAATGAGTCGTTCTTTGGAATGCAGTGGACGGTAAAGAAGCTGTAAAGAACAATTTATGGGCGAAGAATTAGGTTATTCAACGTAAACGAGTAGTTTATAGAATTTGTACAGATGTTTTTGGACGATTAAGGCTTTATATATAAGCAAAATCGAGTAAGGCCTAACATTGACTTGTATAAGATATTTATGGTTTGATAATTGGAAATTACATAAAGTATTGTAAATCCCAGATATTTTTAAAAGTTTTATATACTATGCGGCATCAAATCATAATACTCCACTGTTTTGTCTCATAGTTCATGACTTTAGAAATAGTATTTTTAGAAATATAAGAAAATTGTTAGTTTGCCAAGAAAAATGACTCCATTGACAAGTATTTCCGTTCATATTTGGTTTTGGCGGAGAATGATGTGTGAATGAAAGGATACAAGATAATGGATTTAAAAATAGCTAGTTGACGTACATATTTCTGACGAACATAATATTCGTCATTCACGTCTTAGTTAGTAAAGAGATTACTTTTGTGCTTTTTGTAAGCTGCAAACACCAATGTTCCTCAGTTTCAGCAGGGTGTGTCATATTTTTTTTTTTTTTAATTTTTTTTATTTATACATACAATAATATCTCTAAAGCACCGTACTAGACGCCGGTGCGTCTGTGACACGGTGATTAGCGCCTTCCGGGGTCTTATTTTTGGAAAGTACTTATACATTTTAAATATTTACTCTTACACAATAGAATTTAGAATTTAGAATTTAATTACATTACATTAAATTAAATATAGTAAAATTACAAACATCAGAAAAGGTCAAATTGTTAAGTATTTAGTCAATTAATTAGTAAAAAGAATAAGAATTTTAGTCTTGAATTGATATTAGCAACATTAGCAGCATTGTGCTAAGTTGGGGTTGTATTGTGGCTTCTTCTTCTTCTTATCGAATGAGAGTGGCCAACCCTGGTGTCGAGAGTTTTGAAACCGCCCTAAGGGCCTCTGGCATGCCACATTATGGCAAATATATATTATATTTACGTAGTTTTAAATATTTCTTGTTTATTATTTTCAATAATTTATTTTCTTTCTTTCTAACCAAGAGGTATATCTCCCTCTATTAAACCTGTAAGTACCTGTAGATGTGCACATGCTTGCTCTGTCCGAGGCGGTAGATGCGGTCCTGCGCCTGCTCCTCCAGCTGGGGGTTCCAGTGCGGGTCCAGCAGGAGCAGGTGGTTGGCGCCGCAGAGGTTGATGCCCACGCCGCCCGCGCACAGGGACAGGAGCATCACCTACGTGACAACAAGTATTTAGTGAAGCAGTAAGACTAAGTCTGAGTAAAGATATACTAAGATGACACTGAGTTAAAAATGGATAAAGAGATTTGAGAACTAAACGTTACAGAAATTAGTAATTACATTGTATCTTGTCATTTTATAATCTAGTTTACGTAATTCATATTACCTATATCAAAAAATGTGTACTTAAGTGTATTGTCGTTGAAGCTAGAAAATAGGAATTCAAATAATATGACCAGAACGCAGCGGTTAAAGTTTTCTTGCAAACATTTTCTTTTGGCGTTACAATTTATTTCTCCCAAAAAAAAAACTGACAATATATTTATACCGCCTCTGAATCAGAAGCTGCTTAAAATCAAATCACATTATTAAAACAAACATAAACTTTCAGAAGAATTGAGAACCTCCTTTTTTATAGACGGTTTAAACGACATTAATCATTTTACTATCACATTAAAAAAAAATACTAATCTTTTTGTCATTTATGGTTTGATCTTAAAATGAAAACGTCCCTTACCTTGACATCGCTGTTAGCATCATTGAGCTGGTCTATGAGGCGGGGTCGCGCCGGCACCGGCACGGCGCCGCTCAGAGTCACACTCTTCACCTTCTTCTTGCCGAGCTCGTGCTCCACCAGCCGCAGCACCGACGTCCACTGGGACACTACTACTGCCTTGTCACCTGGAAACAAGGTTAAAGAAAGATTTAGAAAATGTGAAGTTTGGAAATGACGTCTATCTATACAAATATAACATGATAAATAAACAAATAGACCGGCCCGCACCGAACCTAAATACATTGCAAACACCCAATCTTCTTCTTCTAAATATATAAAACTAAAAGGTGACTGACTGACTGACTGATATAGTGATCTATCAACGCACAGCCCAAACCACCGGACGGATTGGGCTTAAATTTGGAATGAAGGTACATGTTATGACATAGGCATCCGCTAAAAAAGGATTTTTGGAAATGCTACTTTTAAAGGGGTGAAATAGGGGATGCAAGTTTTACTTCTTAATGCAAGCGAGCACCCACTAGTGAGGGTATATTGTGTTTCGCTGACTCGATAGCTCAGCATAAGAGCTGCTTACCATAAATGTATCTATTTGTACACAATTATGCAATAAATGACTTGCTGCTTTGACTTTGACTTTGGTCTACAGTTTTCAGACAGTCCCAAGAGCTTTTAGTTGGACTTATCGCGACTGCTACTTTAACAGCCGCTATTTGTGATAATAAATAGACAGGATCCAGAATTCGTAATGACACGTGGCATTTAGTAAAAATGTCTGTTGGGTTAGTTAAGATACCAAATTATTCGACAATCGTCTTATAGGTCCTAGACTGCAGCAATGCTTAACATCAGGCAGGTTGTAGTCAAACGTAAACCTGTCCCATGTAAAAAAAAAGTTTCCGCCCAAAACCGAAGTTTTGATTGCATCATATACCACATGCCTATACAGCTAAAATAATTATAATTTTAAAATTATAAATAAGATTGTTTTTACTTAAAATTGTACTAATGTTTGACGAGACATGATTGATGCCAACTCTTATTATTAATGTAATAAGTTTGTTGTAATTTTGTATGTTAATAAATGATATCTATGTATCTGGCTAAGGCTATTTTTATTTTATTTTTTATTTATCTATCGCATGTACTAGGAGAGTATAGGTTATAGAGAGCTCACCTTTATTAGCGAACACCCGCTCCTGCAGCGTGTCCATGACGGCGCGGATCTTGCTCGATGGCGAGTGCAGCTGGAACACCGGGTGGTTGGGGGCCAGCACCGCTCGGATGGCCTCGTCTGCCTTCGCGGTCTCGGCGGACTCTTCTTCCGCTTCTTCGGGGGGCAGCTGGCTCTGGAATAATATATACTCATCATTGGTAGTCATTTTCGCTTTTTTTTAAAGGTTTTTGGTGAAAAATAGGTACTGTTGCTAATAGGATTATTAACAAGATCATTCGTATATGAAACGAACAATACGCGTATAAAAACTACAGTTTGGGATATTATAAGTGTTCTTGATGGCTGAATGGCACAACTGTATTTGAAAAGTCGATAAACTTAGATACTGTTGCTTACAAGATAATTGGCAAGATCATTCACATATCACATTACGAACAACACGGGTCCAAGAACTGAACCTTGGGGTAGTACAGTCCCTTTCGATGGCCAAAAGGCACATTTGGCGTAGAAGTATGATGAATCAAATTAAATATTTTTTTTTTTATATTTTTTTCAAACTAGAACGGGTTTGCACTTGGCCATAGTTTGCCTAATAGTAATCAACGGCTATGGTCTAAGAGCGCGCTTACCCGATAAGAACCGGTTCACTCTCATCTTCTTTCTTGTGTATAAAATGTCCTATAGAGTAGTTTCGACCTGCTCAAACCCGGTATCCTTGGGTATGCAGACGACAGCACCGTTGTAGAGAGCTACACATCCAACGCCCGTGCCAATGCGGCCCAAATCCAGTCACTCAGGGAGAGTATGGTCGAGCGCATGAACTTATCCCTTCAGGCGGTCTCCGATTGGGGCGATGCCAACCTGGTTAAGTTCAATGCAGCTAAGACCCAGGCGTGTCTTTTCTCTGCAAAAAAGAGGCCATTCGAGCTGGCCCCTTCTTTCCGAAATGTGACCGTTTCGATAGCTGACCACCTTGATCTTCTCGGAATTACTCTGACTTCGTCTCTTAATTTCGGCTCCTATATTGAGTCCAAGGCTCAATTGGCTGCCAAAAAGCTTGGTATCATCTCGAAGGTGCGTCAGTACTTCCAGCCGGAGCAACTGCTCATATTATATAAAGCACAAGTTCGGTCGTGCATGGAATACTGTTCGCACCTTTGGGACGGATCAGCCCAATACCAGCTTGAGGCGTTGGAGTCGATTGAGAGGCGAGCTAAGAAGATCATTGGAGAAGCCACCGTTGCTAAAGCGAAACTACAAAGCTTGGAACATCGTCGCAAGGTTGCTAGCCTGTCGGTCTTCTATCGGTTGCATTTCGGTGAGTGTGCAACGGAGCTTCACAATATAATTCCTCCGTCTCCATTCCACCGTCGAACAAGCAGGAAGTCAGCGGGGCGTCACCGGTTTATGGTGGAAGTTCCAAAGACTCGCACGAAGCGCTTTGATTCTACCTTCATAGTAAAACCTACCTTAAATTATAACCCAGGGGTCTTCAAATCTAGAGTAAATAGGTTTCTTCTAGGCAAGCGTGCTACATCTTAGACTATAGTGGTGCTTAACATCAGGCAGGCTATAGTCAAACGTAAGCCTATTTAATGTAAAAAAAAAAAAAAAAGTAATGTCATACCTTCCTCTTGTTGGAGTCCTCCAGTGACAGCTTGTCTAGCTCGCGCAGGAGGTCAGCCCCCGCGGCGTCGGGCTCCGCGTGCGGCTCGCCCTCGCCCAGCATGGAGCCGATGAGGCCGCAGTGGCAGCACACCTGCCGCAGCCGCAGCAACAACACCAGGATCTCGTGCGACTTCACTGGCTTCACGCCTGCAAACACACAGGGCATATGTATAATAAGTATGTATTTACAAAAGCAAAGTATATAAGTATTACATCCGTTATCTAGTACCCACGACACAAGCGTTTGCTTAGTGCGGGCCTAGATGGCTATGTGTGCAATGTCTCGGAATATTTATTTATTATTTATATGGCCTCATATCATAGGACCTCCAAGATACAGGTTTTTGCCTAGATTGGGGTCCAATGAAAACGTGTAAGAAGTAAGCCTTAGTATTTAATCAATTTCCTCTTGAATTATTTCACATATCAACACTGAAGCTTATCTACTGCTGCACGTTTTAGTTAAATTCCTTTCCTCCCTTCTTATTGCGAGCTAAAATGTGCTCGTGAAATGTTTACGAGTGCGTTTCATAGACAATCAATAATACGCGCGATTACAAGTGATCTTTCAGGAGAGAGTGAACCGGTTCCTTTCATCGAGCAAACTATGTTAGGGTGTAAACCAGGTTTAGTTAAAAAAAAACAGTATTAAGTAAATACTGTTTTTTTTTTGTATTAATATTTTAAAAGAACACACGTACAAATTAGCTAGAACTCCAGGGCAAGCACGGCACGGGGACTAATAGTCTTTCCCATTTTTTCCACTTGGTGTATGGTGACAGGTGGATAAAATGGTGGAAAGACTATAAGTACCGGTGCCGTGCTAGCCATGCAGAACTTTATCAATTGTCTGTAAGTGGAAAAAGTCTTCCGACGAATCTACTCTTCAGCCTATCTTTCGTAGGTTAGTTACCTTGCAACGCGATCATCCGTTTATGCATCTTGGCATACTCAGAGTCCTTCCCCGGCGCCGCGAACGAAGTCACGTTGGAATTCTTCTCCGCACGCTGATGAAGGAACTGAGCGAACAGGGTCTTTGATAGCACTAGCACCTGTGTGGGTAAATGTACCTTATTACAATGGAGTAAGGGTTTAAAGTCTTGTTGGTGGAAACTAGTTACTCTGAACTCAAAGTTGGTTTTATTTAGCCGTTTTTGTCGTATGAATGTTAGACAGCGAAGAGATTCAAAGAAGAATAAATAGCTTAGTCTGCTTTTCATCCAGACGCACCCTGGTTCGAATCCAGCTCTACACCAATGACTTGTATTTTTAAGTTATGTGTGGATTTGCACTCGCTTAGCGGTGAAGGAAAACATCATGAGGAAACCGACATGTTTGAAGAAAAAACTTCCCTAACGGATTAATTCTGCGGTGGAGTCACGACCCTCAGTCATGAGGAACACGACTCAAGAGAGAGAGAGAGATAACTATTTTAATCAAGATCCGTGGTGTGATGTCATCATTCAGCTAATAAAAGATGGTTTGACAGAGAAACTTGTTACACATTTTGATCGACTTAATGAATGATGGAGAATATTCTGACACCGGGGTGTATCTACTCACCTTCTGGTACACATTCATCTCGTCCTTGGTGAGCGTGACGTGCCTCAGGTGCGGGCTCCGCTCCGGGAGGCACTGCAGCTGCCCCCGCTGCTGCAACTGCAGCTTGGTGCGCCGCAGCAGGATGCAGCGCATGATGGTGCTCAGCCTCTCCTGCCCGCCTTGGGACTTGTTGTCGATCCATTTCTTCCACATCTGGCAACAAGATAGACCACAAACAAGAATAAATCTTCTATATATTTTATATATATAAAATTCAAAGATGATTGACTGACTGACTGACATAGTGATCTATCAACGCACAGCTCAAACCACTGGACGGATTGGGCTGAAATTTGGAATGAAGGTAGATGTTATGACGTACGCATCCGCTAAGAAAAGATTTTTGGAAATGCCACTTTTAAAAGGGTGAAATAGGGGATGCAAGTTTTACTTCTTAATGCGAGCGAAGCCGCGAGCACCCAATAGTGAAACATAAAAACTTAAAATTAGTGTCCTAATTGGCGACCTTATCGCTCAAAGCGATCTCTTCCAGGTAATCAATCTGGCAGGGATCAGGGTGCAAAGCAAAAATGATAGATGAGAAAAGTGACTAATAATTACTCAAGACCTAATTTATTGCCGATGTCAATGAATCAGTTAATTTGACGACAATTACTAATTGTCATTCTAGAATTGTTTTTGAATGCCAATCGTGGAAACCAGAAAACCTATGTACACACCGGGTTCTGCAATGACTTTGCTTTTATAACCCACACGGTTCAGTCAATAAAACGGACTGACCTGCAGATCATCGAACGGCGACACCCTCAAGAACTTCAACAGCGCGAACAGATCCAAGTCCTTGTTCTGTACGGGAGTGCCGGTGAGGCACCAGCGCCGCTTGCCCTTGAGGTTGGACACTGCGACCGACGTGGCGGACTTGTGGTTGCGGACGATGTGCGCCTCGTCCAGGATAATGCGGCGCCACTGGATGCGCATCAGTACGCCGTTCTGGATAGCAAAACATATAATTGTAATTGGAATTTTGACAAGAGATGGCTAATGAGAAGAATAGTTAACACCGGAAATGAAGTGAACAATAATAGCTTTACATCAGGCAGGCTGAAGTCAAACGTAAACCTATCCCACGTTAAAAAAAAAGGGATTTTCGAAACGCAAATTCATTTTTTGCGAGCTCGTGTTTTGAGACCTTAACGTCACAGCAGACCGAAGTCCCTTTACCTATTACGAATTAGTGATAAGGGACTTTTGAAGGCTTTTTTTAACTAAAACCGGTTTGCCAAGTGTAAACCATAGCTTTTTCCCGACATACGCAATTAGATGAGCTTGTCTTATCTCTGGTACTATATAGTACAGAGTTGGTGTAGTATATATTATATATGACGTCTTCACTTCATATCTTGGCAGTATGTTTATGTTACGTACTCGTAATTATTTGTATCAATGTGGGGTAGTTAATAAGTTCATCTATGAGCGCCGCTCGCGCGATACAATAAATCAGTTCAACGCTAACCGGTGTTTGATCGACACGCCCGACGTGGATCTAACAGTTTATTTTATACCTTGTCGTTGTCCCGCTGCAGTATGTTATACGTGGTGGCCACCATGTCGTGCCTGGCGAGCGTGTGTGCGTGCGTGCTGCGCCCCGCGCCGTGGTGCAGGCACACGGACAGCGCGTGCGCGGAGCAGTGCTTGCCCACTTCGGACGCCCACTGCTGGATCAGGGACGCGGGGCACACGACCAGGGTACCACCGCGAGCCACTGGACCGAATAGATAGATAGATATACACTTTATTAAAAACACCAACACAATACATAAATTTACATAAAATATGAAAACTTAAGCCTAGTGTCTTGGTAAGCGAGTGTGGCTCAGCGGTTCCAGTGTCTGCTTATCATCCAGACGCACCCTGGTTCGAATCCGGCCATACACCAATGACTTGTATTTTCATGTTATGTGTGGATTTGCACTCACTTAACGGTGAAGGAAAACATCGTGAGTAAACCGACATGTTTGAGGACCATAATATCCGAGGACATGACGTGTCTTCCGTGGAAGGACCTGGGTGCCCATCACTATGTATCTGCCCAAGAGAACTCCCCTAATGAATTAATTCTGCGGGGGAGTCACGACCCTCAGTCATTATAGGAAATACGACTCAAGAAGAAGTGTCTTCACTGGATCCCTTATCGCTAAGAGCGATCTCTTCCAGGTAACCAAGAAATAATAGAAGGTTACAAACAATAAAGTTTGAAACTGATCTAAAATAGTCGCGACCAGTAAGGTTTGTTCTGTATCTTTCTGTTTGTCTGTTCATGAATATTGGTGTTACAGAGTCATAAAAAATGTGAAGTAAACACTATTAACGGTAGTTTTAACCTCTTATTTTAAGAAAGGTCTCCCTAGACTCCCTGGTCATTAACGAACACTAGGAACAAAATAGATCCTAAACTGAATCCCTGTGGGATACCGTCCAATGAAGCTTCTAAAATTGACAGTTTAGTTCCCCGATATTACAATTTTCGACGAGAAAATAACATAACAAGCAAAAGAATTCAACTCACAGCGTTGATTGGCGGAGCCTTCATCGGGGTCGTCCTCGTTATCGATCTTGCCTTCCTTGTCGCTCGCCATCAGAGATATCATCGTGATAGTCTTGCCGAGACCCATGTCGTCCGCTGAAACATAAGTATGCACATTTATAAAAATAAAAATAAAAAATAAAATAAAAAAGCCTTTATCAATAATAATAATAATAATAAATATTTTAGGACATATCACACAGCGCCATCTAGTCCCATACTAAGCTTACGCTTGTATCATGGGTACTAGATAACGGATATAATACATATATACTTTTCTTTTGTAAATACATACTTATTATACACATTTGATATTTCATTAAATTGCACACTTCATTATTACATTATTATCACCACATTAATTCATTTCACTATTTCTTATTTTCTTGTTTTATAACCTGTCAATTACTTATGAATGTCAAAAATTATGTCATAATTATGTTGGTATATATGTTATTATGTCGTAGTGATGTCCATTTAAATGTTAGCTTTGTGTCATTGTATATTTTCTTTTTCGTGTGTAGTTGTCGCCTCATTGGCGTAGGCCTCCCCTAGTTTAGTCCACAATTTTCTCTCTTGGGCCAATCTTGTCCACGTCTGTCCATGTCTTTGCGTAAATACGTCTATCCATCTCCGGTGTGGTCGTCCTCTACTTCGTGTGTCGGCTCTGGGTGTCCATTCAATTATTTTCTTGGTCCATCTATTATCCGTCATTCTTGCTATATGTCCTTGCTATATGCACATTTATATTACACATTTATTATATGACTTTCAATACCTACGGGTTCGATTCCCGCATTACACAAGAATTTATGAATTTTAAAATTTATAATTACTTGTGTTGAGTGTGGTCGTTTCTTTGTATTATATAATAAGTATGTATTTACAATAGAAAAGTATATATGTATATCCGTTATCTAGTACCCACGACACAAGCGTTTGCTTAGTGTGAGCTAGATGGCGCTGTTTGCAATGTCCCAGAATATTTTATTTTATTATTTAATTCACAGGCAGTTGCTATGCATAAGTTAGATTTTTTTTGTTTATCTTTCAGTAAGGCAGACACATCTCGTAATCAAAACTTACATATGACGTCCAAACTTTGTAACACTCCGTCGGAAGATGTGTTTTATCCGAACTATAACCTAGGAACGAACTATAATCCTATATAATATCTAGAGTTAGTAGAAACAACGATGGTAAACATTTGGCGGGCTGTAGTCAAACACAAATCTATATCATCTTCATAAAAAATATACCATTTTGCAAAGTAACGTAAACCATTTAATAACAACGGGCAGTGGTCCTGTGTGTGACTTGACTTGATGAAGAAGCTCTTAAAAACTTGCGAAACGCGTCGCATATTAAATATATATCATGTAAGCTTAATTTATAGAAATAATTTTTATATCATATATAGTTAGTTAATTTATAATTCTAAATCCTGTCCATCCAAAGGTTGCCTGGAAGAAATCGCCTAAGGCGATAAGGCCACACAATATGTTTAAAATTAGTTTTTAAATTTCTTTCATTATGTAATTATTTTTTTTGGTGTGCATCTAAGACAGATCTTATAAGTGTAGACCGTATATACATGATTTATGAAAAAAATTGGTGAAACTTAACATGTGCAATGTATGTCCTGCGAGGTTCAAACAACAGATCCAAAAATGTCATACCTAGCAAGCCCGAGGCAGGTTTCTGCGTCTCCCGCCACAGCAGCCACGCCAGCGCGTGTCTCTGGTACGGCATGAGAGTGGAGCGCAGCAGGCGCGGCTGCGGGGCCAGCTCGCTTTCCGCGGGCCGCGAGCCCAGCGACGCGTGCAGGTCCCGCAGGCTGTCCAGGATGAGATTACGCTCTGCCATGTGCGTAGCCATCGCTGGAGCAGGGAGATTGGAAATCGTATTGCTGGTAGTATTTGACAGATAAAACTGGTCGAGGAAATAGTCACTTAACTAATAGACTTCAGTCATTTTTTGTTGTTGTTCCGTTTATACTTCCTCCGACAATGGACGTCAGAGACATTGTTAGACTGAACATATTGCAGTTTACTTTGTTTTTTTAATGGAGTCGGTAAATAATTTTACCTTTTACTTCAGTCATTGTGATTGACGTCATGGTTTGGACGGAGAAATGGAACTCGTTGAGCTTGACTCAGCTGATTGCAAGTACTTAGTGGAACTAGTGTTGATTTTACACTCCTGCATTATGAGTATTGCTGGGTGCTGGCGATTGAATCATAAATCTTAATTTATCTCTCTAAATATCTTAATTATTTTAATTGGCGAGGCTGTGTGATTATTTGAACTTAGCGGAACACTAACGCTGGTTTTAGAGATAAAGGTGATTGAGGAAATAGGTATATGTTCCTATTTCCCCCATCACTTTTTCAAACGGGTAAAACTAACTCAGACATTTGACAATCAGGCTCAAAAAGAATTCTGTGCTTAAAGATATTGTATCAATTTGAAAACTGGATTGGAACTAGTTCTCAAACAACGCAAATCTCGATTTATGTGTTGACTAACAATGGACTAGGAGGCTTATACGAATACATATATAATTTGAAGTAAAAAAATGAACAGACCTTGTTTTCCAAACATTTTGGGCTGCACAGCATTGCTGGCCTTCTGCAGATCATCCCAGCTCAGCCCCTGGTCGGCGGCGGATTTTTCATCCTCTGTAAATTATACGCACTTGATATGAATATAATGTACACATATCTAATAGAGAAGGATCTGCAACAACTCCATGCTACCGATTGGCAGAAGATGGCGCAGAACCGAGAGGAGTGGCGTCTCTTTGTGTCGGAGGCCAGGATCCAGTTTGGGTCGCAGCGCCACTTTAGTAAGTAAGTAAGTATATCTTCTTGTTTGCATTGGACCACAATTCGTCTGATGGTAAACGACCATTATGGCCTACGATAGACTGTACTAAGTATATATCATACGTTCAGTTGCCATTGTAGGTCCCGGCTGTTTGTCTAGTAGGTACGGCTGTCGTTAAGCCACGTCAAAGACCCTTAGGGCGGCTTAATAAACTCTCGACACCAGACTTGGCCACTCTCATTCGATAAGAAGAAGTCGCCATTTCGGGTCGTTTTTTACACAAATACACACAACTATTCCCTATGGCCCCTGTCAGGCAGGTTAGCACTGGCACCGTGTGTGGACCAGCACTACGTACCTGGTGCCACCACATACCTGGCACCACCACCATCCTGGAGAGCTTGTCCCGCCGGCGCCGCACCAGCTCCGTAAGCTCTGCGTGGCGCGCGCGCAGCTTGCTGCCTCCGTCCGGTAGGGTCATCACTTGCATTGTCTCCAGCAGTAACTGGAAATAAACAAAACAGTTGTATACGTCACAATAGTTAGGGTATATGATCTGTGGATATGTAAAATACAAACTTCTTTACAAATAGTTGCAACAATTTGAGTTGTACATAAAATATTGAATCAGGCGTTACTTTGCGGAAATCCGTTGTAAATGAAACTCTGCTTTGCTTTTATGATCTTAAAAGCCACGAAGGCCACTCTGGTTAAGAAGAAAGGTGTGGCGGTGGTATATGGTGGAACACACCTAAAAACTACCAAGTTCGTTGTTTGAAGCCGTTTAAGGAGCAGTCGCAGCGGAAGAACACTATATACATCTCCAGAGATTTAAAAAAAAAAATTTAATTTGAGTTGTCACACAATGGCAAGGCAAAAACTTGCCAATATATGATATGATCTTTAGTGACCATTACAGTCAAAGTCAAAGCATTTATTTGCCGAGTACAAGTAAAGAAGATGGTATATTTCATTAAATAAGAACACCATTAATAACTAATTTACAAACGCTTAATAAAATTACAGTATGTTGTACAACTCACCTTAACATTCTTCTGGTCTTCCAGCAGCCTCTGCAGGGCATCAGTCTGCTCATCCATGAGCTGCTGGCTGACGTACACCACCTGGTTGGGGTAGCTGGGAGGCACCACGTAGCTCTTTATGCTCTCCATATTGGGGATGTTATTGCTGTTGGAAGCCTTCGAGCGACGCTGAGGCTTGATGGGCTCCTGCCGGAATAGCGCCGCGGATTAATGCCGACATATTAATACCAGTTATGTTATGTATTACTATTATGTACTCTTGTTTTTTATTATGTGTCTATTTTTATGTTTCATGTTATACATAAAAAAATCAATTTATTATTTTTTTATTAGAACCGAAACATTCGCATGGATTTGTCTAATTTTTTTTTGTACTGTCATAATCTACATGATATGAAGATTGAAGGTATTTAAACATTTTAATGTTAAGACGGTAATTTTAATTCAATTCAATTCAATTTTAAAATATCTTTATTTACATAATAAATTATAAAATATGTACAGACCAGTGTTTGTTCTTAATCCTAGAAGCACAAAACCTGATTGTTATCACTATTCACAAGCAAATTTTGCTTTTTGCGAACTGTTTGCTGGGAGTTTTATGTAAATTTAGTAAGAATGGGGGTATTTATCCAGTTATTACAAACATATCTACTTGTTTTGATTATGTAGTCATATTTTAGCTGTTACTGCATAATTAAATAAATTTTGCAATTTTTTTGCTATAATCTCTTCAAGCTTACATCATTCATGCACCATTCTTGTGGAATTCTGTCACTGCTAAATAGGTACATATCAAATTTATAGCCTTACTTTTTAAGTTGGTTGAAAAATATGCATACAATTTCTTGACGCTGACTATCAGAATGCAGATTATTTCTGCTAAATTCACTTCTTTTGAAGACATAGATCCTGGAATTCCTTTTTTACTTCGTTTCTTATCTTCCATGATGAGTATCATCAGTAGCCAGGCATTGTTCCATGATCTCACTGATGTACCAAGTAAAATCATGGGACAACACCTAACTCCAGACAATGTGCTGTTGCTGGCTTCAGATGGAACAGCTGTGATGGGTGGTAGATTCTTGAAGGATTACTTGCTTGTCTGATTGAGGTAGACATACATTCTTGATTGTATTATCAAAGGTAACTGTTGATTTTATTCGTATTCAAAGCGGAAATGTATGTTTAAATGTATGTTACACATTTATGATTTAAACTTTACTTTTTTATCTCAAATTGACGAAAGATTGGGCATTGACCGCCATTACGATTTTAATGGAAATCTCACGATATTTACGTAAATTTTTGAAGTAACTACCAAATCTACCTAAAATTACCTACCAATAATTCAATAATTTCAATTTTAGGTAATTAAATTAATTACCTAAAATTGAATTAGGCAAAAATATTGTAAAATTAAAATGACTCAAAATGATAGTACCTACTTCATTTAACAAATATCTTACTACTCACAGGCGATATGCTCCTCAATCTTGTTTTTTTCCGCGGCATTTTGAACACAGCAAAAAATATTCAATAATCAATTAAATCTCACTCTTAAAATACTATTCTAAATAAGATAATTTCTCAATCAACGTCCTATGATCGTTTTAGCAATGTAACTGACTGAATGAGAGTGCAAGAATTTTAAGTTTACTTTTATCATACTACCCTCATTTTGTTACATTGAATATTATATTACTTTGACAGATTTTATTCATTGCTTGACGTCAGCGAATATAAGTATGAATATGTTGCGGTTAAAAACGGTACTAAAAAGTTTGTACTGGGAAATCCACTACAAAATGGAACAATGATGTCCATCTTGGAAGACAGAACACCAGCTAAATGAGTTTGAGGTTATTAAAATCTTGATTTATTAACACATATGAAACATCAATATGTTAACACGGTTTTCACTCACGTGTTATTCGCGTATGTTGATAAAATCAACGAAAGTTTTAATATTAAAACATATGAAACATTATATTTTAATAGTATCAAGTGTCCTAGCACTAGACAATAAACATAACACAAAAAACAAAATAAGTTATAGGAACCCACCTCATCATCATCATCACTGCTCAAAGCAATAACTGATATATTTGTCTCAATTACAGCCACATCATCATCATCTACAGCCTTCTTTCTGCTCAATACACTCATGGACTCATTAGCCTTGTTCAGAGCAACTTTAGAATCAATGTCACACAAATCAATCATTCCAATATGGCTTAAGTCTTTGGGTTTTTGATCTGGTACTGTTGTCAGATCCATGAAATCGTTTACCGGATGGTTCAAAGCTTTTGATTTCCTTTTTGTGTCTTTTTTGATGTCAGTATTATTTGTAATGTCATTTAGTGGACTTGAGAATGGTGAGCAAGTGATTCTGGAATCATTTAAGTTGGCAGACACATCATGATCTTCATGAGATGTTTGTTTAGTTTCCACATTTGATATGTCATTTTTCACATTTTTTCTTGGTGTTTTGTTGATTGTGACCTCCGGTAGGTCTTTATCAGATTCTACTACATTTGCATTGTCAGATTTTTGTTCAGATAATCTAGCCTCTAGATCATCAAAACTGGTGGTCAGGTCTTCAAAACTTGCTGCAATGTTGTCTGCTGTTTTTCTTGAACTCTACACAAAAAATAAGAAAATTATTAAAGGGTATTAGTGTAAACTTATACTGCTTTATGCATTTGCTCAAACTTGGGTAAAACTATTTGTATCATACCACCTTAAAGGATGACTTTCAAGAGTGTCAATGGTATCTATACAAAATGGTGGTACAAATACTCATAAAAATAATTAAAAAATAATAGAATATTTTGAGTATGTCTTCTCTTATTGATTGAGGCATTACAAAAAACCCAAAAATTAGGTAAAATATAAGGAAGTAGTAGTAAAATATTAAAAATTATCAAGTTTTATAAACCCCACAGATATGTAGCTGGATACTTACAGAATCAGACTGTATAAAATCAGACGCATCACTATCATTGTCTTTAGGTATAATGCCCATTATACTCATCCTTGTAGCTCGTGACATCACCATCATATCTTCATCAGGCCCTTCATCATCATCATTTACATCACTTTCATCATCTGTCATCACATTATCCTTGTTATGGTCATCGTCACTTTTATGGCTGTCATTAGGTTTGTCTACATTTTTTAGACTTGATGATGATTTGTCTTCATCTTTAAAATTTGATGAAGGTTTGTTAATATCTTTGTTAATTTCATTTTCATCTTCACTGTCACTAGTGATTATCAACTTTTTGGGAGTTTTTCTGATTGATGATTGTTGTTTAGTTTTATGGTTTTCGCCATCATCAATTTCATCATCATCATCACTTGTAATTACAAACTTTTTAGGAGTCTTTCTTACTGTATTTCTAATTATTTTTTTCTTATGACTACTGCTGCTACTGTAATTATTAGAATCATTATTATCAGATTCAGTTTCATCATCACCGGATACCATTTCCTCATCACCACTTTCATCACTTTCTTCACCATCACAACTTTCATCATCATCATCATCATCTTTTGTTGGTTTGCTCTCAATTTTCAAAGGAGTATCTTTGAGACAAGGATGTTTCCTGTTCTTATTTTGTTCTATGATAAAAGAATTATCAGTGTCAGAGTCAGCAAAAAGCATCCTTTTCTTGGTCTTGCGAATGACAATTGAGTCATTAAAATCAAGTGGTTTTTTGTTTGAGTTCAAAAGTCCAAGGGGTGGACGCTTGGGCACTAGCTCTGGAGAGTATTCTTCTGCAAAATGTAAAAAAATTGTAACATTTTTAAGTTACAACAGATATAAAACTAACAGTTATTAAAAAACTTTAAAACCTCACCTGTTTCCTCTCCGGAAGAACTCAAAACTACTTTATTTTCGAGTTTTGATGCACCTTTTTTGTGGCCATCTGTACATTGTTTAAAAGTAAATTAGGTTATTAGTTATGTATATGTGTTTTGCTGTATCAAATTAACCAGGTGTTCCCTGCATATTATCTTGTCAAAAGTGGTGGGTGGTCTAATGCAGAAAAATAACACAATATAATTCCTACTAACAAAACATGTAGGTATGGTTGTTGATTGAAACTTACCAACTGAGTCTAATAACAGTTTAAAAACTTTTACAACTACTTGGTATATGAAATTATATTATTTCTTACCATCTTCACTACTAGATATCACATGAGCTGCACCAGCACTGCTACGTCTAGCAATAGCTTTGGATGTATTTTCATCCACAGAAATGCTGTGATCTTCCTCATCTAGATGACAAACGAATATTATCAATATACAGATTCATTGTTTTGTACTTAGGTATTTACTTATATTGAAAGATTCAATAGATAGTTTATCTCGTTTTATAGTCCTTACCGTTGGAAGATTCTTCCGATTCAGCTACATAAGCAGTGCGATTTGGCTTTTTTGCGGAATACAGTAATGGTACATTAGATACCATGCTATTGTCAATAACTTCGGAGTCTGAACCACTGTCCGCTCCAGTCTCACGGTATTCAAAAAATGAATTTTCCATCTTATAAAGTCATGAATAATATCTATTCATGTACAAACACGAACACAAAAAATAACACACAACAGAAGTTTCTTCAAAAATTGCTTGTATTTTCAAAACAAACTGAATATTGTGAAAATGACGTTAAAAATAATTTAATTCCTAATAAATTGTTTATCTTTGGCATGTTGTTTTTTCTCTTTTATGCCAGGCAGCTATAAACTTGAGACAACCCATAATATGCTCAGTTTTGATACTTTTGATTCGAAGATGTACCAAAATGGAACAAAATTGTTGATGCTACCATCAAAAATTATATTAATGTCAGTGACAAAAGTAGGTATGTAACATGTAAGCAGCTGTCAATTGCTGTCAATGTTGGTTTGAATTTAATTTATTTCGCGATTCCAAATCAAAACATTCTCGTTTCGCTTTGTAAAATAAAAGAATTGTAGTCAATAACAAGTTTCAAGTGAGCATTATCTATTCCTAATAGCAGCTTATGGATAAATATTGTAAATTCTAAAGTGTATCAAACTTTTTATTAGCAGGATGACTGAAGTTCAACTACAAGAGTTCAAACTAGAACCTGATTCCGAGCTTCGTTTTGAAGTAGAATCTAAGAACGAAAAAGTCGTTTTAGAGGTAAATAAGTGATAAATTATACATTCTTATTATTTAATTGTTTCTTGTACCAATATGTTATAAACAATTGTTATACTTTGAGGTTATGTATTTAACTTTTTCAGGTAAAAAATGGTTACGCGGAGTTATTTGGCACCGAGCTGGTGAAGGGGAAGCCGTACGAGTTCCACACGGGTGCCAAGGTGGCCGTGTTCACGTGGCACGGCTGCACCGTGGAGCTGAGAGGCAAGACTGAAGTTAGTTATGTGGCAAAGGAGACTCCTATGGTAACAGCTGTTATACGTTATACTGCCCTTGTTAGTTTTAAGATTCTTGTTGTTTGCAATTTGTATTGATTTACTACAGTTGAATAGACTACCATACATATTATACCTCTCAACATACAATCTTTGTTTTAGCGGTACAAAGTTGCATTTATAATGCTTTATCATAGTCTCGAGTAGTTGTATGTAATTCTAAAAGCCACAATGGAGAAAAAATACAGTTAATATCACAGTTCACAACCAGTCTACTATATCTCTTAACAACAAGCACACAATAAAGTAAAGTATTTTTTTATTTGAACACTCCTTATTGTATAATTTTACATGATTTTGCCTTATGCTTTAGTTGGATCTGAATAAGTATCCTTTATGTTAAAAAACCTGTACTGTGATGTCCTCCTAATATTTTTCAGGTAGTATATCTAAATGTGCATGCAGCTCTCGAGCAGCAGAGAGCGGCAGCGGAACAAGAAGGCACTCGAGGCCCTGTAGCCATGGTTGTAGGGCCTGGAGATGTTGGCAAGTCCACCCTGACCAGGTTACTGCTCAACTATGCGGTCAGGATGGGAAGGAGACCCATATTTGTGGACCTGGATGTGGGGCAGGGACAGATAAGTGTTCCTGGCACTGTTGGTAAGTTTTTATACTCCAAAAATAAAAGTAACTTGTTTAGATACATTAATGGGCTGGCCATGTTGTTAGTGTTGTGTTACATTACCCTCGTATTTAAGGAGTGATGTTGGTTTCTAGAGATTTGTAAACCACAGGTATGTTAATTATAGTCATTTCATTTTGAACATAAACTACTTTGTAATTTACATCAGGCTGTTGCAAATGTAAGCCAATTATGTGTAAAAGTAGATTATATATGTCAGTATTAACAGAAGTCAAACTCAAACAGTGTACAGATTCAGTTTTAATATATTATGACCCATAAGGGTATTGAATTATTCATACAAAATACAAATTAAAGTGGGACTTTAATTCTGATTTAAAACATACTCTTTAATAAGGTACTCATTATTTTCTAACCTTTAACATATATGCTGTTTGATGTTTCATAAAAAAAATCTAACATAATTATATACCTACAGGTGCCCTCCTAGTTGAGCGTCCAGCCTCCATAGAAGAAGGTTTCAGCCAGCAAGCCCCTCTAGTCTACCACTTCGGCCACAAAGCTCCCTCGGACAACCTAGAACTCTACAACACCATAGTCTCCAGGCTGGCGGAGGTCATCACGGAGAGGTGTGAGAGCAATAAGAAGGCTTCTGCATCGGGTGTTATTATAAACACTTGTGGATGGATCAAAGGGGCCGGGTATAAGACTTTGACGCATGCTGCTCAGGCTTTTGAGGTACGTCTTTAATTGCCTTCAATTATTGAATTAAATAATGTACTTATAATTTATTACATAATATAAAGGTTTGATTTTGTGATTAAACCCAGTTATTTTAGTATGCCAGGCTTATAAAACATACTATCATGATATTTGTGTTTGTATTTACGCATTTGATAAGCAGTATTCAAAACATTTTTGGCTCAGTCAACATAAAGTGGCACTTATAACTAGGTAATATGTAGAAACGTAAAGTTACTAGCTTTTCTTGTTTTTGTCTAGTCTAACTCATCAATCGCAAGTGGTTGAAATAAAATACGATAATGATTACCTACTCCATAGTTATATTTTTCATTACTGACATTCTTGAAGCCACATAAACATTGAGGGAGTTTGTTGAGTAGATACATACATTATGAAAATATATTTGTATTATATCTGTTATCTAGTACCTACCCACGACACAAGCATTTGCTTAGTGTGAGGCTAGTTGGCGCTGAGTGCAATGTTCCGAAATATTTATTATATGGTAGTTGTTCCAAGTTTGGTATGCTTATATTAACTTATTTCCAGGTGGACGTAATCCTAGTACTAGACAACGAGCGACTGTACAACGAGTTAAAGCGCGACATGCCCAAGTTTGTGAAAGTGGTGTACCTTCCCAAGAGTGGTGGCGTGGTGGAGAGATCAGCCGGACAGCGAGCCGAGGCAAGAGATGCCAGGATACGGGAGTACTTCTATGGAAAAAGGACGCCTTACTACCCACACTCGTTTGATGTCAAGTACTCGGACTTGAAGATTTATAAGGTACTGTTATGTTGTCCAGCCAAGTGAATAAGGAAGATTTTAGGCAGTGTTAGTCTAGCTAGAGTTTAATCTACATGTATTATTAAATTTCATTCATATTGTCTCAGGTTTATTGCCATTAACGAAGGCCAAAAAATTATGTTAAAAAAATTGGTTGAAGAACTCACTACCGTTTGAAATGTGATTCCTATTAAGAAACACTTACAACCTTTCACCAATTATGTTTGTCTCATGCTTGTAGATAACGGTGATCTTTAACAACATTATCCCTTGTGTTGCAAATGCATGTATTGAAATGTTGATCTGTCTATCTCTCACATGAAGACACTTATTCCTACCGTCAGGTGGGCGCTCCGTCGCTCCCCGACTCGTGCATGCCGCTGGGCATGCGCGCGGAGGACGCGCTCACGAAGCTGGTGGCAGTGTGGCCCTCCCCGGCGCTGCACCACCGCCTGCTCGCTGTCAGCTTCGCGGCCGGACCTGACGACGACGCACTGCACTCCAACCTGGCGGGCTTCGTGTGTGTGTGAGTATCACACTGATGATGTCAACATCATCACTGGGTCGTCTGCCAGTCCCCAAGGGGGAGCTGGTTGGGCCTCATCGAGATTGCTCTCTTGAGAGGGGCTGGGCTCCGGGGCACACTGACCCCGGGGAATTCACGACGAGTCGCTCTGTCCAGCGGCGTTCCATCGACCGACGGCGTTGCTCGACGTGTTTATGTATGACCTCCATCAGTTTATATACTATTTTGGCCAATCTTAGTAAAGAGCAATATGTAGTTTTGGAGGTTTATTTCGTTAATTTCAACTATGCAATCGACGTCTATTTGATCATTAGAAGATCATCTCAATTTAGATAAACAAATAGCCATAGAAGCTAAGACTGACTATAGAGATAGTTAACGTTAGCTAAAGTTTATCGAATTGGAAAATTCACACCACCTTGCACAGTCTCGATCGATAAAAAAACAAGAAGTGAGTGATTAGTTGTTTGTTTTACTGGCAGTCTATTGGACAAAAAATATTTTCCATCATATTAAAGTACATTCCATTCTCACCCAGCACGGCGGTAGACCCCGACACCCAGAAGCTGACGATCCTGTCCCCGCAGCCGCGGCCGCTGCCCAACACGGTGCTGCTGCTCTCAGACATGCAGTATATGGACAACCACTAGAGGACGCCACTACCAAACACTCACACATAAAAGACACGAGGCTAGTTTTTCAAGCTAGGATCCTCCATGTTCCTGATTACTGAGGGCCGTGACTCCCCCATATATTTTACTCATTGGTTTTATTGGGCAAATACATCGTGGTGGGCGCTCGCTTCCACAGATGTTTTCTTTCACCGGTAAGCGTAGGTGTAGGGCTGAATTCGAACCAAGGTGCGTCAGATTGTAAAGCAGACGATTATTCCACCGAGCCAGCTAGCTTTACTAGAGCCACTAACTTGCTAGTTAACTAGCACTAACTTGAAAAACTAGTCTCGCATCTCTATTTTGCTATACGATCAGTGCATTTATAGCAGAACATGTTGTTTAACTTATATTACCTTCGTTGACATGTAAAGATAATGATTGTGATCTTTCGAAATAATTGAAAAGACTGTAAATAGGGATAAAAACTTAGATGTAATAAAGTACCTACTTTTAAAATCACCTTTTCTTTACATTCTTTTATAGAGCGAACTGCTAAATTGTGGAACTCCCTGCCGGACTTCCTGTTCCCCGCGGAATATACCCTTGGGATCTTCAAAGCGAGAGTGAATTGGTTCGTACTGGGTAAGCACGCTCCGTCCTAGACCGTAATGTTTGCTTACCATCAGGCGAATTACGGTCAGGTGCAAACCCATTTATTATATTAAACAAAACATTCTGCTTAGCATTTTTTATTAAAAAATCATAGTAACCTGTAGGTAAAATAACCAAGGGCTTACGGATAAAAAAGTCCAAATGAATGTTCAAAATTTTATTTAGCGTATTCAAAATATATTTTTACAGTATGTACGAGATAAAATCTTGCCAATTGATATAATTTACCATTTCCTTAAACATTTTGTACTCAAGCAAAGCTTCCACTTTTATGTTACACGAGAGAGAAAAATAGGGGGGTTTAAGTTAATATTTAATTACTTTATTATGTATATAAAACCAGTCATAATTGGTATAAAACCAATGGTATGATTTGATTGATAAAATTAGTGTTTGTAAAGCTTGAATAAACATAATGCGGTTCACATTTTCCGTCAAGTTCCAACACGTCATTATAATTTTAATGCGACCGCTATTTTACAACATAGGTAATATTATTTCAGGCTTTACATATTTTTTTTACTAATGGTGAATCATTTCCTGTAATTTATAATTAAAATTTACCACTAGTTTCTAATTTATTGCTTTCCTTTTCACACATGCAAGCAATTCTTCAACCAGGTAACTTTATAAACCAATTCATTAAAACCCCCCTATTTCACAGTATAATATTATTCTAATACATAGTATAATATTATCCGACACTATTAAAAATTATTGCTTTATGGCACTAAATATAAATACAATAACAAACAAAATATAACGGAATTAATCAAAACTATAAAAAAAATATAAAAATTAAGCTCGGCTGTCGTACATTCTCAATGCCATAGAAAAATAATATATAACAATATTACAAAAATAACTAAGCCTGGTCACATACATGCGTATTTTGCTCTTCCTTGCATTTTATTTTTTGCAGGTATGTGATTAGCATAATAAAGAAACAATCAGAAGAGATCTCATAAATTGATTTTCGAAGCTAAAATTCATTATCCAATTTTAAATTAAATTATTAAAAATATTTTTATTTCATTAATACTGTCTCCACATGTATTATCGAATAGTATATCACCAAAAATACAAACCTCTAGTGGCTTTAAACGAAACGAAGACTAGACAGATAGTTGCTAAGTACCTATATATATAATGATATATTAAAAAGCTGCAAACACATTTTATCCAGCAAACTAAATGATAAGGTAACTATAATTTTAAAATTAAATTAATTATTGTCTCCTTTTCGCTTATAATATTATGGGAGAGTGCAAAAACAAATGCACAAAACTTCAAAAGGGATATCAGGCAAGTTTATTAACAGTTCTATAAAAAGATCTTTTTTACATAGAATATATTCGCACTATTCTGACACCCTTGCCTTCTTCCATCTCCACACAATACATAAGCAAGAAAGAGACACAAAACCAAAATCGCGATACTTCTTAGAAAAATAACAAAATAAATATGAATATATCTAAGCTCAGCCAGCCAGCAGCCACAACCTTGGTGACCGTTCTTTGGATTCACAATCACTTGCTCGCTTATAACTAAAATAAAATTAAATAAATATATCTATAGCGTAAGGATATTATGCCAGATGGTTTAACAAAGGTATAGAATATTTATATCATACATTTTACAGCTCACATTTAGGAAAACTTTTCAATAACTATTTGCTGGCGTATGTATGAATGTTATTGTATGTAATTGTGTTTGTCATAGTAAACAAAGTATATTTTAAACATGTCATATATTTTCACACAAACTGTTGTAAGACTCAAAAACTAAGTGAAATATGTACGGTGATCAATACCTCAAATTAAACAAAGAACGACGAACGATTACGTACCTAGTTAGTTTAACAAAGAACTCGCCTTTAGAAACCAACTACCTATATATCAGTATTGTCGTTTTTGTATAAAACTTTTTCTTAGTTTTGAGTCTTACTATACAACAGTTTGTATGGAAATGCGGATGGCTTACTGCATCTTAAATCGGTAAGGTAATATTATGTTCTAGAGATAAAATATACCTAAGCACTAAATAAAATCAAAATAAATATTATAAGGCTGCCTAAACTGTGTTATAAAGTCGACTGATGGCTAGCATTAACCCTGTATCCTATCAAATCACTCAAATTGTTTAAATAATCAACTAAAGTCCGAACATCGAACACGAAGAATATGACGTCTCGCTCGCTCAGGTGTGAAATCAATCAGTGCGAGTGTGATGGCAAATTTAACTCTAAGAAAGCTTTATAAAGGCGCAATGTAGGCATACAATTCTTCGCGTTCTGTAACCGGACTTTAGTATAAGTACAACCGAAAAAATCTTATCAATACATGAGATTCTAATTTCAAAGCCAAAAGACTAAAATGGACGGTAGTTCGATAAAATTATACATTAATTTAATAATTTAATTAATCTATGGAGTTTTTAATGTTGCATGAATTACTTATTGTGAACTCTATGTGAATGGAGTATGAATTCTAAATTGATAGCACTGCATTGTGCTAGTCACATTAGCTGTAATATTACGGATTAGAGAAAGAATTTTATATAAGATTAAAGCAAAACCGAAAGGTAAACTTGTGGCGAATGTTCCTGTATTTTTATGTTTTTACCATCTGCCTGCATAGCAACCCATGAGTGCAATAACTGATTTTGAATTTGAAATCAGTTTTGCCTAAAACTTTTTTACTAGAAAGCAGCTGTAAATGCTCTTTTATAATAACTCGCATACGAGTAAATCCATTATTTTGCAAATGCATACACGCAAACGATATTTAACAAAACGAGAAAGATATATTAAGAGAAAACTTGTTAAATTAGAAATGTAGTAAAACTATTTATTCGATATCTATTCACATGCATGACAAAAATCAAAACTGGTCCAGCCAAAATTAGATCAATAAATAAATTTTAAATGTACTAAAATACTTTGGCGTGTAAAGATGTGACCTAAATAGACTAGATAAGATCACTAAATATTTTGAATATAAATAATTTAGCATAAATATCTATTATATTTATCTAATTATTAAGTACATAAGATTTTTATTTAATACTTGCGGCTTTATTAATATGTTATTGAAGGCTATGAAAATCCGTGAAAAGGTCATTTTATAATTTTTGGGTTCAAATTAACCCAAATACAATTATTGACCTCATTTTGAATTTATATTGTGTCTTAATTCCTCATAAGCAGTTCCTACCAAAATTAGTTCAAGCACCCCCCCTCTATGTCTTACCACTTTCGAGATCCCCTACCCTACTCCATGACCAGTTCCACTTTCTCCAAGTTTCAGATTTTTCCCCAGGTCCTTGGAGCTATATCTACTCGTATACGATGACATATGACACATGCACCCCACAAAATGCGATATGTATAAAATGAATGCTATTAAGCTATGTACTTCTACAATATATTAACTTATTCACATTGGAATGATCTAAAAGAGCGATTTCTGTATTCAAGAACAAAATACACTTGAATTTGAATAGGTAATATTTTTGTTAAAATCATGGTCCATTCCAAACATAAAATAGTTTTTTCACGTTAAGTATTTGCATATGCAGAATTTTAAAGCAATTTCTTACAATAATGAAATGTTAATGTCTCGGAAAAAGCTTATTAAGTACTTATAATACTGGAAATAGTGCTCAAGTAATTTTAATATCTTTTTCAATTTTCACAAATATAGTTTTTCTAGTAAAACGATGACTAATCTATAAGTGTTTATAGTTCGGGTTAGACTCGCGCTGTCAATATAGAAAGTGTAGTTTTTATTTTAACTTGAACGGGTTTGCACTTGGCCATAGTTTACCTGATAGCAAGCAAAGGCTATGGCCTAAGATGGAGCGTGCTTACCCGATAATAACCGATTCACTCTCGCTTTGAAGATAGCTGGATAAGGATGATACCTATTGATTGTTTTTAAGACATCTTGGGGGCCTCTGACTGAGGAAAAGCTATTAGTTATGTAGTTGTCTCAATAAATTACTTTTGAATCAAACAAAACAAATCATCTTTTAGGCCTAAAGGATAATTGTTAACTAACGCAGAACCTACTAAAGGTGCCTTTAGTACGTCAAAAACAAATATTTGTTGTGTAACTTTTGGAGATGCGAAAAAATCACTTTCCCATACATTTTGTCAGGGGGCGATGAAGCGCAGAGAGCTTTTTTTGTATGAAACAGCTGATTTTATACGCAAATGTCTAAAAGGTGTACAACAAAAATGATTGTTTTTGACGTATTAAAATAACCTTTATGTGTTTATGCGTTATTAGAATCCTGTATGTCGAACCTACTTTTCGGACACCCATCCAAAAACTGGACGTGTCAACATTAATAATCACGTCCACATATGCTATGAATAGCTTGTACCTAATAATGACTTAAAACAGTTGACAGCGCCAGTCTTTCCAGACCTAACTTACATCTAGTTATTAAGGCTTTTCTACGCAACACTACGTTAGGTCAGTTTATAGCCTACAACCTACGAATAATTGATACTATAGAAGTGTAACTCTTTACAAATGCCTTTTTAAATAATCCTTCTCCTCCAATATTCTTCGTACATCGTAGGGGACCTTGTTTAGGTCTTTATTTTTATATTCAAATGCTAGGTTTCCTAATTGAAAACAGAAATTCCTTTTAATAAAAACATGTCTTTACAAATGTCGCGTCCAAAATGCTTGCACATTTCATCTCTCCCATACACCATTTGCACACAAGGCTCGTTCATAATTGGTTACGATGCTGGAAATAGCGCTGAACGCTGCCGAATGCTTGGTCTCAGTTGGTCGCTAAAGGGCTAAGCCCTATCTAACTCAACCACGATGGAGGAGGTTGACCATCTATGGAATTAATGTTTTGGCTAAGTAACGTTTCTTCAGTGGCAATTATTCGTAGCCTACAACATAAATATTCGTCTATCTATGATTACACAACTGACTTCGTTAGCACCTTCTGTTGATAACAGGTACTCATATATTTATGAGTCGTTTGTCTTCAAGATTAGAAGAGTTGAAAATTAGCTTTTTACCTAATTTTGCTGGATATTTTTAAGTTGAGAGTTTGTACCAATCAACGTTGTTCAAAATAATGTCATTGATAAAATGGTGTCAATCAGGGCTTGTTTGATTGGCGGATACTTTTACTAACAACATATTTATTCCGTCAGAATAACAACGCCTTACAAATATTTTGTTTGTCAAAAGATTACGTCGTTTTATTACATTTTTCTCACAAATTGAAAACAGACGCAGATAGTTTTAGATTTATTACCTAGATTGAAAAATTGGTATAATACAATTGGGGCCGATGGTGCATTGCTTGGCAGTTTAAACTTTTATATTTATTTAAATAATTTAAAACTATCTGTATCTTTCCAAGAGAGTAAGTACATATCAATGTAAATACAAATGAAATGAAAATTAATTAAAATTGTCTGAATCAGTGACATCATTCACTATCAAATTTTACCGGGTTTTGTCATTGAAAAATAATAAATTACATACTTACTACCTACTATATTTAACTATGTCATACATATTGGCGAGCAATTGCTTTTATTTTAAGCTACGAGGCATTTCCACAATTGTTTCCGTATGATAACTAGAATTTACGCATTTTGAGGAAACTAGGGGAAGCTGCAAGGCTTGTCACGAATTTCGATGAGTTTGTTGGTGTATGTGTATGTCCATGGGATGTCCGGTAAATAACCGGTTTTTTTACGATACTAATCTAAAAATAAAATCTTAGAGAACATCGCGTGTTAATGATCAGAAACACGCTGCCTTATGCTAGTTGCAATGCCTCTGAGTTTTGAAATTCAAAACCTACAGTCGTGTCTGTCTATACGTGCATTATGGTACTGCATGTGAAAGCAATGACGTTGCCGCTATCTACAGTTTCTATGGAGACCTTTTCTCGACAATGATTTTAGTTTTCATCACCTCTTAAGTTATGAGAAAAAATGGCGGCGCGGGGCAATATACCAAAGTACACTTTTATAAAGATTCTGCGCGGGTACTCATTTGTTCGCGGAAGTCCGGTGGTTTAACTTGATTCACCTACCTATCTAAATGTATTAGTTTACCATTCCTAAAGTTGTTCTTCGCTAAGAGCGTGCATATTTCAGAGCCTGCGTGAGTGGTTTCTCCTGCTTGAGAGACTCCTTAAGGACCACGTCGGAGTTGGAGAACAGAGGGGGAGAGCCTTCAGAGTCCTGCAGCGAGCTCGACTCCTCCGCCTCGGAGCGACTCTGCGAGTCTATTGATGGTCTGTAACACAAGAAATATATAAATTAATTTATATATTTGTATTGACATATAGTGCGATTGTAGTATTATAGTTTTTAGGAAGGTAAATCTATACTAATATTATAAAGCTGAAGAGTTTGTTTGTTTGTTTGAACGCGCTTATCTCGGGAACTCATGGTGCGAATTGAAAAATTATTTTTGTGTTGAATAGACCATTTATCGAGGAAGGCTTTAGGCTATATAACATAACGCTGCAACTAATAGGAGCGAAGAAACAAAGGAAAATGTGAAAAAAAACGGCTAAAATTATTCATTGGGGGCTTCCGTTGCGTGCGCTGCGAAAACGGTTCAAGTTGTGGGTAACAGCTATAATTTATAAAGCTGAAGAGGTTGTTTGCAAAAATAAATATGATGCCCAAAATAACTATTCCACGCGGACGAAGTCGCTGGCACAGCTAGTAATAAATATAGTGTACATATTCATCATTATTAGCATAGACGACTATTGCAGGGCATAGGCCTCCATTATACTCCAATATTCCCTGTTTTGAGCTTCTCTTGTCCAAGGCTTGCCTTTAAACTTCTTTACGTCCAAACACTGTTTCATAGGTCTTCTAATAAGCAAAGCAATTGAATAAATTTATTTAAATTTGAATTCAATTCACATGGAAAAGGATCACAAAAGTTTTGATTCGTTTTCAAATTATAATTTTCAGTTGTGAAAATTACACACCTTCTTATAATTTAGTAAGTCCATGATATATACCTATATCTCCTAGTGTTGACGGGCTGCAGCGCCGCCAGGTGCCTGAGCAGGGTGTGCCGGGGCGCTTCCGTGGTGAGTCTGTGCGCCGGCAGGTCCACGCAGTACGGGTTGCGGCTGTCCCCGAGGAACGTGGTGGTCCAGTTCTCCATCTTCAGCAGCAGCAGCAGCACGTCCTCCAGGTCCGCCTCGCTGCGGACAGGGAAATCTTTTTTTTTCTTTTTACACGGAATAGGCTTACGTTTGACTATAGCCGGCCTGATGTTAAGTACCACTATAGTCTAAGATGTAGCACGCTTGCCGAGAAGAAACATATTTACTCTAGATTAAAATAAAATTTCATTTTAATTTAAATCAGATGGGGGATTGAAAATTTTAGACAAACATACCACATACATAGAATGTTACGCGTGTTGTTTTTTTAGAAATGATTTGAGTATGTTTTCAAGTAAGGGAACAGTGCTGATTTCGGGATATTTTTTCTCAAATTATCATTTAATTAAATTTATTTAAAACGAGAGTGATAAAGTTGTGTAGCGCATGTTCCATGCTACACTATAGTCATGGTAATAGTTATTTATTTGCGAATTGTAAAGGACACAGTTACACAAACAAGATGTGGAAAGTGAACACTGAACAATCACCCTGATAGGATATGCAAAAATGTTTAAATGAGAAGCGGCCCGGGTTATATCTCATTAAATAGTTTTCTCGGAAGATTAAAAAGTCGTCGACAGAGGTAGTATAATAAATGCTTACCATCAGGCGAATAGTTGTCCAGTACAAACCCATTTTGGATAGAAAAATAATAATGAAGATACTATACCTGGCAGTATAAAGAAACTGCGCAAAGTTGATATTGGACACGCATCCATCTTTATCTTCGCTGTCTGTATATAAGTCAGTGTCTCTATAATACATGTAGAGAAAGTCGTTCAGCTGCTTGGCGATCACCGCGCATCTGTCCTTGTCGCACATCTTGGCCGCCGGGCCCTGCCAGACAGAGACGGATGTATGTTATCGTAATGTTGCTTGAAAAGATTTCCTGTATCTCGTTGCTTACATGATATTACTTTTTTTTAAATCTTTATTAAAGTGCTTTTTCGTAGAGCGAATATGCCGCACTCATCGATGACACAACATTATATTAATTTACAAAAAAAGCACAAATCAATTATCGATTTTTTAATGCAAACTTAACTAATTCTAGAATCATTTTTGTGTTGGCGTTTAGAGGTAATGCTAAATAAGAGTTACATAATCCAATGGAATTGTCCTGAAATATGTGTCGTCTAGGGCTCTCGTTACGAACACACTCCATCAAGATGTGGTAGGCATCCTCGAGAGTCCCGCAGGCGCTGCACAGAGGCGAGTCTGCCTGGCCCATGAGGAATGCGAACCGATTCAACGGAATGTGTCCGCAACGAAGCCGCAACAACAGCACTAGGTCCTGTCTATTTATAATTTCACAGTAACTTATCCACGGTGAGTTCAGAGGCTGCGGTTGTATTGTTCTGAACCATTTGGTTCAAAACAACAAGAAGAAACCCTTTTCTACAGAACGCTTGTCAAAATGTTCTTTCCATACTTGATTGCATACATTTTTAACATGGAACAGACATGTGTCGGTAACATGTCAAAGATGATGCCATCCCCACAAGCCTGATATTAATTTTATGTTTTGCTAAATAAATGGTTACTGAATACCTACTGAAATTTGCACCAAAACCTCGGGGCGCATGTATTTTTTTTTTCAAAATCAAATCAATTGCATTGGAAGTACAAATAAATAAATAAAAAATAAATAATTAAATATTTTGGAACATTGCACACAGCGCCATCTATACTTAGCTTACGCTTGTATCATGGGTACTAGATAACGGATATAATTCTTAAATACTTTTCTATTCTATTATACATACAAACGACCAGAATCAACACAAGTAATTATACTTACATTTTAAAGTTCATAATTACTTGTGTCATGCGGGAATCGAACCCGCAACCCCTAGATTAGAAGGCAGAGCCACTACCAACTAAGCTAACAGGCCAGTCAAAAAAAATGTTACTCAAGGTCAAAGGTCACGAAAACAAGTTTTTCGCGAATATCTCGGTTCCTACTAATCTAGCGATGTTATAGTCAATTAAAAATTGAATTGTAGCGCATGAAAGCAGTTATCATGATCAGTTAGCATGATCAGTTTAGGTTAAAAAAAAAAACGTGCGCACTTCCAATTTTGCAATAGATGGCGGTATAAGCGCAATGGCATGCATTGCGGGACGACGCGTTAATAATGTTTTCCGTTTGCGATAATTTACATTAGAAAATTATTACTGTAAATATGTTGTAGGTACTTGTGTGATAAGTCCTGAAATATTTATTTATTTATTTTACTTAAAATTTTCTACATGTTAATATCTAATTTCGGAATGTCTGTAAATCTGTTTTTTTTTATCATAAATTACAGGTAAAAATTTGACACACTTCTCGATTTTGGATTCAGATGAAACTTCAGGAAGTTATATTAGGTAGATGACACTTTGATATCACAATCTAAAGGAACTCCTTGAAAAAATAAGACATACAATTTTCCATCCAATCATTCTCAACTGCCTTCGCTCTAGTGATAAGATTCACATCGCACCTTGGTTAAATAGTGTTAGTTTAGTTACTGTAGCGTACAAAATCACGGTACAGTAACATCTACAAAAACTGAAAAAAAAAACAAATAACTACTATATCAACGGAATACAGTTACTACATGTTTCCATCTGTTGCAGATGGAGTGTTTGCGCGATTCAGAAAGTTGGTGCCGTTGTAAAGCGCCATCTAGTTAACATGAAGGGTGTAAAGAAAAATCTTTTGAATCAATGTCATATGATATTATTTTGAAAGATATATTGAAAAAAAATGCGTATTGATTACAGTTTCAATACCCAATTCCCTCTTTACTAAAATATTCTTGAAAAATAAACAATTATGTAAAATAATATATTTTAACATTTTAATCGAGGATGCGATTGAGTACCTAAATCGAAAATCTATGAAGTAGGGGAATAAAAATCATACGACAATTAAAAACAATATGGATATTTAAACGAAACTTGTAATCGAGCGAGATATGTGTTGCATCACACACACACACACACACGTTATTGCTACTAACCATCTTGTGAAGCAATGGCCAATAAAATTGCACAAAAATATAAAACATGTGTTTTAAAAAAAATCATATGTTTGTGTGTGTTTTATTAATAATTTTGATTCGTATTTGACATTTTGCATTATCTTTAGTTGTGATTGATATTGACACTATGTATTTAGTTAATTTGTAATGGACATTTGCCTGAAATAAATAAATAAATTTGACTTCAAAACACATTTTCGTGCAATTATGATAAATCAAGACAAAATTTTCGTGTAATTTCACTGCCCAATTTTCGTGCAATTCATTATGCCAACTAGATTTTCGTGCAATTTTCCTGCCCAATTTTTGTGCAGTTCCATGCAGAAGCGCAAGCAGCATGCTCAGTAGTGACACCTTTACATTATAAGGCATGCGTAGTGAGGCCGAGGCGCGCTTCAAGAAGCGCAGCACTAGCGCCGCGTGACACACGGCCAGCTCGTTGTTTGAAGATGACATGCGTTTACAATTATTGTTATTGCTACTAACCAGCTTGTGAAGCATTGACCAATAAAATTGCACAAGCACATATAACACAATTTTCGTGCAATTCATTATGCCAACTATTTTCGTGAAATTTTACTGCGCAATTTTCGTGCAGTCCATGCAGAAGGGCAAGCAGCATGCTTAGTAAATGTCACCTTTACATTGTAAGGCATGCGTTAGAGACGCCGAGGCGCGTTTTTACTTTAGAATACACAAAACTAATATTGTTATTGCTACTAACCAGCATGTGAAGCAATGACCAATAAAATTGCACGAAAATAAACGACACAATTTTCGTGCAATTCATTATGCCAACTAGATTTTCGTGCAATTTTACTGTCCAATTTTCGTGCAGTCCATGCAGAAGGGCAAGCAGCATGCTTAGTAAATGTCACCTTTACATTATAAGGCATGCGTAGTGAGGCCGAGGCGCGCTTCAAGAAGCGCAGTACGAGCGCCGCGTGACACACGGCCAGCTCGTTGTTTGGAGATGAGATGCGTTTGAGCACGTGTGTCAGGTACAGGCCGAATGCGCGACGACCTTCGCCCAATCTGGAAACAAATATATTTAAACAAATAGATTAGCGCGTTCGCACGCTATCGCTTGTTTCTTTGTATATTTTATTTTAATTTTAATGTGACATAAATGTTAATGTAAATAGATTTATGTTTAAGAATAAAGAATATGTATGAATAACAATTTTTGAGACAGTCACAAAACATTTAGTGTTACAATAACATATGAATGCAAGTATTCAGTATATACTGAGTTGAGTCCGGTTTGGTGCTGGTGCTGTTCGGTGCTGGTTTATCATAGGGATTTAATTTCAATGATGAGACAAGGAATTGTTATTCTTTTGATGGCCGTAGTCTTAAACTAGTATTGCCATTACATATACTATACATATGCCCATACCACGACTAGATCGACACACCCAGGTTCGATCCCCACTGGCTGGACAGCGTCTTTTTGCCCATCTTTATTACTCACGTGAGCCTCATGCCGTCGGTGAGTTGTCGCTTGACTAGTTCCTTCGCGCGGCGCGAGTCGAGGCGCGGCGCAGCGGCCGGCTCGCCGAGGGAGATGGCCGGCGCTGTAGACGTTATTGTTACGGCCTCGTAACGCTGCAACCTGGAAAACATAACATCATAACAATACAATATAACTTTATTGCACACAAAAAAATACATATGAATATAATAAAAGGACTTAAACGCAAGATGTATGTACAAGAGGGCGGCCTTATCACCTTGAGTGATCTCATCCAGGCTCATTCATAACGAATGATAAACAAATAATTATTTGCATGATGTAGTAGTTGTTATCAAATTGTCAAATAGCATGACTTTACGTATATTCTAGACAAGTGGACGCCCGCCACTTCGCTCGCATTATTTCGGAATAAAAAGTAGCCTATTTCACTTCTAGGACCTGTTACTACCTATATATGTACAAAAAAATCTGTCCAGCCGTTTTTGTATGCTGCGCACACATATAAACAGATTAAAAACTACAATTCTAAAAAATGCTGGAATGAGTTCTGTTATCGATTTAAATATACAAATTTTGTTTCAAATATCTTCTGTGTATAGATTTTTGGCCCTCTTTAGTTTTTGACTGACGTGTTAGATTTTCGCACAATACAAATAGTTGTCCATTTTCAATATGCCATTATTTGTATTAAAACTGTTCGTTTCTATGTATAGTATGAATGTAGGTATTTACAAAAAAGAGTAGGTATATAAGTTTGAAATGTCCCGATATATTGATTTATTTATTATTATACGTATTATAGTTCCCGTAAGGCATGATTAAATTTAGTTGTAATAACCGGCTAGCACTTACGTCAATAATCGACGTAAATAATCGTGGTCTGGCCGAGGCGGCCAACCGGGACGCGAGTGCTGACTCCTGATGATGGAAACCTCAGTTTTCCGAAACTTGTCGAGCTAATTTTTCGACATAATTATTGACGTAAGTGCTAGCCGGTTATTACAACTAAATATAAAATCTACCTCTGCGGAGTGTCAGTGAGGCTGGTGGCGACGGTGGCGTGCTGGAAGTGCGGCAGCACGTGCGAGTGCACGAGCAGGTTGTAGTTGTGCGCCACCACCTGGTACGGGATGTTGTTGTTCAGCGACGTGGAGCACACCGGGATGCCCGACACTGGATCTGTGCACACAATAAGAGATATTTATTGATTTATATTCGTTATTGTTGTTTTAAATTATAAATATTTCATAATAAAATCGATTTCGAAACGCGCCGATTGGGAAACGAAACAAACAAACATTACATTAAAACTGAACACGAAAAAATGGAATGCGTGTGAGCTCGGCGACAGCTCGCAGCATACTGAAAAGTCAACGACCCTGCGAGTATATTTTACGTCGACGGCGAGCGGCGGTCTCAATTGCAAATACATATTTAGAAGCAGATGCCAAGTTATTTAAAAGCGCACTCTTGATAAAACCATCTTTGTGACATAAAAAAACTACAGAAAAATGAAATGAAATTTGTTAAAGTCATGTACCAAGATACTGCGAGTACTTCTGCCAGGAGTTTTGGCTGGGGAATATCCGCACGAATCCCCCGCGTCGTGCGTACTGCGCCCGCACGGCACGCACTAGCCGCAACTCCTCGCCCGTTAGCGCGGCCAGGGCACCTCCCGCGCCGCTCGTCGCGCTGGTCACGGTAGCACCCGCGGCTGTACCGCCGGCGGGAGTGGTGCCTTTACGTACGCACACGTTCTCAGCTGAGTGGACGCGGCGACACTGTGGAGAGAAAAGATATTTTTCACAATGAGATTAATCTAACGCAAGTGGCAGGATACTAGATCATGTAGATCATGTAGTATGTCTGATTTTAGTCGGACACATCGTTGTTGATAGTTATCAGCAGATTAAAGTCCAATTTTCACTAGCTTTGGTTTACGATTTCACGTTGAGGGCACAAGCTTTTTACCACCCAGAAAAGTTAAATAACCCGCCGCCTTATTGGCCGCGGAGTCTTGCCTTCCAATGGCAAGACTCCGCGGCCAATAAAGCGGCGATAATTTCCACAGTGTTGTGGTTAGGCTAGAGATGATGATGGTGCACTATTTTTTACACTGTATAGGCCAACGTTTGACTACAGCTTGCCTGATGTTAAGCACCACTGTAGTCTAAGATGTTGCACGTTTCCCTAGGAGAAACCTATGAAAAACTAAACTTACAGCTCCTATGCGCATCTTGAGCGAGGCGTTCTGCTGCGCCAGCTCGGTCTTGCACATGGGCACGGCTGGGAGCCCCACCAGCGTCAGCGTGTCCGCCAGCAGCGCAGACTTCACGCGCGCGTCCAGCGGACTGTCACACGCCAGGCTAGGGGGATACCAGTACATTAGTGGGCAATCGTATATCAAGAGGAGAAAATGCTGAGTCGAAAACGGAGCTGAAACAGTAATGGAATAGAACAGACAAGCGGCAGACCAAATTGAAGTTATTGTACATTAAAAGATTCAATCCAACTCGTAACGGCACATACCCAGAACAAAACTTAGCACATTGACACTACTTATGACTACATCTCATTTGAAGTTGAAATTTTAGTTTTGTAACTTTGGAGATAAAGGGGTAAATACAGCATTTATACATACCTGGGTGAGAGGTTGATTTCAAGCAGCCACGGCTTCAGCATGTCGTCTATGAGGATATCGTAGCCGAACAACTCTGCAACAAGAATTTCGGACTACTACACACTAACAGCATTCACGCGTATCTAAAGATATAATTTCAAAGTTCCGCTTGTAGCTTGGACCCAGAGGCCTACCGAGGTACTTACGTGAAAACATGTATTGTAGATATACTTAATGAACATCTAAATGTAAGTACCTAAGTAAGAATTTATGAAATAAATAACTTTTTACTTTTTAACTAGTTATGTGCGTAAAGCAAGTTATGGAACTTCCTATTCTTCGCCATATTAAAAGTAAGATTAGATCAGTTTATACCGGTTTAAGCATGGTAAATTTCGGACCATACCGATTGCTTTCCATCAAGTAAATTATGTTCTAGTCTTCTACTTCATTACTGTGGAATAATGGGCAAGTAAAAACTCTTTACGCCTTAGATAAATTACACAAACTACTAAAAACTAACAACGATGCGGAGGAAGAATTTCCATTATGATATCACCAATCACAGTGAAAATATGACTCACCGAAGCAATTAAAGAAGTTGGGCACGAACACCCTAGCGGCGGCCGCGATGGTCTGCGCGGAGGACAGGATGCTCTTCACCACCAGGTCCTCGATGCCGGCCATCAGCGCGGTGGTGTTGCGGCCCGACTTGCGCAGGTGCCGGAGCAGCGCGGACAGCGTCCACTTGTGACCGATGTTGCCGGCGTTCGGGTCGTCGCATCTGGGGAAATAAACGCATATACACAAACTCAAATACAGATACGGCCTGTTAGCTCAGTAGGTATAATAGAAAGCCTTCAAAGTATATGTACATAGCCGTGATTATTATTAGTTTGGGGTCTACTGTATTGTAAATTAACTAAAATATGAAAATTGTAATGTGTAGGTTAAGTTTTCAAATGGCAAATAAACATATTTTTACTTTACTTTTACTAGTGCCTGGGGTCGCGGGATCAATTCCCGCACCACACAAATACTTGTTTATTTTCAATATACAGGTATTTCTGTTAAGTCTGGTATAATATGGATTTATTTACAAAATAAAGTATTTATGTATTATGTCCGCTATATATGTCTACCCATGATACAAGTATTTGCTTAGTATATGGCTAGCGCTGTGTGAAATATCTCGAAATATTTATTAATTTTATTTTTAATTCAACGTTATACCTAATCTATCCCAACAACAATTTTCTCCTAAATTAGTCCATTTGTTTGAGCGTGCAAAAGGTTTGTTCGTTCTTCATATTTAAATAGCACGGACCAACTGACAGCATAAAAAAGATACTAAGATATAGACTACCAGCTTGGTATAAAATTTCGTAGAAAACATCTCAAGCCAGGTATGCTGGAAGTAAAGTTGATATGTTTTATCTTCATTTACTGCTTGAATAAAACCAAAAGGTACCCTTGAGTCATGGTTTACCGAAATAAAGAACACAACTCACTTGATATAATCCGTGTGGTACTTGTTAATGCTGTAGTTGCAGAGATGCATGCACGGGTTCCACAGGTTCTTGTTGGTGGTGTCGTATTTCACGGTCGCGAACCGCACCAGGCCCTCCTCGTACAGGTAGATGAGGAGCGGGTCTGGAAGTACAGGAGGGCTATTTGACAAGTTATATGACCCGGTTTTTTAGACGTAACTTCTACAAATGGTGGTGAAAAGCATTACTTTCTTTACGAACCAATGGTACGTATCGTATACGTATCGTGCGTGAAGGATGGAATGATTTTGATGAAGTCGCGTTTGATCACCTGCGTTACTTTTTTATTTTTTTTATTTTTCTTCATTGCATAATTCGAGGGGCTATTATTATCCAAAAGGGGGGCCAAAAAAAATGTTGCCCGCCATTTATGTATACAACTCGTCTTTAATGAACCGGATCATACTGTCTCTCTTTGAGTCAAATATCTTCATTACTGAGGGTCGTGACTCCCCCGTTGAATTAATTTGTTAGGGGAGTTCTGTTGGGCAGATACATCGTGGTGGGCGCCCAGGTCCTTCCACGGAAGACACTTGTCCTCGGATTGTGTGGTCCTCAAACATGTCGGAGACATACATCTAAATACGGTCAAATAAAACTCAAAGGTGACTGACTGATATAGTGATCTATCAACGCACAGCCCAAACCACTGGACGGATTGAGCTGGAATTTGGAATGAAGGTAGATGTTATGACGTAGGCATCCGCTAAGAAAGAATTTGTAGAAATGCCACTTTTAAAGGGGTGAAATAGGAGATGCAAGTTTTACTTCTTAATGCCAGCGAAGCCGCGAGCACCCACTAGTACACACTATAGTTACAATGCATGCTAACCTATAGAGGTGACGCACACGTAGAGGCGCAGGTCACACTTGTGTCCGCCGATGAGGAGTGGCTTGTCGATGTACTTCGCAACCACCACGTTCTCACCCTTGGGGATCTGCTCTGGCTGGATGATAAAAAAGGCAGCGTGAACATGTGGCTAAACACGGTATTTTTATGAAAGCGAGAGAGCTCGGGTTCGACTTGGGTTTGCCTTATAAAATTTTCCGTGGCAAAATTGTTGAAACTCAAATCAAATATGAATTTATTTACAGTACAACTATTTTATAAGTTTGATAAAGGCATGTATCAAACTATGTCGTGACACATATATCTAAAGTCAACGCAGTACGGACATATGAGCCTTGGCAAATATTACCGAGCGTATTTGCAGCACAACAGTAAAAAGTTTTTTTTTTATGAGTGGCCAATTGGGTCAAGTTTTTAGAACACCCTAATGGGCTCTGCCACAGTTTTTATGAAAGCTGAAGCGTATTAGGTGATTTCGCTAAGAGGGAGACGGTAAATACATTTATTGCGACTAAGATCTCCCAATTGTAGGTCATTCATAGACACCACAACAACGCATTTCAAGTTCAATTAAGGGGTAAAACTTACAGAATTAACAATATAAATGCCCCTGCCGCGACTCGAAGCGGCTGGCTTCACGATCCAAGGCCCCTTGGTCCTGTAGTGCGTGGAGCAGAGCTCCTTGAACTCCGCCGGCATCAGGAACGTGGTCGGGATGAAGTCGAAGTGCTTGAGGCCGCGAAAGTATTGCATCTTCTCGATGTTCTTGAACAGCTTGTCTTTGCGGGTCAGCTCGTAGGATCTGTGGACGAAGGATTTGGAATTTTGAGAGTACGTAACATTACGTTACGTGTACGTTAGTAGTTACGTACGTAAGAGTTACGTAAACGGGTAAATAGAATAGAATAACATATATTGAGACAGATTTACAAACATTTAGTAGGCATACATACGAGTACTCATACCTGCATACAATAAATAAATAAGTCTGCCTCAAAACAGCATAATGTGAAAGGATGTTTTCGATTTAGCATGTACCATTGTCTATTGCCAAACTAATTGAAATTAATGGTTAAAAATGTTTTTTACGCAAAAAAATTAACGGTTGCGGTCCTAGGTGTCATTTTTCGATCGACAGAAACTACTATACCTATTCAAAATATTTTATGAATTAGTTTCTATTTTATAGTTTTAATCATAAAAATAACTACAGAGATCTACTGGAATGGATACATCTAGAAAAGTGACAGACTGTAGAAAATATATAAGTACTAACTTGTAAACATTTTATTGAAGTAAAGAATACACAGTGAAGAATAACTTTAATTGCCGTATGTCTATCACTATCTTAGGTGAGCTTCATTATAACTATTTATTACAGGCTCTTTCTTTAGTCTACTCTACTTAAAAAAAGGTACGAAGTCTCACCTAGGAAAGTGACAGACCCTCTGGAAAGGGCGAAGGTACTGATAGGTCTCGCATTTGGGAATGCCCTCTGTCCACATGAGGTTGAAGTCGGTGGCTTCAGGGTCGGCCTCCGTGAGCCCGTGCGCCTCTAGGAGAACCTTGACCAGCCTACCGACCACAAGGACTCGTTAAAAAAGAAGTTAACTAACTTTTATTACGTACTAGTGGGTGCTCGCGGCTTCGCTCGCATTAAGAAGTAAAACTTACATCCCCTATTTCATCCCTTTAAAAGTGGCATTTCCGAAAATCCTTTCTTAGCGGATGCCTACGTCATAACATCTACCTGCATGCCAAATTTCAGCCCGATCCGTCCAGTGGTTTGGGCTGTGCGTTGATATATCACTATGTCAGTCAGTCAGTCACCTTTGAGTTTTATATATTTAGAAGTACCAACTACAATCAACAACTACATGTCCTCTTACAAATTTTTGGGAATATCATATCATTTTGCCAAGTTTATGCTTAATTTTTTGGACAGTGACGTATATTATTTAATGTATTTTTTATTGGAAAGTCAACCCATTAATCTTATGGTTGGTCTTATCCACCAAATACATCGTTAGTATATAGATAAAAACAATAATTTACAATCTATACATATAATAAAGCTGTAACCGGTCGGTGTCTGTACATTGAAAATAATTGAATAAAAAAATAGATGAGGGAAATTGATGCAATAGAACACAAAAATCATGTTACAAAAAATCTGTTTGTCTGTAGGTATGTTTGTTCGTTATAGACTCGAAAACAGCTGAACCGATTTGACTACGGTTTTCACTAACATGTTGGTGCATTTTTAACTTAACATTTAGTGTTCATTTCATTTCAATCGGTACATAAATAAAAAAGTTATGTTCGAAAAGTTAATGCGAGCGAAGCCGCGGGCGTCTACTAGTAAGTACTATCATCTCATCTGGAGAATGGTTAACTCTCTGGTACTGATAGAAGAAACTGGGGAAGTATCTATAAAGAAACCGGGGAAGTGTCTTTAAACCGACTGTTTTTTAAACCGACCTTGGAAAGTGGTTGACCCTCTGGTACTGCGAGAGCGAGCGCAGCACGTCGGGCTTGGGATGCAGGCCCGACCACAGCAGGTTGAAGTCCTTCGTCTCCGCTACCGACTCTATGAGGCCGTGCGCCTGCAGCAGCCGGTTCAGCAGCTTGGTCTCTGTGTTCACCAGCTTGTACGTGATCTTGAGCACGCGGGCTGGCATGTGGTTGCTGTCTAATACCTGGAAAATACGAGAGTTGGTATGTGAGTAAAGAGAAACGCCCTGGGTTCCATATTGTTTACGACCACTGTACAACTCACGGAAAAAAGAGAAAGATATACTGGAGAGGAAAAGTCACGTGGGCGTGACCAGGCTGGCGAGATATGTCGGTTGGTTAATTTAATTAAAGAACTTACAATAAAAGTGTCCACTATCAGGTTTAGAATAAAATAAACTTTATTTCACAGTGAATAGGTAGTGGTCCAAATCACATGTACGTATAATTTTTTAATGTGGTTGAATTACAGATACTACATGTCTCTACCAAAGTGTTGTAGCGTGAAGTGTTAAGCGCTAAATTAAGTTACTTATAACTTGTTTCTCTTAGTTGGCCACTGAATGGCAGCAGATAATGACCTCACCTTAATACTATCGACATCTCGCACCATGAGATGCTCGGAGTCGTCGCTGTCCGGCGCGGGCGAGGCGGGGCGCGGGTTCGACGCCGGGCTGGTGCCTGCGCCGGAGTGCTTCTTCTTTTTGCCTTTGCTCTTTTTCTTCTTGTCTTCTTTGTGGTGGTGGGGGTTTTCTAGAAAAACATAGAGAGATAGTTTTTTTATTGTACTATACTTATTCTAATTAATATTTGGACTGCACTTATTGTACTTACCTTTAGGCGGTGGGTCTTCCGGTGGTTTAATGTTAGCGGTAGTGTTCTCAATGTTGAGATGTTTCTTCAGTGTTATCTTGCTGAGGTCATTCAGCACGTCCTCTATATCTCGCTTGTGCTCGGCTACTTCGTGGCCTTGCTCCTCCACGGACGCAGCTTCGGGGATCTCAGCGTCTGACACGTGACGCACTACATAGGCTTGGCCTGGGGATAACAAGAAGACAATTTTTATTAGTGTTATGTCGTCTACATGAAAGAGGAAATATCGATATTTTAAGAAAGTACTTAATGTTTTTAAATGAAACTTGGACTGTTTCCTAAGTTGCCTAAAATCAAAAAGAAACTTATCTAAGAGGATTTAATTTCCGAGTAACTATTGTACAAACATACACATTCAAAATTTCGTACGTACACGTGTCGAGTAACAATATAAAACAGATGAGCATACTTACTGTCCAATTTCAACAACATCTTTGTTAGCAAACTATCTCAGTCTGAACTTATAATTTTTATTATAGATTTACAAGAAAAATATCAAAATCAAACAAGTTAATCTCATATTTTAGTCGTCGTCTTTTGAAGTCTGTTAAAAACAACAAATTAGGAATAAAAGAACCCACCTGATAATTTCTGACTAGTACCGAAAGTTTCCATCACGTCGTGCATTATATTCTTTGGCCTGGGGTTGAAGTTGTGCGGGTCTCCGACCAATCTCTTTGCCATGCTTTTAGCCTGGGAAGAAATATATTTTTATTACTTGCAACGTACAAAATAGACTGAAGTATGACTCGAATATCCTAAAAACAAATTACAATATCTTGCCAATGTGGTTATTCAAAGATTCATGCAAATATTGTCATATGCTGGGCATTTTTATCTGTGGTAGTGGGTTAGGCTAGAGCACTAGGACTGTCTTTAGGCACTTCCTAAGCATGTTTCATGTGATTTTTGTTTTATTCTTCCTACAACTAACTTAGCATGTAGTATGGTTTGTTTTATCTTCTACTTTTTTGCCAGAAAAATTCTACATGTCAACAAAATCTATATCAAGTAAATTATAATGGAAATTGCCTGTAGTGATAGTTGAAAACCACTCTTTATATCAAGTGCTTACCTACTTTAGTGTATGTAGAAATAATGTTGAAAATCCGAATATCAATAAACACCATGTAATGATAGTTTAACACTACAATCTTTACCTTGTTTAACAAAATAGTAGTTCCCGTGTTATTCCCAATGGTTTTCGTCGTGGACTCCATCGACGGCGTCCTGGACGCCAGCACGCAGGATCTGAAGACCAGCACAGCTCCCTTGGACCCCATGGGCCCTCCGGAGATCCAGTCGGTGATGGAACCTTCATTGTCTTTTTCTTTTTGCTCGTCATCATTCTTTCTCATGCTGTCTTCTGGTGAGTCTGTGCTCTGGAGGCCCGACGTCGACGGATTCGAGGTTTCTGATAATACATGTGGACTGCAAATGGGAAAAGAGATATATTAGAAGTGGTTTTAAGGAGTTGTGTTGAGAAATGGCAGTCAAAATATCGTGAACCAGTTGACGTAAAATCCAATGCTGACGTTAAACTAATTTTGACGAAAGAAACTGCTTTTTATGGTTGTTTATGCTAGTTCACGTTGAACATTTCTATTGATTTGATTAATTATATTATTTAGATAGATTGTTGCCATTTCTTAACGATGTGCGGAAAATTTAAGGTGAGAAAAGCATTGAGTGACTTTGTCGAAAATGAAAGTCGTGGAAAATATTCGGAAGCTGGGTACTATAACATTACTGTTTAAATGTGATTTATTTGTGATTTCATTTCTAAATTGTGATTAAACCATATTTTGTTCATAGATTCCACATTACAGAGCATTTGATGGTTTTCCTCAACATGTGCTTTAAATTGACGTATATAAAAGTAAAGCTTTATATTTGCGTATAAACTAACAATGAGTCGTTATCCTAACCATACCTATCGTAGTTAAACCTCGAACCAAATCTCAGGTTTCTATACTTTGTAGTCAAATAGGGCATAGCAGGCTAGGCAATATAATAAATATACAGGGTAACATGTAACTAATACTGTCCGTGCATAAAGGTGTATGATTTGACGTATAAATATGTTTTATGAATAAATGAACATTAAGCTCCAATGATACGTTACTAAACAGTAACTTATTATTTTGACCATCATGTCACCTGAAATTATGCTCGAATTTATTGTTCAATCGACCCGGGCCATAAAGCTTGTCAGTTTTATTACATAAGAGAATATAGAATATATATTTGTCACATGTTGAAGAAAGAACTAAATGTCTTTTTAAGCCTGTATTTTTACTTCTGCTTCAATGTCACATACCATATGGTCATATTATCTATAACCCTGTGTATATAGGCTATAGGTAGTGATGCATTACTACACATGGCGCTGGCATATGGTGGGTGAATAGCGCGATTGTGGCGTGCCTTGTATGGAAACTATTGGAAACCAATCGTGGCTCCAACTTGACCGACCGAACAATGTTGTTGGTTTCATTTATGTATATTGTATAGGTATAAACATAACTGACAGGAATTATTATGTTTGTTATACTCTTTATCTGAACCGACTGAGAGCACAAATACGGCACTCTTTCTTAATGAATTTTAAATCCTACCAACACATGTTTCAAAGTGAAATGACAAAACGAAAGCATGTCTCGCTTTGTTAAAACATAGATAAAAGTTTTTACAATCCTACAATTTCTGAGTTATAATAATATCTCTAATTAATTACCAATACATTATCGTAAAAGTCTCTTCACCCAGAGTCAACCAATCTCATACAAAACTTTGTTATCAAATACATATAATATATGTATTTGATAACAAACATATTATGTAAATATAATCTTCATCAATGACATTTCTTATTTCTTCCACGAGTCAACAAAGTCTACCAAACCAATAAACCACCATAAGAAACAGCTAAAACAATGAAAACGATATTAAATCACTATCAGTGTGAACACGTCCCTTCGTGACACAATTCTTATACGTAACTCTACAGCGTTATTACGAAAAAAATACTATTTGTTAGAAAACTAGCTAATGACGCGCTTATCTAAATTTTCTTGGGATTGGAATCATGAAAATTGTTCACGACGAGGTATAAAAGGTCAAATTTATTCTAGAATACAGAACTTTCTGTATTCTGAGAATTAATCAGAGTTCGTTTCCAACTTATATACCTATGTAATTTTCTCTCCTGTTTAGATGCCTTCATTATTCCTCCTTAGATTTTTCATCAAGAAATAAGCAGATAAAATACGTTTTTTTATCTGCTTATACTAATACATTATGTCGGTACTAGTAAATTGAATAATCAAGGGCATAATTCCCATTTCCAAGAATCTCCTACACCAAGCGTTTTCCTGCAAACCCTGTACATATAAATAGGTAGGTAAGTACTCCAACTATTAAACGGATTGAACGATGGTTATTCGAAACCGTATTACAGTTCGGTGTGATAGACACGCAAATGCATAAACTACGAATATCTATTCCAAAATCAACCATATCTTTGTAGCAATAAGGTTTAATATTGCATTTCGATTTGGCTGTAGAACGATTCATGATACATTTGACAATCAACCTTATCCAGTTTGATACAAAGTTCATATTTGTATGACAGTTTGGCGATAGCACAGTATAGAATGGAAGCAGTAAAATAGGTTTAGCCAATAGGGTTAGTCAAACACACGCACGGCCGCAAAATGGCGGTCATAAATTTGTAAAGCCATTGTTGGTTTAAACTTCGATGTATTGGAATAGAAATGATGATGGCACCTTGGAACTTTAATTATCATTTGTAGGAACTGATTACCTGTATGATCCTACTATGCTTAGGTACTGCCTTGGAAACTTCATCATCATTTGTAGGAACTGATTACCTGTATGTATGCTTACTATCTGCCTTTTCTGCCTTGCTACTTGTTTTTAGCACTCATTTAACGTGAAGTAAGAAGAATTCATTTTCATATTTTTTTTTCTATTGTACGACTTTATAAATATGTATCTATCTATTTAATCTTTTACATTAACAAATGATAGAATTTGAGACACAAATTTAAAGTGTGGTATAAATTAATGAGTACTACACCAAAAAATACATTATATTGAATTAACTTCTAGACTCTTTACATGTTAAAATTGCAATTTAATAATTAATTTTAAATAATATGTTTGTAATGGAGTTTAGTGTAAGTTTTGACGATATTGGTCAATTGCTTAGACTTGTGATTAGTTACATCTTCACACAACGATTAGAGAGTACTAATAAAATATTTAAAATAATTAATAATTATTTCACTTTCAAAATATTCAAAGACTTTGAGAACCAAACAAGTTTACGTACTGCTAATAATACTCGTTAGGCCAATTTTCATGACGAGTTTCACGAAGTGGCGGTTATAATGTTCTACAAAGCGGCAATGGATTAAACGCCGCGTAGCCATTAAATTAACTTGCAACTTTCTGCTTTCGGTAGCGGGGTTCAAGGCTGGCTGTGGCAAGGTGTGGCTTTAATCTTGTACATTTTGAAGTTAAAAATGTCTGGAAGGTTTTTGGTGAAGTTTTTTATTGATAGCATTGTTTTTACCTGCAACTTGTGTAATTTGAACGGCATTTAGTTTCAAGGCTGTCTAGTTCTGAAGTTAGTTAAATTTTCAGAGGTTTTCAGGTGCTGTGAAATGTAGGAGATACAGTATTTTACAAATAGCCTGAAACTGGCTTTGGGATGCTTAACTGACAGATTTTGGTCGACGCGGGCCGACCTTGGATGGGTAACCAAAAGGAGATATTTATATCTAGGCTTTTTCGTGGGTTAGAACCCATACGAAATTTATTTAGCGTAAAATGTGTGATCTACAAGGTATCTTTACGCCTTCTTCCTACACTTTCAATCTACATTAACATTTTTAATTATGCAATTCTGGTTTTCTAAATACGATAAAGAAAACTTACAAAAAAACATAATAACATATTCATATAAAATCACGGCTGCAAATAAAATAATTATGTTCGCCTTATTATTCTGCTGATTTGCATACATAATCGTAACGTTTTTGTTGCTAAGAAAAAAGAACATTTGCGATGTTGTAAGTGAATTATATTAGTTATACGTGTTGTCGTGGTTTTTGTAATATTTAATACTAAATAGTCAACTTTTGACTGATCATTAATGAAACTAACAAGTAGTAATTAAAAAAAACTTGGTTTAGTTTTTGCCTTTAAATAACTTGTATGTAGATTGTAGGTATCTCTCAAACGACTAATATAATTTTTATAAAACTTAGACACTTCCCGAAGTTAAAAATATCGAGCTATTATAAATAGCTATATCTTTTTATTTTGATGATATTCTTGCATGTATGAAATGTCGGTCATCAAGTAGAGAGGAAACCGGTTTCTTCTAGGCAAGCGCGCTAGATCGTAGATTATAACGTTGCAGCGTGAGCCTATCTCATGTAAAAAAAAGAATCCCACAGCCCATCCCAAGTCTATTTAGGTATCCTAAATAGGTTATCATTCGTTGTATACTGGTCACATTGCCTATACTTTTGTCTGTACATTCAATACTTTTTAACTCCACTTTAAAACTTTTTTTGTAACTTTAAAACTGTATTAGTTGCTTAAAATTGGGTTAAAATATAACAATCTATCTCGTGTCACGGAACCATTATTTTGGCGGCTATACTCGTATTTTAATAACTAGTTCAAATGGAATTGAATCATTTTCAACGCGTATAACAACCGCTAAATTAATCATAATATTTTTTTCCTGCACACCGTTACACTTTTTACAAAAAATCTCAGGTGTCCAGGACGAGTAGGTAAAGTACTTTTTTATTAACACAATTTATCACTATACATATTAACACAAGACAAACTTTTTTACTTATCTAAAACTAACAAATGATTTGTCTTTTTCTAGCGATCTTTAAAGCGAGAGTGAATCAATTCTTACTGGGTAAACTCGTTCCATCTTAGACCATAATGTTTTTTTTACAATGCATGGGTTTGCACTTGACCGTAATTCGCCTGATGGTAAGCAATCATTACGGCCTATGATGGGAGAACCGATTCACTCTCGCTTTGAAGATCGCAAGGTTATATTCCGCGGGGAACAGGGAGTTAGGCAGTTTAATGATCGTTTATCATGAGACTACTTATGGTGAAATGTTTAAAAAATAAACATTATTTCCAAACCTGTATGTATACGTACCTATACACGAGTTTGTAAGAAAAAAGGGTAACATAACCCTGAAATCTATTAAAAAGAAGCACGTGTACACACTAAAATATAAATCAATAAAAAACAAAGTAAAAGTATTCATGTCCTAAATAGTAGGTACAGCATGACACGGTGGTATTGTGACCCAATTTTTCACGCACTCTGAATGGGGCCCGATGGAAACAAGGCCTCGTGATACAAATACATGGAAAAACATTGCTTTTACACACATTCTGTAAACTTCACGTAAATCATATACTATATTTGTTATAAATAAAAGTAAAATTTGTAATAATTGTTATAAGATGTGAACAAAATCTGTAAAGACACTGGCTATTGCCAATGTCTCTTGTTATGTAATTGTACATATGTGTTGTAAGTACAAATAAATACAATAGGTTGACGCGGTCAGTCCTTGGATCTGTGATCGAGAAGTGGAATTCCATTTTGGGCGCTTCCGTGGGTTAGATGACACGTTAAATCTATCCAACGGAAGACCAGCGCTGGTTGCTTCCACACAACCAGCATTATGCTGAGTTGGGGCTGTGTTGTGGCAGATTTTTATGTTTGTTTATTATGTTTTTACTCCTGTGTGTTCTTCTGTTAAATCTGTCACTTTCTTTCTTTAAAAATTGTGGGTCCCGGCTGTTTCTCTCGTATGGCAGTCGTTACACCATGTCAGAGGCCCTTCGGTCGGCTTGATAAACTCTCGACACCAGAGTTGGCCACTCTCATTCGATAAGAAGAAGAAGTACTTACTAATAAACAGAACTATCATCACACTAATATTACAAAGGCAAAAGTTTGTGAGTGTGTCATGTATGGTAATTTATTTTCTCCCATCACTATTTCATTGGATTGGTTTTGATTGGGCATTGGATTAATAAAATACTTAGTCAATTTTTTGTTACATGCCGCAATGGAGCGACTGATCATCGTAATGGGTCCTATACAATATCTACGAGTGCGAAAGTGAGTGAAGCAGCGCACATCCACTAGTGTAACGAATTGTGTATTTTTGTGGTTCAAAAGTATTCAATGAATTTTAACAAACATTGGAACGCACGCACCCCAATATCAAAATATGTGGTACGAGTGAAAAATATTCGGGTAAACCAACACGCTAGCTGCTATACAAAGGTTATAGGTATATAAATTATTATTATTGTTTAGCCTAAATATAAATTGTAACACTAATTATTATAAATTCATCATGATATCTGGCAATCCAATAAATAAGTTCAGTCGATAATAACCGAGACCCTTAGGGCGGGTTGAAAACTCTCGTCTCGACACCAGAGATGGCCACTCTCATACAAAGAAGAAGTTCCAGTTTCCATACGTTAAAACAGACAGAACGATACAATGTCTTTAACAGACAATTTGTTTTGAGTCTATTAAGCTACTGAGCGAGTGTGGCTTAGCGGTTCCAGTGTCTGCTTTTCATTCAGACGCAGCTGGTTCGAATCCGGCCCTACACCAATGACTTGTATTTTCAAGTTATGTGTGGATTTGCACTCGCTTAACGGTGAAGGAAAACATCGTGATGAAACCGACATGTTTGAGGACCACTATATACGAGGACATGTGTCTTCCGTGGAAGGACCTGGGCGCCCCCACCACGATGTTTCTGCCCAAGAAAACTCCCCTAACGGATTAATTCTGCGGGGGAGTCTCGACCCTCAGTCATGAGGAATACGACTCAAGAGAGAAGCTACTATACCAAATGGTAGTAATGATATCTTCCGTGGACACATGTCCTCGGATATTGGACCTGGGCGCCCACCACGATATTTCTGCCCAAGAAAACTCCTCTAACGGATTAATTCTGCGGGGGAGTCGCGACCCTCAGTCATGAGGAATACGACTCAAGAGAGAAGCTACTCTACCAAATGGTAATAATGATAGAACCTCAAATAGTAATGTGTTATCACACCTCGCATTGCATTGTCAATAGTTTGTGGTAGACTATGGGAGTACGAGTATACTGTATTATGAGTGTATGCAGTGAGGATGACGCCATAGCCAACGCTGACCTAATGCCACACATAGACATACCCACATGGGAAACTATTTTGGGGTTTATATATCACAACTATGTACTAACGTGGAGGGAATGGGTGAAAAGAATAAAATTTACTACAATAGGCTTTTACGAAAAGTTTTCATATCTTTGAGGATGCCTTCGTATTGTTTTTAACCAACTTTTTTATATTCTAAATAAGCTTGTAAGAATCTTTAATGTTACACAGGGAAAGTAATAAATCAGATAACTTATTATATTAAGACATGGGGCACCTATCAAAACTCCTCCAACACATTGTTCAAATTATAACCGTTGAGACATTTACATAAAATGGAGATACCTATACTTGATTAAACAACAATTACAATACTTAACTATGAATGAAACTATATAAATATAGAAAAAAATACAAAACCGAAAGAAAGATATAATCAAGCCAAATACTTGCGCGCACCAACTCGTCGTTTTTGCACGGCGGACTGTTACTCCAAACACTTAGGTTAGAACATAACAAATTGGAGGCGACTCCAGCGATGTCGGTTATCGTCAGCCGGCACGACATATTGACATGCGACAAGTTTGCGAGGTGGTTATACCATGGCTGTATGGAAATTTGTGGCAATAGACGGGTTAGAGGTATCTTGATAAGCAAATTGGATAGTTTAAGCTGGAAAGGCTCACGCTTGACTACAGTTCCTTCAAAGTAGTATTTTATCTAGTGCGATTGCTTGGAAAAAACACAGTTTAAAAACGCCAAATAGTAAAAGAACTGCTATCTATATAAGTTTGTGTGTGTGTGTGTGTGTGTGTATACATGTATGTACATTTGTTACTTCTTCACACTCAAACAGCTAATCTGATTTAGGATGAAATTTGATATAGAGGTAGATTAGACCCTTGATCAACACATAGACTAGACATAGGCTACTAATACTGTTTAATCCAGATTATAAAGTTTAATCCATATTATAAAGTTAAAGCGGGTAACGTCGCGAGGCGGAGTTAGTAATAATAGGAAGTTAGGTAAGGTTTCCATGCTAAACACGGAAATGATCAGAATACTTGATGAAGTGAAGCCCAGGATACGACTGAAATGCGGGAAGTGATTGAATTCCGAGAATAGATAGGCCGACGACTTGCCTATCTAAAATCAATACCTAGGTTACATGCCCTTAGGAACAGAACAACATATACGGGTAAAAGTGGCGTTGATCAGTTATACTAGCGTATTTTTTGCGGGAACCTCGAAAGCGTATGGATAGATCTTAAATGAGAAATAGCGATGCTAATTAAAATAGGTTTAACAACGACTTGTATGGTCTTTAAAACTGCAGCAGTTTTTTTAAGACTGAATTAGTTTGCCGCTTTGATTGATAAGCACGATCTATCGGAGGCCAATCAATCAACATCTTGTATTTTGAAACAATTCACTTTCATTTCGAATGTAGTGATGTAGCACGTTCATCACGAAACAACAATAAGTAAATAGGTTTCTTCTAGGCAAGCGTGCTACAACTTTCTACCTATAGTCAAATAAAAGTTTATTTCGTGTTAAAAAAAACCAACCGGAACTTAATGAAAACTTCTGAAAAAACCTTGAACTTTTCAAGAAGATTAGGTAAATTTGAATTTTGACCTTCTAGTTGTAACAGACTTCGTACAAAGACCTTCAAAGTAAAAAGCTTATCAAAATTCCGCTCTCGGAGTGCTATCCTAATTCGGACGTGGGAGGAAGTCTGGAGAAATTACAAAAAAATAAGACAATAGCCAAGTGCGAAACTGATTTATGTCAGGGTTCTTCACTAAGGAATTATAAATAAAAATAAAAAAAACTTTTTAAAAACTTTGGTGAACTCTGCACTCCACACCACACTAAATCAGACTTGTATTGTGGTATGCAATCTGTGGTGTGTGTGTATCTGGACTCGATGTTGATTAAAAACAATTAAGTTTGAACTATTCGTTTCGATATTTTTTTTAATTCTGGCCAATTTTGTAGTCAACTATCATTTAGTAATGCTAAACATCAGGCAGGCTGTAGTCAAACGTAAACCTATCCGACGTAAAAGAATATTAATTAAGAATCGAATACAAACTTCTTGTAAATGTGTTATCGTGTTGGACAGACTTATGTACAGCTGATTCAAGGGATCCATTAGCAAAGTGCGGTACCCTAAAATAGTATAGTTTGTTGAACTCGTGCAATAAACCGAGTTAAGGGATATGGAAGTGTTTAATATTTTACGAGTTGGAACTTTCATTTGCGCATGGTTATGCCATTAGACGAAACTGTGCATGAGGTTATGATGAGCTTTAAATGTCCCGAAATATTATTATTAATATTAATTTTTATTCTACCAAATAAACAGATTTAATTTAAATAAATTTAATTATTCCAGAAAACCTTAACAATAAGAGATACATACATTAATAAGTACATATCTATTTTATAATCTAGCTAATAGGAATTCCAATTTCTCAAGCAAAAGAGAACAATCGCTTATTCAGAAACTGCAAGCCGATCTGAAAAGCTCTATTATTTGTCAGGACAAAGGAAGAAAATCGCCTATCTGAAAAATATCCAGACCATCTTGAAACACAAGAAAAGGAAAGACCTAGCCCTCGGGCTATTCCCGAATATCTGAGAGCATAATAAAAAGGGGAAATGCTGGTATCCTTGACAACGCGCTCTGATATCGACCCTTTCTCACATCCGGAGGGTGTATCCCCTACCTACCCTCAAAAACACTACGCACGATACCTCAGCATTTTTATTACCCTTATAATGTCAAAACAGGGTTAATTCCGTATAATAGGAACGATTTCCGGGAGTTTTCTTTTAATGAAAATTGCATGAAATAAAGCACTTCAAAGTTTCGAGACAAAAATCGAGTAAATATAGGGGATAAGAATGGGAACAGGCAATATCGAGTTTCCAAAAATCGACTTTGTGTTGATACTATTAGGAATATTTTCACAAAATCGTGTGATTTCCCGATTTAGCATAATTCAAAGTTATCTTTTATCCACTTTTAACGATGTCGCGGTACTTATTTATCGATACGCGAGCTATTAATCACTAATTTATTTACGAGCGTTGCTGTCGATACGTTTTTCATTACGTATCGATCGTTTCTACGTAGATAACACGTGTATGATGAATGACTTGACAGAAAATGTTTATGAATGGGGAAATTGAAACGGGCTATTTGTTAGTTAAATAATACTGTACCTACATACCTACAACGTTAATTTATAAGCGACTTGTAAATAAGGGGAAAGTAATTTTTCAACAGCAAGGAGGCAAGATTTGCAAATAAAAGTGAGGACATCGAAAACAAAAGAGATGGAAATAGTACAAGGTATCGTAGCCTAAAATTACGGCAAATTTCATCCCACAAATTTTATACAGACGAAAGTTTGAGAGTGCGCAAATGTCTTTGTTTGTTCTTGACGTTCATACATTCGAATTGCATAAAATTTGGAGCAAAGATAAATGAAATCCTGCAGTAACATAAAGGTTACTTTTATCCCAAAAACACATGGGGCGCGTAAGTTTATTTCAGAGAAAATTAAAAAAAGCCTAAGACAACTCAAAATTGCAGCAAAACATTTAAGTAATTAAATTGCAAGCTTTACCCCAACATTTCGCTACAGACAGTTTCCTAATCCGTCCGTGCAGTACAGCATGGCGTGGCTATATTTGGAGATGAACTTGGTCCCGTAATAGACTGAACACTAGCGGTGACTAATGACCTGACTTCGGTCTTGTGTTTCATTAGGCTTCAATGAAATTACTGAGCATGGAGACGCAAAGTCGAAATTGAGGGGTGACGAGCATATTAGTGATATGCCAGGTCTTCATATTAAAAGCCCGAGGTGTCTTGAATAGGTCATGGAATACATTTCACACTTGTCTCTTACCTATTTACAAATGGGTTTTTATTACACGAAATAAGCCAACTTTTGACTATAACAGCCTGTCTGATGTTAAGCACCACTGTAGTCTAAGATGTTGCACTTTTGCCTAGGAGAAACCTATTAGGGTAAGACGAAGTCGCGATTGTAATAGGCCTAACTATTTTAGAGTTGTACATAGAACATATGGTTTGGCATTCAAACTATACGCTACGCATATCACACTAATATTACAAATGCAAAAGTTTGTGACTATCTACTCGTATACAATCTCTATAATAAGTTTGTTTCTCCTTAAACGGCGGAGATAAAATCTCAAGAGATAAAAGTATGTGGATTGTGGGTACATAGTTTCTTTTTTCAGACAAGTAACGGAACCAATTTATTTAATGTACGAGTACTTCAAGGAACAAATGTCATGCCCTATTCCATCAGTCAGCCGAAGTAAGGAATTCTACTTTCTCTTGTCTTATTACATTTCTTAATAAGTTACAGTCGCTCTAGATGTATTAAAATATATCTAGTAGAGTCAATTACAGTGTGATTACATTATCATTTAATTATTTTACATTCTATTACTTTATAACGTAAAATACAATACTCAATCAAATTGAGATTCTCTTCCTTTTTTGAAGGCAGTTAAATAGACTAACTATTGCCTAAAGCCTGTCTGTAGCACGCTTGTTTACAATAAACTTGCACCAAGTTCAAAAGTATTATATCGTTCGTTTTTCCTGTCAATTAAAAAATAGGCTAGTAGGTGCTTTCAATGCATTCACCAATATTCCAATACCCTACTGTAGCATCATCCCGATGCAGATTAGAACATCCCCATGCGTTGGTTGCATGCAACATTTGAATTCGACACACGAAGGCCTTGTGCCAATACAGAACACAATCAATCTGACATCTTAGGCCGGTAAAGGGTTGAGGTAGAGTATACTTCGTTTTATGAAAGAAGAACAAAGAAAACAGGAACAAGGAAACGCGTTCGCTAGCTAGTTTTTCATACGTGTCTAGGGCTACATGAATTCTTGTGAAAAAAGAAAATATGAGCAAAAGTCTTCATTTTTCTGGTTTTGTAAAGGGATTTACAAGTACAAATACAACATGTCATACAATAAAATCATTATGGAATACCTGATGAAAAGGGTCATGTTTTTTAGTTTAACGTTTGAAAGCAGTCATTGTCATTTGTCTTTAAGAAATCTCCTTACTCTTACAGTCAGATTCCTCATTACCGAGTAGTCATAATTAATCTGCACTATCAATTCCTTGAGTTCGTTCTTTGGACAGACACATCGTGGTGGACAGGTCTTCGACGAAACGAAACTAAGAAGTATTGAGGCGGTATTAAAGTTCTAACACATACTCAGTATCGTCGGGTAGCGTAGCAATTGCAGCATTTGGCAACTAGCTGCATAGACCTTTAAAAGAAAATGCATCAAGAGTATACGAAGACGACTTCTTTCCAAGAGCCTCCTTTCAGGATACCATCTCTACAAGTCCTACCCGTAGCTCAGAACACAGAGCCCATAGTTTCCGTGCTCTCGCCCATAACTCTGGATGCAATATAGCTGCAAGCGGCCCGTCCATCAAACGACATGCACGCGCAAGCACCAGCTCGATCAATTGGGTTACGTATATAAATCTGCCTGGATTTGGAATGATATAGAGTGGCCTTGGAATAAGGAATTATATGTGAGAGCTATAGAACAGCGCAAGACGACAAGTATTGGCGTAAGAGGGAGGAGGCCTATAACCTGCAGTGGGTCTCATAAGGCTGATGATGATGATGTGAGGGCTCTAATTGCAGTAAATATAATATGAGCCAAGTAAAAATTTATTTATAAATGTAAAGAATTGTCACAAGTAAAAAAATGGTTTAATGTGTTTTGCGAAACATCTATTTAGCTAATTTCATCTGATATTTTAGTATATTTAGAACCAGACGAAAAAATTGATGTGAAGCAAATTAGAAAGACGAACGAGATTGTATTTTCCTCCAGCACCGCATCTCGTTTTGGATTTAAACCTTAAAATGTATATTAAGTTAATTTAAGGACATCATATTCTGTTTTGTGTGCCATAAATAAATAAATAGATAAAGATAAATAAATAAAATAAATATTCCGGGACATTGCACACAGCGCCATCTAGCCCCACACTAAGCAAACGCTTGTGTCGTGGGTACTAGATAACGGATATAATACTTATATACTTTTCTTTTGTAAATACATACTTATTATACATACAAACGAGCAGACCCAACACAAGTAATTATAAATTTTAAATTTCATAAATACTTGTGTCAAGCGGGAATCGAACCCGCAACCCCTAGATTAGAAGGCAGAGCCACTACCAGCTAAACTAACAGGCCAGTCAGATATATATTAATGCATCATATAAAATGAATACATCAAAATACCTATGTACAGTATGTATCATATTATAAAATCTTCTCAGTAATATAATTAATTATCAATATATTCATTATAAAGACACCAAATACTTATTGGCGTGTTTCCAGCAAAAGAGATAAGAGCATCGAGCATAGAATACATAATACAACATCGAGTCCGTTCTACTTCTCCCCATAAATCTATGGCTAAGATGCATAAATCACTGTGGATTACCAAAAGATTAACAAGTCTGTGTAGGCACGTCAGTTTTGGCCAAATATTGGGTTAGTGTATACTCACACTGTTTGTTTGGATAGAAGTGTACGGAGAAAGTTATTTGAAGTCTTTTGGAAGAAACTTGTTATAAGTTAAGCAAAGCATACGAAACGTGAAAAAAAGTTGTTTGTTTCAGATATTATTACTAAGGTATATGTACTTTTAATTGAAGTCGTAAAAAAATGTTTTCGAAAATATTTGTACAAAATGGTAATTTATTTAAATACTTAACTAAGTAGTGGTCCGCTGTTTGATTCACACTGTTTTGGGATATATGTAAGTTGCATAATAATATTATAACTTTCGGCAAACTACACTCAATCCATATAATAAAAAAGGAAATTTGTTGCTTGGAAACTTTAAAGACGGGCAAATAGACCAACAAACAAATAAACGATAATTATATGCCAGTATTTTTTAGTTTCATTGATACCATAGGTACCTACATATAGTAGAACACCGAAAAAAAATAGTATGTGTCACTCTCCCGAAGAAAGGCTAGTGATTAGTCATTTTTGTTGTGATTGTAGCGTCCCTACGCTACTGCCATACAAAAAATCAAACTAATCCGTCACTACGTTGCGACGTGAATGATTTTGACTTGAATAAAATCTCTTTATTCACCAGATTTCTGTTAACTAGTTGGTACAATATATAAACTCACATTTAAACACATGTCGGTCGGTACGTGATTTGCAGCTGTTCACTACTAATTACAATATTTACGCTTTGAATTATGCATTTTACACTACTTTATACTTCGCGCACTGGTTTAATTAATTTTGCAATTTACTGGTAGTGATTGCCTACTACATGTTTTTCAAAGCTATAGTAAACTACAATAAAAACACTTCATGTTGGTGATACAAAAAGGAAACATTGGCAAAACTGTAATAGAAATAAAAAATAGTACTTAATTAAGTACAAAATTCAATAATTTCGTAATGATTTTAACTTTTAAACGTCCCAAATATCAGTTTATTTTTACCGATTTTAAAAAAAGAAGTAGGTTCGCAATTCGTCTAAATATTACCTAAATTTGACTAAACTTAGTTAAAATATTCATCAAAACTTTCCTTCAACGTGCCACAAAAAGAAGAAACAAGTAAACTCAAAACAACGCAAACAGTCGACCAAGAACCATCTGTCCAATCGATTCTAATTTAAAATCCGAGTTACTCACACGAAAACCTTGCCCATGCTGTGTGAAAACCTGAGCACGTGCGTACTGGAGGGCTGAGTCACCGGCATCGGTAAATAAACAACGAGAGCGAGAGCGCGGAGCACGCGACCGTCACGGCCGACTGCTGGCGACCGACTGGCAGGACAGCTGATGTCAGTATTGTGAGTGGAAATGCGTGAAAAGTCTTGGGGTAGGGAAATGGGGTTGGGGGTTGCAAACAGCTGATAGTAGTAGGGGATAGTTAATTTGTTATTTTGCTTATGCGTCTTTTTTGCACGGTTTTGCAGGTCTGTCGATAAGGTCGCCTTGAAAATCTCTACCTTGCTGGAAGTTGGTTAAAAGCTGACACATTTTGTAGACTAGCTCTTTGCACAGAAATATGGTCGTAATAATCGTTGAATTAGATACTTTAAATTACAGCGAGATTCAGTACTGAAAAATGAATAGGTTATTACCGCGCAAAAAGCTGCTGTAAGTACTGTTGTTTTAATTGCTTTGCTTCATCGTAATATAGCTAGCTTTTGTAATTATTACTATTGCATTATTTGATTTAATTTATTCACGCGTTTTACTACATATTGCCTGTTCATAACCATACTACAATAAGAACTTAATGTGTATTATATCTAGCTCGAAATTTTACTTTAAAACCACAACATGTATCAACGTCCTAGTACAGTCAGCAACACAAATCCCTTACTTTACCGACTTGATCGTGTAACACAAGCAGCACAATCGGCGCGTTAGTCAAGGCTGAACGGTTCACTGCACACGGGTGACTAAATGACCCATTAAACATCGATTTTTTGTGTACATAAATTGACAAAGTTGTATAATAAATGAAAACTCGTAAGGGCTTTAGTTATTTGAAATGTGTGTGGTGAATTCTAGTGTTGATACTTCTCTTTCTCTGACTTCTCCAGCAAGTCTATGATGTCTCTGAGACAATTTAAGAACTTATATTGTTTAATATTCTTTGAGTAAATACCTACCATAGGAATATTGATAAAGTAGAAATGTTTTATTCGAAAATTTATTACACAAAATTCAGAGGGAAAAATAAATTCTGGCTCCATTTAATAAGGTGTAAGTAAGTAGGTATTTATTAAGGAATGGGCGAAAACATGCACTACCAGTAGGATGCAAACCTTCATCTTTCTGGTAAACACTTGGGATGACTTAACTATTATGCCACATTTGACTCATAGCCCAGTATGTAAATCTACACTCATTCCAAAGCTTAGAAACTAAGGCTTTCAACTCACTTAAAATCTTCAGGTCTCATTTTACACACAATTAATTGTACTATGTGAAGAATAGCATACTTAGTTAAATTTAAGTTCTACAAATAGGAGTTTCAGTGGAGAATTTATAACTAACTTTTGACTTAATGGTTGATTTAGCTGATCATAATGCCATGCAGCAAGCCAAACAATTTTATAGAGCTGTGTATCACAAGCTATGTCAATGCAATATCTTGTAAATTTTTGACCACTAAAATAATGCATTTAAAAATAACAGCTGTGAGAAAAGAGAATTAAATCCAGTTTATGTCCAACCAGCTCAATATTATAATGTAGCTTTCAAACACATTCTCTGAGTGGACAATAATTAGAATCAATAAACATAAGACCCATAATCTGCCAGAAATATAAATATATGCATCTTGTAAAATAAATTAGTGCAAGCATACTTAATAGAATGTGAAGAATATACTGTACTTAAGTATGGAAATGTTTGTGCATAGTGTGTGTGTAAATAATGTACATATATATTAGTATGCTGTGAGAATAAATATACATATTAACAAATAGTGAAAATATATAATGTATGTGTAAGTGGAAATTTGAAGTTTTAAATAGATATGAAATAAGAATTAGTCTGCTGTTTAGAAACTCAAAAAAGATTTAAGTGAGTAGTTATTTATTCAATTAAATGAATAGTCAGTGAATATAGTGACCTTTTTTTCAGATAATACAAATCAGAAACAATATATTCTAGAATGGAGACAAAACCTTTTATTTTCATTCAGTATCTTGGTAAGAATTTACTGGATTTGGACACTGAGAATTAACCACAATAGGTTTTAGGATAATGTTCAAGAATTTCTTTACCACAGTCTAATTGTACATTACTGACAAAATATCATTTTTCTAGTTAACAAATCGAAAACTAGGCACATAAGTATAACACTGCAAAATATTCCTCCTAATACTTTTCTATCTTTTTGAGTTTTAAGCAACAAACAAAAAGAAATAAATACAATGATAAATAAATATAATAAAATACATTATAGTAAGGACCTGGTGTGTGGACGGTTCTGGTTGCATTTATGTACTTTTGGTATATCATCTGATGATACCTTTGGACCTGGCAGGCCCTCGTCTTCCGGATCCATTGTGTACTAGTGTGAACATTCAAAACAACGTTTAAATACACTTCTACACCAATGGTCTAGATAAATGTGCATCTTTATACAGAAAGTTAAAGGCGTTCTGAGATCCGAAACTTTACTTGTAAATATTAATTAATGAACTTCTAAACTCGGAATAATATTCATAAATTACTTAGATATAAAACAAGGAAGATTTAAATACAGTTGCAGCTCAGGAAAAGCCGGAAATATGCAATTTATTGTAGGAGCGAGATTATAATATTACTGGTTATCAAATATTATCAAGCGTTAGTTACAGAAGCCCAAAGCTGTAACACAAACACTCTGCATACAATAATTACATCGCAGCATTCATAAATCGATAACAATGCGGTATTCTCAATATCACAACAAATATTTTCGCAAAAAGTCATTTCTGCAGTTTGCAATAACAAGGTTATAGTACTCACGACTATCGGAAGAATGTGCGTTGCCGGTGATATTTCGGCCGGGGTAGATTTTAAATAACACTATAAATTTCACATTTCTGTTTTTTAGCCGGATTTTGTTAATTTTGCTATCTACTTTGACAATTTTAACGAAAATTTTGACAAAAATCACTCTTTCATGTTTCAAATTTTCGCACACGCACGCGCGGATCTGATCAAATCTGATGAGATCAGTTGTCAGCGAAATGTCACCAAGTACTCTGTGAATGTCACTTTTGCGGATGCGTTCATGAAAATGATTTACGGCGCAAGCAAGCTGGCGCCATCTATATCTTTAATCCCTAAATATTATTTGAATCCAAACATTAGCCACCATCTATTTATTTTTCATCGACGATGGAATAAAAATCGTTCTGAGTAAAGTGTTTTACTGCTAGAATATATTTCTAAACTGTACTGAGCTACTTATCAGATAGTTTTAACATTTTTCCCTTTGGGGCAAAACTATTCCAACTTATTCCTATTTGCTATGGCACTTTGTAGAATTTATAACTATACATTCTTATGTTATATTAGTATATAAGAATTTTAATATAGTATGAGATTCCACCTTCATATAACTTGTACATACTTTTACATAGCATTTTAAATGGATAAGCAACAAAATAAAACCACCAATTTCACTATTATAATTTTAATTCCTTACAATACAAAATTTAAAATACACGAATTAATTTCTCAAGCATAGTAGCTAAGGTTAGCCTTCTTCTTGGCCTGCACTTCGAGGATGGCATCCATGAAGTCCTCGTGGGTGACAGCGGCTGCAGAGCGGCGGAGGGCGATCATACCAGCTTCCACGCACACTGCCTTGCACTGGGCACCGTTAAAGTCATCTGTGGAACGGGAGAGTTCTTCGAAGTTCACGTCGGGGCTAACGTTCATTTTACTGGAATAAAGACATATTGGTTGTTTATAATTTTGAATTTGACTAGATAAACAGATAGACATTTTATTGATAATTTGATGAATTATAAGTCAATTAGGTAGATATGGTAGGTAGATAACTAGATGCAATGGCATGGTGTTCTACAGCTTTCTTTAAATGTTATAGAATAGCTATGCCTATAAATAATCCGGTCAGTGTGTAAAATATGTACACACAAATAATTAACTCTCTCTTCCTTTTACGAGCCTTAGTAAATTAGCCGTAAGTTTAATAAGTAACTATTTTAAGCATCACTTTGCCCAACTGAGAGACATACTTGAAATGTTTATCTTATGGACCTCAATTCCATGAATAATGGGTGCTTACCGTGAGTGAATCTGCATGATCCTGGCCCTAGCTTCCTCATTGGGGTGTGGGAACTCAATCTTCCTGTCAAGACGACCGGAACGCAGCAGGGCAGGATCAAGGATGTCTACACGGTTGGTGGCAGCAATCACCTGCAAACATAATGATGATTTTATATAAAAGTATGTATTATTGTATTATTTCTTCATCATCATCATGTATTATTGTTTTTTTTTAATGTAAGACACAGTTATAAGCGCCTAAATTTCAGATATGACTACTTTTCAATCAAAGCTCTGGATGGTATCTAATAATAATAATCATCATCAACAGGTGCCATCTTCATATTGAAGTTCATAGGTCAGTTGGCAAAACTTCTTGTGATCCCATGCTGCTTCTTTTAGATGCGGGTAGCTTAGCTTTGTCCATTTCTTGATGTCGTCTAGCCATTTCATCCTTTGACGGCCAGGGCTTTCTTTTTCTAATAATAATACCATGTAAAATCACAGTTTCTCTCTCCAGCTGTTCTGTGACAAACCAAAAATATCCAACCTTAATATCAGAAGTAGAGCTGAATCCATCAAGTTGGTTGAGCAGTTCCAACATGGTTCTCTGCACCTCTCTGTCTCCAGCCTTCTCAGAGTCAAATCGCTTGGTTCCGATAGCATCCAGCTCGTCAATGAAGATGATGGCAGGGGCCTTCTCCTTGGCCAGGGCGAAGGCGTCACGGACTAACTTGGCGCCGTCACCTGGAAAATGGAGTTAGATTTTGTTACACTACAGATTTAGCTAATTTAAAACTAAATCTCATTGGGTAAAAAAAGTGTATGTCAGGGCAACATTAAAGAACATTTAGGAATTAATATTGGCATTACTATCGAGCAATTTGTGGTCAGTGCAACTGTATTTCTTGTAAAATAATTTTAATTCTTAAAAAAAGGGCAAGGATTATCACCATCATTTAAGTATGCATAAGTGAAAGTAGCTTTCCTAGTTTTTTTTCACACCATACTAGAGTAAAATCATTATTGTTGCCAATGGTATGGTGGTGTTTCAAAAGCAAGGCTTGTATTCTGCTGAAAAAGAGCAAAACAGAAAAAAACACTCTTACATGTTTCAAATTTTTACACGCACACATCAGTTGTTAGAGAGACAAAGATTCAGACAAAAAGAGCAAAGCTGTAGGTAACAACTAGTTTTCAAGAATCTTACCAATAAACATCTGCACCAGCTGAGGTCCAGCTAGTTTGAGGAAGGTGGACTTGGTCTGAGCAGCGCAGGCCCGAGCCAGCAGGGTCTTGCCGGTACCCGGGGGACCATACAGCAGCACCCCCTTGGGAGGGTGGATGCCCAGGTTCACAAACTTCTCCTTGTGGGTCATGGGGAGTACTACAGCTTCAATCAGCTCCTGAAATTATGGAAAATGGATTGTTAAAGCTATAATAATTATAAATAGTTGTAATTTATGTTTACTCATCAACAATCTGGATGCTGAGATTGGTCATATAAATAAAAAGTAAATCAAAGTTTTAAACCAATGCTTATGTATAATAGCAAATTGGTTTAGAACTATCAAATATAATAACAAAAGAGAAGAAATTCCATAGAATCAAAACATGATTTTACACTAAAAGATGTAACAAAGCACTAGTGTATGCTTCAATCCTTCTTGTATGTCACAATGAAACTAAAATACACCATGTTTTGTGATTTTACATTCCTACTGGACTTTTTTCTATAATAAACATACTGACCTGAATTTGTTTATCCAGACCACCAATATCTGAGTATTGTTCTGTGGGCCTCTCGTCTACCTCCATAGCCTTTACTCTTGCATCATACTCAGCAGGCAATGTCTCCAAGATCAAGTAAGAATCTTTGTTGACTCCAACCAAGTCACCAGGCTTCAGTTTTTCAGCGTCTACAAGACCAATGACTGGCAAAAAGTAGGTCTGACGCGTCGAGGTTTTGATCACAGCGCATTTTCCCTTACGCTGCGAGTCTAGGTCTACCACAGCACCGTCTTCTTCCTCTTCTTGGGGATCAACGTCAAGTAATTCAATGACGTTTGAAACAAGATAGGGCAATGTCTTGTTCACTTTGATCTTTTCAGTGTTTTCCTTGATTTTCTCGTTCTGTGCCTGGAGCTCGTGGGAAATCCTCATGACTTCGCTTTTCATGATCTTGATTTCGTTGTCGAGGAGTCGCGTGCGGCTGATGATCTCGTCAGTCGGCATTCGGAGAACTTCTTCGCTGAGCGCCTCCTCGCCATCTTCCCAGATGGACTGGTCTTCCAGGGTAGTCATGGCTACTTGTTTAATTTACTAATCCCAGAGAAAATTGAGAATTTGTGAGAGAAATCCGGATTTTTCAAACAAAACACAAGTCACCAAAATGAATTGTCATTGCAATTTAGGGATACCCGTCATATAACTTAGTTTTTCTACCACAATTTTATATAACAAAAGCAGCATTTTAGTTCTTTTCCTACCATATTTTTGACACAGATTCCTTGTTTGACAATATTCAAAATTTGACAGTGATAGTTGACTTTGTGTTGGCGAATTTCGAAATCGGTTTTGCTGCAGAATATTTTGGAATCATTTTTGAGTTATTTTCGATATTGTTCTCAAAGTAAAAGGATAAAAATGGCCTTTTCCATGTTCCTTCGTAAATCAGGTAATTTCTCTAGCTAAATTGCTGAAATTGTGGCGTTACATAATAGTTGTTGATAAACTCGATGGCTCTTCATTTTATTTGTTGCAGCTTTTGTGTGTACCTACTGCAACATGCAATTTTCCATAATTTTAATTAGTATAAGTATTTTATAATACTTGGTTTGTACTTACTGTTGTTTTAGTTGCAACAAATAAAAATAAACAATACTTCGAGGTTATGTTTACTGTTAAAAAAAATGTATCGCAAGTTAGTGTAAAAAGTTACAATGTAGTTCTAATATATTTTATTTATATCCAAAAATAATATTGAGACATATACGTAGTATAATATATAACATAACTCACTCTTTACTTCTATATTCCTCTGTTTGCATTTTCTCAGTTCCATTCCAGCACAAACCATATTCTACAGTGTTATTTGTCTTAGTATCCTAGTGATCAAATTCAAATATAATAATTGACTGTAAGTTAACTGTAGATCCTAGTAGACACTATTACCTACACCCTATGTAGGTACAGGGCACATCTCTTAAATGTAAATATCTAATATTGAAAAAAATTACAAATACAATATTTATTTGTTCTCCAGCATGCACAAGCCCAGTATTCAGACAGCAGGTGATGTCCCTGGCGACACAGCCCCTCCTGCAGCGCAGTGTTGCCAGCACTCTGCCCATCAGGAGCCTCGCCAAGGAAGTTAACACCACCCCCATGTTCAATGCTGTGAGTTATATTTTATACACACCTTTTTTTTTACAAGGAATGGGTTTGCACTTGACTGCTGATAGTAAGCAATCATTATGGTCTAGGATGGAACGTGCTTACCCAGTAAGAACCGATTCACTCTCGCTCTGAAGATCGCTAGATTATATTCCACGGGGAACAGGGAGTCAGGCAGTAGCAGTTCCACAATTTAGCAGTTCACACTATAAATGTGTGTAACAAACATCGGTTTTGTGACATGTGTGAATGAAGTGAATCATACTCATTTACTTAATATAATTATAGTCTGTTTGATGTTTATGTTGTAAGCCTCATTGCAGTCTAGGTGGTAACATACCTTACATAAAAGATGCTAATGTACTCATATGTCATCTCATATATGCTACTTTACTAGTAGACATTATAACTTTGTTAAAAGTTGGGCTCTGGAGTTCTCTATGGATAAAGTCAGCACAAGATCAATATAGTTGGCACATTCAATTGCCTATATACCTAACAGTGAGATAGAGAAAGGTTTGAGTGATAATGTAAAATTGTTAATAAATATACACAGATATATAGCCTTTTGGAGTCGAGACTTTGGGGCCGTGGGGTCCGGGAGCCCATACTATTTTGCAAAACCTCTCGGAGCGCTTGGTTGACGCGACGCATGACCAAAATGCTGGCCTTTTTCTGGCTCAACGTATCAGCATTGCCATCCAGCGTGGTAATGTGGCCAGTATGCTGGGCACGCTGCCCTCTGGTAGTAGGCTGGAGCACTTAGATTATCTTTAGGCTTTTCTAAAGATTTTCTAAGTGCCCCTTTTTGTAGTAGTTAGAAGTAGTATGTTTAGTTTTTCTTCCCTTGTTTTTATATTTTATTATTGTAAATAAATATTATATACATTTAAAAAAAAAATAATATACACAGATTAGTAAATAAAACAGTTCAATTTTCTTATCATTTAAGGAATGCTTGTGGCCACAGAGAAGTCTAATAGCACATGAGCGGCAAATAATCAATACTTTGACTGCTCTGTTAGCTTAGTTGGTAGTGGCTCTGCCTTCTATCTAGCGGTGCGGGTTTGATTCTAGAACACAAGTAATTATGAATATTAAAATTTGTAATTACCTACTTGTGTTGAGTCTGGTCATTTGTATGTATAACTAGCGGACCCGACAGACTTCGTCCTGTCTGTTGTCTTTTTTTACTCTTTAGTTAGGTAGTTTATTTTTTGTATTTTTTCTCGCCGTAAAAACCATCCTTGAACTTCAATGAATATTAAAACAAAAAGAATTGGCCAAATCGGTCCAGGCATTGTTGAGTTATGCGCTTACCAACACATTTTGCGATTCATTTTTATATTTATATATATAAGAAGAAGATACATAATGTATTATCAAAAGAAAAGTATATATGTACTATATCCGTTATCTAGTACCCTTCATACAAGCGTAAGCTTAGTAAGGGGCTAGATGGCGCTGTGTGATGTGTTCTGAAATATTTATTTATTTTGCTAGTTTCTAAACTTGTTCTTATCATTATGTTCCAGCTGCGCTCCCTCCGCACCTCCCCAGCGCTGGCGCAGGCTGTGGAGGAGAAGCCCCACGACCACGCCAAGCTGTGGGTCATTGAGAGGCTGACGTCAGCCGCCCTGGTACCTCTCGTGCCACTTGCCCTCCTCATGCCTTGCAAGGTCCTCGACTCTGCGCTCGCTATCCTCATCACTGCCCATACTTTCTGGTAAGTTCTCATAACTCAGGTTTGTGATAGTCTACTATCACAAAACCTAAGTTATGCCTCAGTTATAACCTGTTGTGAGTTATGCCTGAGTTATGAGAGACTAAAAAAGTTTTGAGATAATGTTTAGGTAGCTAATTAAATTTTGGCACCATGTGATGATAGGCACATCAGCAAAATGCTGTTTGCCTGTAAATACAATGGTGCACCCAGACTTAATCTATGTTAATCTTTGTTGACTAGTATTTCAGAAGTTTGTTTTTTTAAGTGGGTCATATAAGAGCCAAATGAGCTAAACTTTGAGTCAGGTCCATGGCTAAAGTTATATATTATTAAGAGATTGTTCATCAGTTGTTTGGGTGCCTTGTCTAAATATATAATCCTTAGAAAAACTCGAAACACAAGTTCTTTTAACTGAGAAAGTTATTTTCACAATTGGCTGGTGGAAAAACAACTTTTAACATATATTTGATAATTCTCGTCTTGCAGAATAAACAACATACATAATAATATTTAAGAAAAAAATGCTCAATTCGCTAATAGAAGAAATTTATGTGTAAATTATTGTATGTGTAGATTGGGATCATATTTCCTATATTCTAACTATATAATTAACAGTTACATTGCTTTATGTGAGTACCTAAATAGCTTCCTTATTCCCTATAAACCCTTCCTTAACATCTTCCCATTCTCCCCAGGGGTCTGGAAGCCATAGTAGTGGAATACATCCGCACCATCATATTTGGCACCGTGATCCCCAAGATAGCCATGTCTATAGTGTACGCCATCACGCTCACCATGTTGGGAGGGTTGTACTACCTCACATACAATGATATTGGGATATCGCGCGCTTTCTGGCGCATCTGGGGTAATTTGGAGAAGCCCAAACGAACCGGATACAAAGCTTGTGATCCTGAACCGTAGTTTCGGTTAATATTATTTCCTTTCTTTGTTCCCTTGTAATGTTATTTTTAAGATAGAGTATTCTAATGTGTTTTTTTTGTGCTGAAATACTTATATACCATCTTGGTTAAAATTAAGATAATATGTGTCTCTTCATTGAGCGTAAAAGATGAACGAAAGACAAACTGTTGTAAATGTATGTATTTAAAACCTGGTTCGTTAAACGTGACTTTTATAAAAGATGGTGAAAATCATGCTATCCTTTTCAAATCAAATATACTTTATTGTACACCAAAATAAAGAATACAATTCACATAAAAAGGTAGAAGGTAACCTGTAAACTATATTGTGCGAAAAAGATAGATTGATTTTCACCGCTCTTTATAAGTCATGTTAAACGAGCTAGGTTTTTTAAAAATATTTTTTTATACATCTCCCTAATTTTCTGACCGCTCTGTTAGCTTAGTTGTTAGTGGCTCTGCCTTCTTATCTAGGGGTGCGGGTTCGATTCACGCATAACACAAGTAATTATGCATATTGAAATTTGTGATTACTTGTATTGAGACTGGTCGTTTCTATGTATAATAAGGATGTATTTACAAAAAAATATATAATTTGTATTTTATCCGTTATCTAGTACCTTCGATACAAGCGTAAGCATAGTATGGGTATATAGTATGGGGGCTAGATGGCGCTGTGTGATATGTCTAGAAATATTTATGTACTAGCAGACTCGACAGACTTCGTCCTGTCTGTTGACTCTTTTACTCTTTAGTTAGTTTTTTTGCGATTTTTTCTCGCGCTATACTTCAACGAATATTAAAAAAAAAGGATTTTCCAAATCGGTCTAGGCGTTGTTGAGTTATAAGCTTACCAACACATTTTGGTTAACATACTTATAAGGTTTAATTTTACCTTTACCTTCTTGCAGGGGTCTAGAAGCGATAGCAGTAGACTACGTGCGCGCGGCCCTGTTCGGTCCCCTGGTCCCCAAGCTGGCCCTCGGGCTCGTGTACGCGCTCTCCATCGTCACGCTCGGGGGCTTGTTCTACGTTATCAGCCACGACATCGGCATTGCCAACACTGTGCGCGCTGTTTGGAATATCAAATCTGAACAGAACGCGTAGATTTAATAACTAGAGACGATAGAATTTGGTAAATGTATCACTATGATAAATGTATCTCTTTTCGGTTCTTACTGGGTAAGCGCGTTCCATCCTAGACCGTAATGATTGCTTACCATCAGGCGAATTACGGTCAAGCGCAAACCCATTCTTTGTAAAAAAAAAACACTATCATCATTATCAAATCGGTTCTTATCGGGTAAGCACGCTCCATCTTAGGCCATAACCTTTGCTCGCTATCAGGCAAAATATGGCTAAGTGCAAACCTACTCAAGTTAAAAAAATATATACTTTATTGGACACCAATATAAAGAATACAATTCACATAAAAAGGTTGAAGGTAGTCAGGGACATTGGGCGACCTTATCATTTTATCATTATCATCAGCTTGTTACCCACTGCTGAGCATAGGCCTCTCTAGCACACAATGTATAATGTTATTTGTCTAAAATAAACCTATGGTCTGTTGCGATTGAAATAAAATCTCGGTCATAGACCCGTGTATATTTATCTCTGTCGCTACCGCCTAAAGATATAGCTGTATCGCTCGAACAGGTCGGTGACTATTACAGCTATACTTACATGAAGTACAACAGAGTTGGTGTACAAAGGTCAACGTACGAAATTCTTTGCGAATTTACTTTACCAAAAGACATATCTATTTTGCGAATCGATTTCTATAGAAACTCTTATGTCTGAAGTATGGGATTGACTGAAAAAATAGTCCTGTTATTGTTGTATTTTTCTCCGCCAATCAAAGAAGTCAAATGATCTCATTTTGGGCTTTGATTGGTGAAAATATCAAAATATAGGCAGACATTACATAGTGATACAATTACTGAATTAAATATGTTTTTGCCTACGATTTTAAATCAAATAATGTTGAATAAAAATCGTAGCTTTTGTATTATGTATATTAAGAAGACCGTAACGAATCTTTTAGTTTATTTACTAAATCAGGTAGCACTTTTTAAACATTTTTGAAATACTTTTCCATAAATTTCGATCTACAAAACCGTGGCAACACGAAAAAATTGACAATACGGAGTACTTAAGCACAAGGGCTTTTTCAAAATTGTGTTTTTGGAATATTAGTATTAATTTTACGGCGTAAGAATCCTTTTGGTTTCGTTTAAAATGTGAATGCGTATTGTATTAATTTATTGTTATGTAGTAATAAAATAAAGCAATAGTTGATGAGTTTGTTGTATTCATTTTTGTAACATCCTGGGAAAAAAGTTATAAATATTTAATCATTTTTTTAAACGAAATAGTTGTTTATGTTCAAAACTAAAAAAAATAACAAAATTGTTTATACAATTGCTTAAATAAAACACAATTAACATTGTTTCATAATCATTTATTGCATAAACATTAAACATGTCTTTTATATTGTTACAAAATGTAACATTACTAAGGTCCATTTACTAAAATAAATTAATCTACAATCGTAAATAAAGTTTAAAACATTCATAGACATCTTACACTTGAATGAGGTAACTATAATGTTATATACCCAAAATGCTAAATCAGTTTTATTTGTACAAAAAAGAATCTCACGGTGTTACTCGAGTTAATCCGGGATTAAAAAATAATAATTTTAATCAGGGATTTAAAAAAAATATTTTAACTAGGGATTTAAAAAAAATATTTTACTCAGGGATTAAAAAAATATTCTTAAGTTATTACTTAAATTAAATAGTAATTATTAGTTTAAAATGCTGCAGTAAACCCAAGTAACACCGTAAGGCATAGCTAGTAAATATAACAACTTTGTATGTAAAGTAAATACGAAACTAAATTAAAATTTGAAAACTTTTACCTTAGGTAATTATGTATTCAAATAATATGTAACACTAGAATTGTGCCCTTTGGAATACAATTTAAAATACCATAAGCTATAAAGATATATTTATTTGCACCATAAGTTTAGTTTTGCTTGACGTTCATAAAAGTAAAAGTTTCGGGGTTCTCTGTATAGTAATGCAGTTTTTGATTGTAAAACAACGGTAAGGGTTACTTTTATGACGATAAGTATGGCCCGATCGTTGTTCTGTGATTGATCCAGTTTTTTGCTTTGCTTAGTGTCTATATTTTAAGTAACTAAATTAGTCTGTCTGACAATAACGCCCATGGGAAACCATAAAGTTAAATGTATTTTTTTTTATTTTGACAGCAAGTTTCCTAGTAACCCTGTACATATATGTACCTACAACTACGCGGCGCAGTGCCTCCTATGGAATATGTCGAGCGCCTCCCACTGCTTGGTGTGGAGCAGGATGTGAGGCCTCTGAGACCTCATGTACTCCACCGCCTCCGAGGGAGACCAGCCGTTCTTCTGGAAACAGGACAATGGCTTCTTAGTAAAACTTAATCATAACATTTTAATACAAATAGAGACCCTTAGGGCGGCTCTATAAACTCTCGACACCAGAGTTGTCCACTCTCATTCTATAAGAAGAAGAAGAATACAAATATCCTTACAACACAGGTGTCTCTAAATCCAGAGTAAATAAGTTACTTCTAGACAAGCGTGCTACATCTTAGATCACAGTGGTACTTAACATCAGGCAGGCTATAGTCTAGCGTAAGCCTATTCCGAGTTTTAAAAAACAAATACAATAGCGATTATTGAGTTGAAGAAGCTTATATCTATTTTATTATCTCTTCGGTCCCAGAACGTACTTTCTGAAGATGGGTGTCATTAGACCCGAAACGCGTGAACAACATACGTGAAATTTCACGTGAGTGAAAACCGTATCAGTTACTTACATATTTATACTTACCTATATACTTTTATAAATATTGAGAACATTACCATCATAAGGTAGCAGCCGACGAGCGTGGCGCTGCGCGTGCGGCCCGCCTTACAATGTACGTACACGCTGCCGCTGTTTGGCTGCTCCGGCTGCGTTGGCACGCCCGGCAACTTGGCGCCGTGGGGCAGGAACCTAGACATATAAAATAGTATTAATTTTAAATAACAATTGACATTATCTTAACATGCTTAGTTTATATTTATTCATGTTTTCGTTTTCACGCCGCAACGCAACAGAGCGACGAATTTTTAATATGGTATTGTCTCTCTATCTTTTAACCCAACACAAAGCGATCATCTACCTGTATTTATAAAGTGTACTAGTGGCACCCGCGTCTTTGCTCATGTTTAGATGTATTATTATAGTTTCTAGTTTTAACAAATCCCTATATAACCTCCATAGTAGTGAAATTTCCAAAAATGGTTTCTTAGAGGATGCCTACACCATAGTGCATGCCAGATACAGTTCGATCGGTCCAGTGGTTTGAGCTGTGCGTAGATAGGTCAGTCAAGCAATCAGTCACCTTTGCATTTTATAAATGCATGGATTTATATGAATACCTAACAGTTATACCTATAAAAGTTTAAAAACTGTTGTTGTTGTCTACCTGTTTATAAACGTGACTCCCTCGTACAACTTGTCCTGGTCGGGTGCCTCGAATATGTCCGTGGTGGCAAGCTGCAGGAACTCCACGCCGTGTTCGCGCCATTTCTGCAAATATAGGTCATGTAAACAGAAAATACTTTCACTAAAAAATTTTTTTCACAAAAGAAACTTGTAATTCATCCTATTTTAGTCACCATTTATTATATTAAAGTATGTTCTCATTTGAGTTTTTTTTAAGTCTTTAGGTATTCTCCAATCTTCACAGTTAAGTGTTAATTAATGTACCCATTTAGCAAATCGTAAAGGCTTAGTGTAATGTTGCAGATGGAATGTAAATGTCACGTGTTACTTCTCATCATCATCATCTCGGCCGGTTTCGTCCCACTTCTGGGTATAGGCCTCTTGATAAGCCATTAACTTCTATATAGCGCCAAGCTCATCCAGGTTTGACCTTCTACGTTTGTGTTTAAGTACTTCTACTTTTTACTAAAGACTAAATTTCATGGTGTTAAATTTGATATAATTTTTAGTTTCCGAGATAATCACGGACCAAGGGACCAACATAAACAAAAGTAAAGAATAAGTAAAACCTAAACTACATTAATTAAAAGCTTATCTTGCTACCTAATTTAAAATACATTAAGTCTAAAACGCTAATTATACTTAATGTATCAATTATAGTTTTTCACAATTAATTTTATAATGTTGAATAAACATGAGATGATCACATGACAATGACGTCAATGTAAGTTATATTCAGTGCTATTTGTTGTTTTATTGTTGTGCATTAATTGTTATTTTATGGCAATTTATAATGTGTAATAGAACAATGAGATTTAACTAATTTAGTCCATTAAATAGGAAACGTAACAGCGACCATTTATAAGTAATACATTCTAAAAGGTTTTTATTCAAGCATTTTTTTTTCAATATCATACTTTGCCTTGAAAACGCGAAGAAAGGGAGATCTTTTGAACTATCGCAAGCATAAGATCCTTCATATGCTATCGACGCGGTTAGTCATTGGATCTCTCTCTCTCTCTCTCTCAATGAGTCGTATTTCCTCATGACTGAGAGTCGTGACTCCCCGCAGAATTAATTCGTTAGGGGAGTTCTCTTGCGCAGATACATCGTGGTGGGCGCCCAGGTCGTTCCACGGTAGACACATGTCCTCGGCTATTGTGGTCCTCAGACATGACGGTTTCCTCACGATGTTTTCCTTTACCGTTAAGTGAGTGCAAATCCACACATAATTTGAAAAAAACAAGCCATTGGTGTAGGTCCGGATTTGAACCAGACGTCAGGATGAAAAGCAGACGCTTAAACCGCCGAGCCACACTCGCTTTTTTCACTCGCAGTCTTTGGATGGGTGAGTAGTAAAGAGATACCAAATGGTATCTCTTTTTTAACACGTTATGAACACACCTTTGTATCCGAACACTAGACTCGAGAAAGTTTGTCAAAGACCTATGCAACACATCAATCGTTTAAAAAAGACATTTATTGTAAATGATAATATTTTTTTGGTTCAAGAAGCTCATTATAAAAAAAAGTTAATAAAATGCAACCAATACCTAGCCTAGCTTCTAAATGTTTTTCCACTATTCCAAGACGTTATCACAGTAAACAAAACTATAGCTTACCACAAGAATATGACTAACGAGATATTTAAGTAGGCTATCAACTGTTATAAACATTGCATTATTGGAAGTCAGAAAGTTGTTTTGTTGTATTCTATCACATAATATGATTACAAATAAGAAATATGTAATATCGAAAACACCTCAAGCTCAACCATGCCTTTATCTCAAAGGTAAACAAATTGAAAATGTAGAAAAATTTAAGTACCTCGGTCGTATCTTTACATCCAACTTATGTCACTTAGAGGAAGTAAAATGTAGAATTGGACAAGCCAAAGTTGCTTTCCACAAGATGTCCAAAGTTCTGTGTGACCCCAAAATTAAATTTAATCGAAGACACCGCATCATGAGATGCTATGTTTGGTCCACGCTTCTATATGGATGCGAAACATGGGTCATGTTGAAAGAAATTTGTGACCGAATACAGGCGTTTGAAATGTGGATACTACGTAAAATGTTCAAGATCCCTTGGACTAGTTTCACATCGAACATCAAGGTACTCCAAATGGCCAACCGCAAAAGGGAGCTGATGTCGACTATCATGAGACGCAAAGTCGCTTTCTTTGGACATATGCAGAGAGGATCCCTCTATGATTTTCCAAGGTTGATTCTCGAAGGCAAGATTCCAGGGAAAAGAAGCCCAGGACGTCAGAGAATGAAGTGGCTAGACGACATTAAAAAGTGGACAAAACTGAGCTATCCGCATCTAAAAGAAGCAGCATGGGATCGCAGAAAATTTTGCCAATTGACCTCCAAACTTCAGTATGAAGATGGCACCCGATGATGATGAAATATGTAAATAGAGTTAATATTTTTGACATGCAACTGCTGTTTGTTATCAATAAATATCCGAATCTGAGTAAAATTGGTCGCTCGTAAGTGCGTAACGCAAGTTTAATAAAGTTATCGCAATTTACATTTTGATATAATATAGATTAAACCCTAGATTTCACATAAGCTACACTTATTCCGTATAAACGTTAAATTACTTTTAAGTACTTATTTTTTTACAAATAAGACTGTAAATCTACACTCAAAGACATTGATAAAAGTGATAACAACATAAAAGTCGTGTTGTCATAAAAATTTAAATACCAATAGGGTTTAGAAAAAAGTTGAACTGATGGCCTTTGATATGTCGTAGAGACATAGGTACTGAATATATTATTTTATTTCTATACAAATGCATAAATAGGCTATAAATAGTGGCGTCTATTTCTCAGATAATTTATTTATACATCTTTTAATGGAGTTCCCTCTATTCAGTTGGATATACGAAAACAGCTAAAATTTTACCCAAACCAGTTGAAAGTTAACTCAATTGCATGAATGTACTTGAAATGATATAAGAAGTTTCTAAATCAACTGATATGAAAAAAAAAACAGACTATTTATAGACCATTAGTGTCGTAAGTAAGTAGCCGACAAACAGAAAAAAAAACTAGAAATTGTTGGAGCGTGTTCTGTTATCAATTCTAAGTACTTTTATCTCCAACATTTTTTTAAACATTTTCAATGTTTAGACATTTGACCCTCTTCAGCTTTATTATATGTACCTACCTATAGATTATCATCTTCAGCACTTGTCGACCGATTGCTGGCTCTTCCACTAGGTACAGTGAAGTTTTTTTTAATTTTATTTATCTATCAAGGGCTCGCTTGTCAGTCTAAATGGACCTTGAACTTAATCTATGATGAGTTTTAGGCGCTAACAGCTAAAGTATTGTTTGAGTTGTAAATAAGTACACATTAATTATTTGCTTTGACCATGACGACATGTACTGAGACCCTAATTTGTAACGCAGTATACTATAACTAGCTGTGCCAGCGACTTCGTCCGCGTGGAATAGTTATTTTGGGAATCATATTTATTTTTGCAAACAACCTCTTCCGCTTTATAAATTATATCTGTTACCCACGACTCGCAGCGCACGCAACGGAAGCAAAGATGAATTTTTTTCTTCGTTTTTTCCACATTTTCCATTGTTTCTTCGCTCCTATTAGTTGCAGCGTGATGTTATATAGCCTAAAGCCTTCCTCGATAAATGGTCTATCCAACACAAAAATATTTTTTCAATTCGCACCAGTAATTCCTGAGATAAGCGCGTTCAAACAAACAAACTCTTCAGCTTTATAATATTGGTATAGATATTTGGATATATACTCAAATAAATCAATCTAGATTGAAACAGACTCATCTCAACCGAAGCCACAGACATCTACTACCTATTTTATTAACAGTTTTTCAAGTTTATTAATTCGTTTACAAATATTTTATGCTCTATGTTAATTAATAACTACCTACACCTTAATTGTTGTTGGAGTTGAGGAAAATATTTTCACAATAAATATTTAAAAGACAATAATTAAAAAAACCTAGTCATTATACCTAAATATTTGCATTTAACAAATTAATTTTCTGCCTCAAATCTTTTCGACAATGCATATTTGCATAAAAAGAATATACCTAAATATTTTTCAAATAAATGCGCCAATTAATTTAAATGTGGAAACCAATCTTATTTTTTTGAATGATATATCTTAGGTAAGTACATATTTATATGAGGTATTTATCAACATTTATAAAGAAATCATACTTTAATATCAGTGTCTGTTGTCCCTCTAATTCTTAAGAGGGGGTGATGAGTCCTGATCGGACATTTATGCCCCCATTTATGCCTAACCCAGCCAGCAGCTTTTTGCATTTATGCACAGAGCGTTGTTTCAGAGATATCTAATATTGGTAAATCATCAGCATACCCTATAGTGGTGACGCCATCTTTATTGAGCAGCTTGAGGAGTTTGTTCGCAACTATTACCCACAGTCGTTAAGCCATGTCAGAGGCCCTTAGGGCGGTTTGAAAACTCTCGATACCAGAGTTGGCCACTTTCTTTCGATAAGAAGAGAGATCTTTAGTAGATGGGATAAGACCCCTCCTTGTGGGCAGCCTGTTGTCCCTCATTCTCTCTGTGAGTCGTATTTCCTCATGACTGAGGGTCGTGACTCATTTCCTCATGACTGAGGGTCGTGATTCCCCTGTAGAAATAATCCGTTATAGGAGTTTTCTTGGGCAGATACATCGTGGTGGGCGCCCAGGTCCTTCCACGAAAGACACATGTCCTCGGGCATTGTGGTACTCAAACATGTCGGTTTCCTCACGATGTTTTCCTTCGCCGTTAAGCGAGTGCAAATCCACACACAACTTGAATATACAAGTGCGTCTGGATGAAAAGCAGACACTGGAACCGCTAAGCCACACTCGCTTCTCCCTCATTATTTTAACATTAATTTATATTAGACTTCCAAGAAATTATAGTCCATCGCAATAATTTGTTGTTTGTATTATTTTGACTAATGTGAGAAAATGAGAATGATTTACAATAGGAAATACAAATCTATACATTTTTAAGTGACTTAAAAAACGAAGAAGGTCCTTTTTTGATGGTTTTACAGTACAAAATAAACTAGGAAAATAATGTTATATGAAGCAAGTTAAATTGATGATATGCTTGTAACTCATATTTTGTCTACTGACTGAGGAATTGTGAGTCATTGTGAAATCCATTACTTTAATTATTATTCTATTTACCATTTAATTATAATAAATCTTATTATTTATTATAATGGTATGGTTAAAATTCTCTGTAATTGATTGTCATTGAATATAATTGTGTTAATATATAAGACAAAAAGTTTTTCATAACTTTTTGTCTTAATCTTTACATCTTTGTTTGATTTTCCTTGAACTTACATGAATGTGCTTAGGTACTGGTCAATAGTAATATGTTTATTATTGTTTGGAAGGCAGGACATTATATATATAAATTAGCATTAACTTCAGCTGTTTTGTAAGTACTTAGTTTATAGTATGTATATAGGATTCAATCTGTGCAGGACCGGAATGAGTGGCATACAAAAAGAGAAGCCTATGCTCAGCAGTGGGTGATAACGGGCTGATGATGATGTATTTATAAGACTAGCTGATGCGCGCGACTTCGTCCGCGTGGAATAGTTATTACCATAAAAACGGTTTAGTGAGTTAACCTTAAAAGATAGACATGTACTGTTAGGGACATTTTGTTAGATCATTTCAAGAGGAATAATTCTTTCATACATATTTTTTGATATCTTAAACCGTTTTCGCAGCGCACGCAACGGAAGCCTTCAAAGATGAATAATTTTCCCCGTTTTTTCCACATTTTCTATTGTTTCTTCGCTCCTTTTAGTTGAAGCGTGATGTTATATAGCCTAAAGCCTTCCTCGATAAATGGTCTATCCAACACAAAAATAATTTTTCAATTCGCACCAGTAGTTCCTGAGATTGCGTTCAAACAAACAAACTCTTCAGCTTTATAATATTAGTATAGATATGTCACAGTTAAAAAGCTTGTATGTGTTACTTTCTTCATCAACAGTTAGACAAATTTGATATTTAGTAGAGATTCATTTTGTGTTGTACATTTCATATCCAAAAGCAGAATAAAATAAGTAAATATGTAAAAGAGGAGCAAGGATGTACTGCAATATAACTCTTCAATGAGGTTGCCAGAATATATTGCCAGGTGATGGGTATCAGATGTTCAAATGTTAGATAGATAACACTTTATTAAAACACCAACAAACAATACAAAAACAATGAAACACACAAACTTAAAATTAGTGTCCTAATTGGCAACCTTATCACTCAAAGTGATCTCTTTCAGGTAACCAATCTGGCAGGGATCAGGGTGTAAAACATAAATGGTAGACGAGGTGTCTAATAACGTTAAGAAAAACAAGATAATGCAACAATTATAATAAACATACACAAATAGATAAACATGAAATACACTAATATTAATGATTAATATTTCTATATCAATTGATATCAATATCATGCATAAGTATGCTACTTTTTGCTTTTTTGTGCTTTGTGCAATATCCTCTAATATTATTGATTTATGTAGTGTATATAGTATAATTTGTCATTATATGTTTCTTACCTCTGCATCATTGGAGAATATCTTCAGTTCATAAGTCTCATTCATAGAAACAACACCTTTGATGTTTTCTTCTTCTTTCAGCTGAAATTATATAATATAACTTGGTAAATAAATAATTGCACTAGCCTCTTAATTTTAGATATTTGTTTAGGAAATCTATTGTGTGAGTGTAAACTTTATTGCCAATAACTAACTAATATTTACATATATTTCACAAGTATATACAAAAAAGACTTACACATACAGAAAAACTAACAAAAAAAAAATAGATATTTACAATAAATAAATAAATTCAGCACACCGTCCATGTTGTCGCTGTGCGGCAGGGATCCCAGGATGCTGGCAGTATTTTTTCTTTGAATAGAAAGACTCAATCGTTGAGAAAAAATAGCTGCCAGCCCTGAGATCTCCTGTGGCAAGGACCAAACGTTTGCTTATCTGTTTAACAAATAATTTTGTGTACGGAGACCATGGGCCCAAAATTATTGAGTGTTATAATTCTAAATAGTGTTTAGGTAAGTAACAAATTTTAAACTACTTTGTGTCATATAAATAATAAGGCCTCTAATCACTTATTTATATTCTGAACAACAACCAAGTTAAAGAGGAATATTTAGTACCAATCAATGGTATGTCTTTATTGAGTCATCCCAAACCCATTATTAATGTTAATTTAATTCAATAAATACGCTAAAACTAGTTTGAAAACCGGAAAGATACTATTTTTTAGCTGACAAATTGACCCAGAAAACTGACCTGTTTAGTCATGCCCTGGAAAGGAAGAGCGCCCAGGACGACAGAATCGTCTATCCTGTCGTACCACCGCCGGCTGGTGACCTTCTCCATCAACACATTGTAGAGTAATGTGGGATAGAAGGTGACTCTCGCAAACATAGCGGTGCCCTGCAGAAAACACGCGTTCGTTAAATATAGTCACGCACTAGCTAGCCGGAACCACCACGCGCCACTTAGGAAGCCTTAACAGTGACGCTAGAACCACATTACCATGGTGAAAGCTGCTGATGGTGGTGGGGATTGTATAATTTCTTGGTGATCCTCCTCTGAGCCACAAGTTGTTTGCATGGTTGTCATTTTCAATTTGACGTTTCGATTTTCAGCTGTCATTTTTGACATATGGTTCTGCCATAATGAAATAAACGATGGCTGCGTTCATGATTGGTAATGTACCTCTTACATTGGTGCGACTACTTGTTACATAATTACGACAATTTGATTTTTAAAAGAAAATAAAATATTTTATGTTATAACTCTTTGTTTTAGGATGATAAATAATGAGGTCTAAACTCAACGATACGAGAATAAAGCCCAAAGGAGTAGAGTTGTGTAGATGTATTAATAGAGTGAAATATTTAAGCTAACTCATTCATTTTAAAGGGGAAGACAGACAAATGTTTTTATTATATACCTGCACATATATGTATTATAAAATTGTTGATCCACAAATTGTGTACTTATGACCGCGAATTAGGAACAATTTAGTATATCAAAAGTGATTAATGCTTAGCGCCTACAAAATCGCGCACTACTTGCAGTTGTATATTTATCAGGCGTTAAATTCATGTAATTGAATCGCAAAATGATGGATGAATAAATCGAATGAATGACCGCTTATTCAGTTTTCAGATGTATAATTTTACTTACAAAAAACCAAACCCTTGGAAGTCTTTATTATAATAGTAGACTTATTGTAGCAACAGAGATCAAAACTTAACCAAGCTGAAAATTACATGTTTTACGATAGCTGACCTATGCTCTACCATTTCTCAACAGCATTTCTATATCAAATTGGCAACAAATGTTAACCACCATTGACCTCTAATACATTATAGGGTTGTTTTTTAATGCGTCCATGTATATTAATTCACTAGCCGGGCCTCTTTCAAAACTTGAAAGAGATATCATCGGCTTGATGTATTGACGCCATTTGTAGCCGCAGCAGGGGTCGCACCGTACGACATTCCAAGTTCAAATTAAATTAAAAAACATAGTAAAAACGACAACAACGTGTTTCCGTTCCGTGCGTTCGCTATTCAAATTCGGGTGATTTTGATCTGCGCTAATTTGTCTATGGCCCTGCATCGAAATTACCAAAGAGGTGGCAGTGAGGGCGTTACGAAATTAAAACAAATGGGTTAATTAAAACTTAACGTGATAATGTTTGGGTGAGTTCACTCGTTGATAGTAGATTTGCTATAAAAATAAACACTTTTGAATGGTGATATTGATTATTAATTAAACAGGAAAAACAAATATTCTTTGTAAATAATAATCACGGCAATTTAGTAACAAGATAACCTAGCGCAGAGTTATCTTTTTCTTATTAAACTACCGGTCAGTTTCATCACCTCCCATACCAGGCATAATTCCCCGCTCCATATGTCATCATTAATGCACCAGAATCCTAATAAGTTCGCTTCAATAAATAAAAAAGGATACCTATATCAAAGAGATGCGCCATATAATGGTTGTAATTGTGGCCACAGATTACGCCGATGGAAACAAGTTTTATTTATATGATACAATGTAGTAAGTACTTATTATTCACCAAAACGGCTAAAATATTATAAATTGTATATTGTGGATTAAATCTGAAGACATTAACCTCCATACCAAAAATAGCAATGTTCCGTTACTATGTTGTGGCGTGAAAGAAGTACTTACAAACAAATCAACAAAAACAAGCAGAACCCTTTCTTTTTATATGATGATACTAGTAGCGCCTCGCGGTGTTCCTACTTCTTGTTTATCCGAGCTGAGATAACATTGGTCTGATCTATCTTCATTCACCAACCCCAACGGAAGACCAGCGCTGGTTGCTATGCAGCCAGCATTATGCTGAGTTGGGGTTGTATTGTGGCAAATATGTATCTTATTTAAGTAGTTATATATATATATTTCTTGTTTGTGCTCGTTTGTTTAGTATATTTTGCTACAATAAATCATTTTCTTTCTTTCTTTCTTTCTTTCATACTTTAATCAAAAATAGTTCAGCCGTGTGAGCGTGAAGAAGCCAAAAACATACACATAAACGTTTGCGTTTATAATATTAGTGGGATGGAATAAGATTATATAGATGATATGGGATAAGTAAATGATAATAAATAGGTATGATAAAAAATAAAATAAATATATCTCAGGCAGGACATACTACACAGCGTCATCTAGCCCCATACTAAGCTTACGCTTTTATCATGGGTACACAGGTAACGGACATAGGTAACTTAAATATTACCTAAATACTTTTCTTTCGTAAATACATATATATGTACTTATTATACAAAGAAACGACCAGACTCAACATAAGTACATAATTACAAATTTAAAAATTCATAATTACTTGTGTCATGCGGAAGTCGAACCCGCACCCCTAGATTAGAAGGCAGAGCCACTACCACCTTAGCTAACAGGGCAGATAATAATGATAATGTTTTCCATGCTGTTAATGTAATATCTACCCATAGGTATAGAGTAATCCGCGCCAAAATCGTATGAAATATGGCGTCGGTGCGCGCGCGCCGTGGAGGTGGGAGTCTGCCGAGTGCTTAATATCCGAAATATCGACGTTTACACGCCGTAAGATACTTCAAATGATTGCCTTAATGCCACTTGAGAGATCGTCATTTACGGCTATGTACCTAATAAGTACTAATTTACTTTTATACGCCGTAAATTAAAATACATACTTGGGTAATTCTTATTTTATCTTTAAGACTATGATGGAAATGGATACAGAATAGATAGTCGATGGTCCCAATAGTTCGCATGTACTTAGCTAAGTAATGATTATACTTGTTTGAGAAACTTTGCGATTGTATCACCATTAAACAGGGATAATATGTAACTTATATATCATTGTATTTAAGTATTATATCCGTTGTCTAGTACCGACGATACAAGCGTTTGCTTAGTGTGGGGCTAGATGGCGCTGTGTAACTCTAAATAACATATTTTTTGTGCTTAGCAGACTACAGACTAGGTATCTGTATGTATTTATTTCCTACATTTATTAAAATTCAGGATTACGACTGTTACCAGTCACTTACAGAAATCTTTTTAATGGCGAGTTAAGTGAGTACTACATTTTGTATGGTTTATAATGCGCTCGCATCCCATTTGTCCACTAAATATGTTAGTTGCATCGTTTGGCCTGGAGTTGCTCGAATTACATGAACATCGTATCACATACTTTTAGCCACGAATTCAATCAATGAAGCCCCGCTACATATCACCGCTTTTAAAATTCAGGGGTTATTCTCTGGTTTGGCGTTGAATTGCCCAAGGCCCCATACATATACAAGAGGGTATAGCTATAACGTGTCTTGTCCAACATCAAAAGCTTATTTGTGTCCGAAAAGCGCTCGGAAGACTTAAAACCTCCTCGGTTGATGCATGGCCACGACACGTGAATGCCGACCTTTATATTCAAATCGGCTGTATTCAAATCTGGCTGTCTATGCCACGGTTGACAATTCGCGGGCATTTCGAAAAAGGAACGCGGGAAACGTCATATCATCGTCGCCGGTTCGAAGATTCGAGTTTCGCTTTTGGAGTCGAAGTCGATACGCATCTGGCTACTTACTGGCAGTCATGGTTTTATTTCTGTGGTTTTATTATAGCTCGATTGTGTCCGGAGAAGATATTGTTTGAGATCGGCAGATATTTGACGTGGAAGGCTGATAAAGTTAGTGTTTGGAGGCGGGCGCGCGCTAACGAGCCTCTGAGTAATCATCCGCGCCATTGTGGTGAACAATAGCCGCTAGGGGCTATTGTTTCTATTATTGAAAATGATATCGGATAACGACGTCCATGTAATATAACTTCTGCCACCTGCTTATAAGCGGCGCGTAGGTTTAATTGAATAATATTTTCAGCTTATCGCTTTGTCTATTTTATGTGAAAAGGCTGCGGATAAAGCCTATTTAAGGTACACGGTTTGATAAAAACAAAATGTTAATCCTCTTTTCCTGTTTGGTGTTTGAGCCTCCTTTATAATTAGGTATGTGGCAGTGTTCTGCAAGGAGGTGGGTATCGTTGAGGTTTGATGCAAATCCCGTCTGCCGTGGCGGCTGGCGGCTGGCGGCCACATCTGCATACAATGAGTGCGACGCTCCAGTTTCGATGTAATTTACTGGTGATGCCGCCGCTTAGATGTCGCCTTCAGATATCTCGTTCCTAATTTAAAATATTTTTTCTAAAAGAACAACTTGCCCTTGTATAGAGGAGGACCTATGCAAATCTGGTACGGTATCCGCTGAATGGCCGCATGGAGCGCTCGTCATGAAAGAATGGAACGATCTATTTTTTTTGAAAACTGTTTCAAACATTTCGAATGTCATGTTTTTCAACAGAGAAACATGTAGACAATAAGATCCAAATAAGAATTTACTTAACAACTTTCTATAGTATCTTGTACAAGAACCCGAAATATTTTTAATCCTGTTTAAATTATACATCACTTTAAAGATTAAATACTCATCGGTTAAAGCCTGAACTCCTTGCTCTACTAATTTAAAACGAACAACAAATTTATCAGGGTGATTATTTACAACACGATCCCGTTGGGCGTTCTTTGTTTACATTTGAAATAAACAATAGTATTTTTTTATCATCTGGTGGCCAATTACCATGGCTCGGAACGCCTGTCGCTGACAAATTGATGTTACAAAAAAAAGACTTCGCGCCCTTTTGTTAAAATTCAAAATGGCCGACGTGTAAGCTTTATGAACCGTTAGTTGTTAATTGTCACTTTTAGAATTATTTAGTTTGAATTGTCAATATATTGAATAGTTTAAGGCGATTAGTTGTTTATTGGTACCCGGAGCTTAGGTGTTGTATTATTAAATGTTTGGTGGCTTAGGAAGAAAGTTTAAAGTTCAATAGATCGTTAAAATCTTTATTCAAGAGAATGCGTATTTTGTTGTCTGAGTGAATTTAGTTCTTTTTTTATTCAAGTTTGTACTTACTTAATTTAGAAAGACATACAATTATTATTATCTTATACATGTATAATATAGTATCGGTATTTTTTCAATCCAATTTTGCAACCTTGTATATATAAGAAAAAAAATGAGCATTTATCTGATCGATTAAATTTATATTTATATTTATTTATATATGATGTAGGTATTACATTTTAGGAAACAAAAACGTATACAGACAGAGAGCGTAGCTTATGTTATAAAATAAATATTTCACACCATCGCATCAAAGTATCTATATTTTTATGGATTCTTACGCACATTAAAGATTATAAAGGTACCTATGTATGTGTCATTCGTATCAATTAAATTTTTTCCAACTAAGAATTGTAGAAACGTATCATGCCTCAAGTACTATACGTTAAAATAAGTTCATAACAGTTTTAATACATTGCCTACAGACAGCTAACTAATTTAAAAGGATAACAATTGAAAGGGTAGCAAAAAAGTCAACTGTAATTGACTTCTTATAAAGGCAAAAATACTTCTGATCAGCAAAACTTTTTTCAAAATTTTTTTTAAACTGGTAACAATTTGTATAGTTTGAGCATTCTAATAAACAAGTAATTTAATATTTTTAATAAACTCGATAATTCGTGAGTATATAATATGACCTCTATCACCTATCTCTATCTACCACGATTACCTACGTATAGACTACTTAGGTATTTAATTAAATGTATCCTAGTCGGCATTAAGCCCAAAAACAAAAAAAAATACCTGTAAAAGGAGCAATGAAACTTCATTTCGACGATGAAAATATTTCCGAGATCTTTGAGTTCCACGAGTTTTTCTCTGTAACGTAAATATTTTTTATTATTACAATAATTGTTGGCTCCACAATCACATGTCAGATATCAGTAGGCATTTTTCAAATCGTACGCCTATGATACTTTACTCGTAAGTTTAAGCTAGTTTTTATTTACAGAAATACACTTACTAAATAAACTAACATCTTTAAAAAATAAATAAACTGTTTTATTGCATTTCCTTCAATAATTATGCTTCCCAAATAATTAGCAACTAATTAAAAAGACTAATGGTGTCGAATCCGCAGGTGTGGCCACGCTGACCAAGCTGCACACGACGATATGCGCAAACTTTGAATTTATCATTGCTTTTGCATTATTATGTTGCGCGGCACGTTGCAGTTAGACCAAGGAAATTTGAATTTTTTTAGAATGAAGATTCTTTTATTTCACGTATGTGTTTTTTTTAAAGTTGTGCTAATTTGTAAGCAGTTTATGTTGTTATCAGAAATATCGCGACATACCTAGTCTATACTATCTAAATGTCTTTAAATCTTTCTTGCGGCTTACACTTTCAAACAATTAAAGTTTTCTTTTATTTTTTAAATTAATAGGAATGTTAATATAGTCATGTCTTTGTAAAACAGTGCAAGTACTTTTTTATTGCATCAATGTTTTTATAAGGTCTGTGACAATATCAGTTGATCGTTAGTGTGAAGCAGTTAAGTGTTCAGATTACATAATACCTACAGGTATATTAAATGCCAAGTTAGATGCCATTTTAATAAGATAAAATACCTACATATAATTATTTATTTTACTGCAATTGTTTTTTTTTATATATTTTCACCTGCTCTGTAATCTTGCCCATTTTATACATACCTAAATAAAATATATTTAAATGTATTTGTTCGAAACAAAAATAAGAGTATATGTTATGTTAGTATATGTTATGTACATACATAATACACTATGTACAAAATTGATTGATGTACTTGTTAACGAGTATGCTTATGAAATAAGAACGCATCCAGATAATATAAAAATACTCGAAATAGTTGATGAGTAAATATGATTTGTTGTAACCCGCTAGTTTAAACTTAGATCAAAATGTTTTCAGATTTATACATACAGGATAAACTTTATAACATCTATTGCAAATACTTTTACGACATCCAGTTATAATGCATGCAGTTATACAAGTTGTTGAATAGTTTTCAATAATGTGTAGTAGGTATGGTAGGTATGTGGTTCGTGCGAAACATTTCCATTGAGTGCTCGTCCTTCACCCGGAGCCGAATAAATCACGGCCGTCTTCCCACCGCAGCTATTTAAATTAAGAAATAAATACAAACGCAAATCCGACGTTTGTTTATTTCCCATTGAAACAACGCTTGAAAAAGGATAGATGTCTGAGCGAAACTTCAAAGAATTCAATTCAAATGTGCCGGCATTGTTGTCTGCGAACCGTTTTGTTTCCATTTTTAACCAGCGACTTATCTACGGTGATAAACGACCGGCCGTCTCTAATCGGACGCCGATTAATTATATCCCGAATCGCGGCGAAATCGACAATATGTCATTACGCCACTCGGTAGTTGTCAATTTGTCAAAATATCCTGGAAGATTTTACGTTGGCACTACTGTGTTGTCTATGGCCATCATTCAGCGGTGTCACAATACATCAGCGAGGTCGTAAGAATGAGATCATTGTCGTTTGAGTAGTTTTTTAATTCGGCTCCCAGCACGGGATGAGTAATCGACAGTCGATTTGATAGTTTGACAGTTTGACTAATGCTCGCTGTGTTTAGCGCGGACTTGACGTCTGAATGAGGCGGAATTAAGGGGTGTTGACGGTGGATTGATGAGAATATGGACTCTTAGCTGTCACTTTTTTACTAGAGCTTCCGTCATGGAGGAGGAAGTTTTGATCCTGCGGAGTGGAAGACAATTTAAAATGACACATTATGACTTGGTGGTGAGAATCATTATTCAAATCTGAAGCTGGGATTATGACAACTTGTTTTTTATGAGATATCTTTATTTAACACTAGCTGTGCCTGCGACTTCGTCCGCGTGGAATAGTTTTTTCCAGATATTCCATTGTTTCTTCGCTCCTATTAGATGCAGCGTGATGTTATATAGCCTAAAACCTTCCTCGATAAATGGTCTATTCAACACAAAAATAATTTTTCTATTCGCACCAGTAGTTCCTGAGATTAGCGCGTTCAAACAAACAAACCTACCAATAAAATAAGTTAGAATTTTTATTTAAAGGTTAGAAACCTTTTTTCTATTGAAGCCGTATAGGTCGCTACTTCTTTAGGTTCACAGAATCAGGCAGTAATAACACTTGATTAACATGTTTATATGATATGTTCAGTACGTAATAAATAAAATAAAAGTATCTGAAGAGAAATTCAGCCCTTCCAACCTTCCGAACCAAACAAATTCTTATAACGCATAGCTGGAGAAGTACCTACAAACAACAAAGTAAGTAGAACCTTTACCCCAAGATAGCAGTCATACGCCGACAACTGAGACCAACATGCCATCGTTATGATGCCAGATAACAAGGATTGAGACGTCTCTCTTCGACACCAGGAATGCACCTTTACCGTTCCCGCCATTTTGAAAACTCTTATGTCAATGTCATAAAGTTGAAAAAGTTCTTACTCGTGATAAATTGTCTATGGTCGGCGATCGGTTAGTTCGATAGGTACAAGATGGGTTATCAGGAATATTCAAAGGTTGGTATGTCAACTGAAGTCGTTTGTTTGTTGCTCAAGGTGACGGGGTATGGCCGGTGTTTATAGATTTTTGTATGTTGATTAGGTGGGAATGATGACTTTTAATGGTCACTTTTGGGAGATTTTCCTTGGAGCGTATTACGTTTTTAAAGTAACCGCATGTTTATTCATGTGCATGAAGGGCTGACTGATTTCAAGATGTGATATTCTTAGAGACTGTCTTTTTAAATTAAATGTCACATAAATACTATCCGCTCATATGGCTTGGACATCTCGAAGAGTAGATAAGTAGGTATGTAATAAAAAAACTCTTTAAAGGTTTGGTCATATCACTCAAACTGAATGTTGTTTCTTTAGGCTTTCTATTTGCTGACCTGCCGCTGCCATAATACGATGAAGAGCTACAACATCTTACCATTGACATTCAAGAAACACTTGTAAATTGCAATTTGGGAAGTCATCTTAGAACTTCATCGACGGTTAGTATTTAACTTTATCAATCGAATTATTAAGAATACCTCAGTTAGTAAAATTGTACCTTGTAATTGTAAGGTTTCTCCAGTGTTTCATACTACGACAGTCAAGTGGATAAGACATTGTCAAAGGTCCTGCTCGCGTGCTTTCAAAACCTCTTGACACAGTTGGTCACTTACACGAACTTATATAACTTATGTACCTTAGTTTAATAAACTACAAGTAAATAACTCTTACAGAACATTAGTAACCCGTGTAAAGCCTTCAATGCCTCCTGTAAATAGGGCATTAGCACTCACCACATCACACCCTCGCATCCATCACGTCGCGTGCAGTGTGGCCGCGCCTTTATGTCTCTAGTACTACAGGTACTGTGTGCTATGCACTGACCCTTAGGTTCTAGGAAATGTAGAGTAAATGACTGAAATTACAAATTGAGACCTCTTTCCCATAAATCTTTAAACGCATAGCATATACAATTAGTGACATAATTACATGGTAAAAATCGCAAACATTGTGTAAGCAAGCCGAATATATGCAGTTTGTTACGTATATGAAAAACTTTATCATTCAAAAACGAAGAGACTAATGAAAGACGCCTGAATTGATATGCTTATTACGATAAATGAAGATCCAGCAATCATAATCATAGCCTCGTTTCCGAGTGAAAACTTTCCAGAATTGCATTGCATAGCTGTATAATTGAAGGCAAGTGATGTTAAGTGATTGTTCAGTATTATCGGTTTGTACTGTTACCAGAGGTAAAGTAACATTAGCCTATCATTCAGCACTTGGCTATTTGTCTAACTGCATTTCCGCGCCATTATCGAGCGTAATTCCTTCACCACGGAGTCTGGATGACGTAATTAATACGATATTTCGACACATTCGTTTCGTACGGCCGCCATGTTTGTTGACAAAAGCGCGCGAAATTATCCAGATTTTGCGCCCGACGCGGTTTGTTTATAAATCTCGCGAAATCCTCGCACCTTGTAGCTGAAAACACATTTTTATTTGATTTTAAGCTGTATCACTTTGCACTAAGGATTATATGATATTATTAACGTCGGATTAAACGGTTCCCAGTTGTTTCGGCCATGTTTACTTTTCCCGCGTAAACTCTCGTTGGAACGTAATGCGTTCCGGAGCGCGCTTTTACGCTTGTTTTGATATTAATTTAGAAATGCCACAGTTATTGTTATATTAATGTGTTTATGGTTGTAAGAGAGCTGTTAGAGGTGGCCGAGATTGATGCTATAATGCGAGCACTTAGATAAATGGACAGCCTTGCGTGGGCTTATACCGTAACAATAACGTTTACTACAGCCAAAGTAGTTTAGGTTTCAGTAAAACGCTTTAGAAATTCTGAGAAGCAGCGTAATATAGTGCTAGCTTTTTACAAATCCGTGATTCATACGGCATGTAAATAAATCGAATCAAATATTTCTATGTTTCTCTGATAAACTAAAGAAAAAGTTATAAACTAAAGTGGCATCTTAACATCTCGTAGACATAATAATAGCGCTCACTGGCCACCTAAAACAATTTAAGAAAAAAAAAAGAAACATTCTGATTCCAAATTCGACCTACAACAAGACAAGCTGACCTGTGGTTTATCTTTTTTTTAAAGCGAAGCTGGCATTAATCCCTCGTCACCGACATAGCTTAGTAATAGACTGGGCACTGAAGTGCACCATTTTGTAAGCACAAGGCTTATTTGAATCAGAAACAACATGCTTCTCTGTGTACCCGTATTCCCATAGCGCTAATAATTATTTATTTTTCGTCTCATGCTTATCCCATTTATGTGGTTAAAAAAACATATACAAAATAAAAAATATCTTTCGCTTCTATTTTATTCTATCACTTGTAATTTCCGTAAACACATCTCTTGCACACATATCCTTCAAACAGTTCATACTTGTTTTTCTAGAGAACCCTCTGCCTCCATCTAACTAGTGTAGATTTTTATGTGAGTAATTTTAGCAATCACTGTCCATCGAATACGAAAATACTATGTCTTTATACGTCGGCATGAAAAGGCCTCGCTGGGTACTCAGTAGGGGGCTGGCAATGCTGGCAGGTGCGTTGAAAAAAGGTTGAATACAAGAGAGGTTGGAATTATTTTAATTGTGGAACTGGCCGGGCTTGATGTGCAGGCAGAAATTTAGTAGCGGACAAGCGAGGGTAGGTTGGGAAATTGCGAGGTAGATATAGTTTTGAAAAATGTCATATCTAGACGAGCTTTACTGAGTATAGGACCTTTCTCTAGCACTAGATACAGAATAGTGATCAGTCAATCTCAAATTTAATCTCATTATATTTTTACAGCAAAATTATCTAAAGGTTTATTGTACCTTACATTTATTACACAGTAGGCTTATTTACGACACCCGCACAAGTGACTCTGTGGTCCAAGGTGGAGTATACCTGTGATGGAATGAAGGTTTTTCAGAGCTATACCTTATTATGTATAAAATAATTTCTAAAAGTTATTTACTCGAATCTGTCCAAGGCTCCATTTTACAGAAAACCCCACGGATCCCCGAAAAGGGTTCCATCCTGCCCCCTACCGCGTAAAGGCGGAACCAATCGCTCGGTGTCATGATTATTTCTTACACTGGCCAGAGTTATTGTATTATACCTATTTATAAGATTAGCCATGTGCAACTGAGACGGTTTATATTTTTTGTAACATAAGTTAATGTAGCCCTCAAGTGAGCGTATTGATAGTAAGTAAAAAGTTACCTTATGTGCCTGCAGTTGACGTTTGTAGTTTTTTTAATAAAAGTATGTACCTCTTTCATAGGTATGTAAGTTAGGTACGTATGTGTAAATTTTTTGACTTCTCAAATAAGGAGGACGACAGTTCGACCAGTTGCAGACTATTTCATCATCATCAGCCTGTTATCCTACCTACCGCTGAGCATAGGCCTCTCTTTTAGTACGCCACTTGTTCCGGTTCTGTCAGATTAGACTACTTTATGGAATTTACATATTTGTTAAAGTATTTGAGATTTAATTTTACCATTTACGAATGGTGTTACGACACGAATTTTTTTAAGCTATTAATTATCAAAGCTATTTTTTTTAGCTGGCCTAGTTACGTAATTTCTCACAAATGTTTTAATCACAAAGACATACATATTTAGCAAGACATCAGCATTTAAAACGCATACTTTATTTACCAGTATTGCAAAAATATTTTAATGAATCACGTATCAATTTTATCTCTCGAATCTCAATAACATGTTCAAATTACATTGTAGCTTTAAACTTTTTCATCGTCCATTACTGTTTCACTACCAACAATCTATAAATCATTCTATACAAAACAGCATTGGTTACTAAATTGTTTGTAAAAGTCAGATCGTGAAATGTCATATTAGTGTCACAGAATAAGTGACAGTTAGTTCGGATGTCATTGACTCGGAGCCTTGGCCGAGACAGTGAAAGTGCAGCGATATTACTCTAAAATGACGCGCTTTATTCCATTGGTTTATCTTATCTTTGGAATTAAAATCGAATGCGCTAATTGATATTGGTAATGGAATTGTTGCTTATTTTCTTTAATTTGCTGCGGCTGATTAGTTTTATCGTAAAATTAATGTAAAATACTGAGGCTGCATTGAGATTATTAACTATGTTGCTTTAAAATTACAGAATTTTTATATATTTTGGTGATTGTACTTTCCTGTTCCATCCGTTTTAGCATGGACCTACAATTACGTTTGTTTCAGTTGCATTGGATACATACGGTGAAGACATTGAAACAAAAGCAATTTTAATTATTTCGTATAATACTTTTTAATGCCTTATCTACAAAAAATCAACAACAATTACACAATAGTCAACAACGATTGCAAACAACAGCAAACAAACAAACAAAACATTATTGTACACACAATAAATTATCACATAACCAACTGTAGTCAAAACTGGTGGAAATACATCTCCATCAGATCTACATTAGTCTTAATTTGTATTTTTATTTACACAGGGCAACCCTAGTCACTGACAGTGACATTTACGTTTGACTGACAGTGACAGTTAAATGCGAGAGCTCGCATGGCGAGCTTTGTGTCGCGTTCTTAATTCGAATTTAGTGTTTGCCTCCTTTGTGGTGGTAGATATGTTTGTACACGGGAACATGGACGGGGTATGGCTTGGGGATGGGCACCTCGACCTTCTTCTCGACCTCCACGGGGTAGGGCTTCTCGACCTCATAGGGGACGGGCTTCTCTACGGTGTAGGGCACGGGCTTCTCGATGATCTGAGGTACTACCTGTAATGAGGAAATAAAAGAGAGTTTAGAACAAGTCAATATTATTTACTTTACAATCATTTACTCTATTTACATTTTCATACTGAGTGGCAAAGAATGGAGAGAAAATCGGGTAGAAATAAAAAATCCATAGATAAAGCAAATTGTGGGTTGTGGTTGTGGTCAAAAGAAGGGTTCGCTTACGAATCAAATAGAGGATAATAATATCTAATTAAAGTAAGTAACCTACTTTGGCTGTGCCACTAACCAACAAAACGCACTAGAAATACAACAAGTTGAAAATCGTATGCCCAATCAATAACGAAATCTGTCACAAACGTCAAAGACCGCGTTTGTTTTTTTTTCCGCACGCTTCGCTGGCCGTACTTTTACTTTCGATGTGGCCAGTTGCATTACATAATGAAATAATGATAAATCAGTGCACCGGCGCTTTAAAACTACATCTACCCAATAGACTCCTCATTCTCATTAAGACGAGCATTGTCTCTATACATAAGATCAAAAAAGTCTATTGTATGGGTCAGTTCCTTCTCTTCGAGTCCTATCTACCGCATTACAGAGTGGTATTTGGGGAAGTTCTCTTAGAAATGAACATCGTGGTGACACACATGTTCTCAGACTCTATGATAGGTCAGTTAGAGTTACAAATATCATGAGAAACATATACGCGTTGATTGGTTTACTGTCCAGAATACTTGATAAGACTAATTTCTTTGACCTATCCTATTCATGGAACGGTCTGTATAGCTACGAGTTGACCAATAAATCTGGCTTTTAATCTAGTGTTGACTGATTGTAGCATAAAGATATTGGCAATTCGTTCAACCTATATAATTCGTAAGTAAATACATAAAATGTAGTTAAAGTTAGATAGATATCTTAGTTATGTTGTCTATGTAAATTTATTATGTCATAAGATAGCACTTAAATGATACAATGGCATTGATATGAGATCAGATAGTTGCATTGTTGTTGCAATGTAAATTGCGGTTTCTAGCCGTAATAGAGGGATTGTGGTCTAGCAAATTGTGCTGAGAGAAATTGCTTATGACATCTAGAGGTATAGCTTATAAATGTTGCAATTCTTACTGTTGTTTGAGTATTGTTGGGTAGATCTTTGACATATCGAGATAGTCTTTTACAAAATGTATTTTTAGTTAAAGAGTAATGGCTAAGTAGTCTAAAAGATTCGGAAGACTACGAAAAAAGCAAATTGTTTTTTTTAAAACAAACAACATTTCATTGATAACCACGAAATTCATTTCTGAATCTTCTGAAAAGTGACCCACATTACAAACTTCATTTTCCAATGATACTATTGCAGAAAGTCTCATAAATCAGAAGCTGGTTTTAATTGCATCCATTACGGAGGAGCACCTTTCGATGCGTTACGTGTGTTGTACATCTCGACGTTTCCTGTTCCTTTTACTCCCTTCACTTTATCTTTCACATCTGAACGACTTGTAAGTGCTTCGATTAAACTTATGTAAGAAGCTATTTGGACTGCATGGTTTGTGTTTATTTTGCAGAAGAGTTGTTTTGGTGGTGGCTGGAGAATGTTGTTATGAATGTTGTATGATGAATATTTATTATATCTCTGTGTGTTTTGAAAAAGATAGCTGTCTAAAGATACACTGTGCTACTGCTACCAAGTGTATATAGCATTCCATGTTGTTTGCGGAATGACACAGGTCGAAAATTTGAAGGCATTCCCATGGCTGAAACTTAACCCAGAAAAAATATTTTCTATTAACGGAGATTCCATTATGTTCCTTCCGAATTATGCTTTCAGTCGTAACAATTACAATGCAGCAATAGTACTTCTTGTGAATCATCATCATCATCAGCCCGTTATTGCCCACTGCTGAGTATAGGCCTCTCTTCTAGTACGTCATTCCTCCTAATCCTGTGCAGATTGAATCCAGGTACTCCCTACCCTCTAGTGAATATGTACTGTTAATATTTATTTTTACCTTATATACGGGCACATGTATCGGCTGTTCCACGGTGACATGGACGGGGTAGGGCTGCGGGATCGGCACCTTCACGTACTGCGGCACGGACACCGCCACCGGGTGGGGTATAGGAACTCCTATCTTCTTCACCACCGTCACGTGGTACGGCTTGGTGTGTTCCGTGTGGGAGTGGCCTTCGGGCTCCCACCCGTCGGAGGGGCGCGCGCTGGCCAGGGCTGCGAGGAGGAGCAGGGCTGCTGTCTTCTGGAAGTTGAGGAGGAGGTTGTGAGTAATGATGTGGGATGATTATTGGTCTTAAAATGTCGTAAAGAAAACTCTGTGGTTTAAGAAGGAGAAGTCCTTTTGGAGATCTTTGTACATTGTGTTTTGTCATATACAAAGAACATATAGGTATGATTGCTGGTAAATAATAAGAGCCGAAAACCTTTTGCTTAAACTGTTTAAGACAAATTCATCAGTTTCGATAGAAATTGGAACTTTTTGGTTTTCTGAATAAACAGATCCCAAATGTCAACCACATAGTTGAGGATGCATGCACTCGTACCTGTAGTCTCGTTTATCATTTTAATGTATTTGCTTCACATTTACGACAGGAAGATGCAACTTCAATTCTAGCTAACCACAAAACTAGTTTGAAGCTCCAAGCATCAATTTAAGTACTTAGCCTGCAATTTAAGTCCTTTCACTGTAATGTACTGCAATCATTAAGACATGAAGACGAAATGGGAAGCTAGCGTAAATTATGTATGATGACGACATAACTTTGTTCTTAAGTATTATTGTTATGTCATAAAATGCATTATTATTCAGGTAATTAGTTATGTATGTGGCAAGTTTCGGTCATGAAAACTTTAAATAATGCAATTCCATAAATCTTTGGAGTAGTAGAAGTTTAAATATTTAAACGTATCCGTTACATATTTTCAAAATGGATGCGTTGACACATTTTTGAAATAAGAACTCTTCTGACACATTTTCGAACCATAGACAATTTGAGAACCAGCGTTCCAGATCACGCATTTATATCACATCCGTTGCAAAACCGGTTATATCACTGCACTTTAAAAAACTGATATAAAAACTTACAAAGGCGATCATGTTGTAATGCTTAGGAGTTGTCGTTGAAATCTTTGCGGTGACTGTTGCTGTTGGATTCCCCACGAGCGTTTTATACTTGGTGAAATGTGCTGGATGCCTTTCCATTCAGTGATAGGGACTACGTACCACGACATTCGCAACTACAATCATATTCATACTTTCACCAATTACCACGCTTACATTGACGGCTATGAACTGATCAGCTTGTGAAAGTTGCTCACTAAGCCAGCAATAGTTCTGAAATAAAATAGATTGGTCGTTTTGATCTGATGTCGGAGTAGATAGTTCGATTGTAGTACAAGACACTAACAAGTTCGGTTTTGTTTTTGAAGTCAACATGTGCAGTCTGGCCCTATGGAGCTTCTAGGTTTCAGCTTATTTATGCCGAAAATAACGTCACTGTGTGTTATTTTAAAAATGTTGACATAATTACTGTTCGTACAAATTTCTGTCTTATACGCCAGCTCAGAACTCAGTGACGGTACTTCCGGCAAAAATACGCTTGCGAAAAAATCCGCGAAAGCCTCCGCCGCTTTAACCCCTGAGTACGACTCGTTTTTATACCTAACTGTAGCCTCAAAGCCTCCCTTGGTACGCAAACTAGATATATGGCGCCAAAACTGTCGTGGGTCTGATTTCAACTTTTGTTCAACGTTGCCAACATAGAGGTCATAAGCTGTTGAAACGCGAGATTTTAAGTCTGCTCTCAAAGTTGAAAATTTACGATATGTGTCCTCAGTCTTTGTCTGCTTCCAAATTGAATGTAGTCTTAACTTCTTTCTTGTGTCACGGATAATATCGTTTGTAAACCATATCGGGAAACGCTTAACCCTTTTACTCATGCGCTTTTTCTTTGGTACACTCTCATCGAAACAACTAAAATAACACACAGTGACGTTATTTTCGGCATAAATAAGCTGAAACCTAGAAGCTCCATAGGGCCAGACTGCATCCCTCCAGCTATATTAAAGGATCTGAAGAAGTACTTCTGTGTCCCGCTGTGTCACATCTTCAATGCTGCCCTAGAATCTGGCGTGTATCCACCGCAGTGGAAACTCTCTAGGGTCAGCCCTATTCCTAAGGGTTCCGACAAAGTGAGTGTGGAAGAGTTTAGGCCGATCGCGGTCTTGTCCTCACCAGCCAAGGTGTTCGAGAGTATACTCCACAAGTATATCTACGACCAGGTGGACAAGTTCCTTTGCGACGCCCAGCATGGCTTCAGGCGGAAGAGATCGGTGGATACCAACCTCCTGACCATTGTGGATTATATTTCCACAAGCCTGGATCGCCACACTCAGGTCGACGTACTGTATTTTGATTACCGGAAGGCGTTCGATAGGGTAAACAATGATATACTGCTGACTAAGCTTGCTGTTTTAGGGTTCGCCCCTAAATTGTTACGGCTTCTTGCCGACTATATGCGAGATCGCCAGCAGTTCGTAAGGCTTGGTCATTTTCAGTCTAAACCCTATCATACGCGTTCCGGAGTCAGTCAGGGCTCGATTCTTGGGCCCTTGCTTTTCTTACTGATGGTAAATGACATCCCTTCTGTCTTGCAGCGCGCACGCTGCTTATTGTATGCGGATGACCTTAAACTGTATACAGAGGTCAAATCTGAAGCTGATTGTGATTCTCTACAGCAGGATGTCGATGCTGTGGTACAGTGGAGTCGCCTAAATGGCATGGAATTTAACGCCTCAAAGTGCCATGTCATGACTTTTGGTCGAATGTGGCATCCAATTATCTATGAATACAAGATAAGCGGTAGCACTCTGAACCGCACTGTCAATATGAAAGATTTGGGTGTCATGTTCGATCAAAAGTTAACCTTTCACGACCACATAAACGCGTTAGTTAAAGAGTCATTTAGGCGACTCGGTTTTGTGCTTAGAAATTGTAAGGACTTCCACAGTCAACATGTCATCCGTTTACTTTACAGCACTTTGGTGCGTAGCAAATTAGAAGCGTCAATGTGTGTGTGGAACCCTCATGAAGGCAAATACATATTGCCTCTGGAGAAGGTGCAAAGAGCTTTCCTTCGATATGTATATAAGCGTTGTTTTGGATATTATCCATTTATGTACCCTTCAAATTTTATTTTAGGTTGCCTGGGCTATAATTCGCTGCAGGTTAGAAGAGATAAGCAACAGCTTATTATAATGTGTAGGGTTCTACGTGGAGATGTTGATGCACCAGACTTGCACGATAGGTTGTGTCAACTTTTTGTACCGGATCAATATTTGCGTAGCAGGCGACACAAGCTTTTGGTTGAACCCCACTGCCGCACGGTGGCTCGGGCCGCCTCCCCACTCCCGCGCACTCTCGCCGCACTCAACGCGCTGCTCGCTGCCAACCCAACGTGTGATTTGTTTACGGACGGATGGCCGGTAATAATGTTAGCGTGTCTGAGATTTTGTGAGCAAAAGAAGAAATGAATGAATGTGTGAATGTTTTAATGTAGATAATATATAAATTTGACTTGTTTGACTATATTATGATGATTATTATTAAGTTATATTTGATTAAGTGTTTGTAGAATAAGTATTGTTTTAAATAATTAATGTAATTGGCTTCGGCCGTTTTGATTATTATTAAATAAATAAATGTGCAGGATATTTTTTTACGTTTTTTATATTCTGTCAAAGTAATAAAGAAATAGAAAGTGGAGCGATATCAGTAGATTCGGTAAGTGCATCATACTACTATTTAATTACATAATTAAATTGCTTTAAGAAGTTGAATATATAATTAAACTAATACCTACAGGATATTGTGAATAAATTAATATTTTACTGGGCCACGTTAGATTTTAAAGTTGAGATCCATAAATATAATGATAATATAATATTTCTAGGCAAGTAGGTGGACGGATCAGACAGGCTGGAGACCGTACTATGTGGCACGTTGGAGAGGAGGCCTATACTCAGCAGTGGGTGAACACGAGCTGACATGATGATGATGATGATCCATAAATACCATAAAGTTATACCAGAAATGTGCATTGTGCAAGGCTGGTGTTTACTATCCGGCTCCTAAATTGTTTGACCTATCGTTCAGTATAAACCATCATGTAGGTAGCATAAACCACCCGGTAATAGACAATCTGTAGCCAAGCATTCAATTTTGATTCAGCTTCTTCCGGGTCCAGAGACGACCAACGACAGTGTTGTTTGTGCTATTGCTTTAGCAGATTGTTTAAAAAATTGACTTTGAAAGGCAAGGCTACACAGACTTCTACACTGACATATGTTATCCAATGACAGTGATCCACATATCATAAAAGTTCAAAAAGCTTCTACAATTGGCTTTTCCTTCCTTTTCGGACATTGGCGAAAGGCAGAAGTAATTAAAAAAAAATTGGCTTTTCTTTTTTTTAACGAAAACCTTCTTGAAATTGTGAACACCCTGGTCTTAAACCTGTATAAATTAAAATCAAGTTGGTCTGCTTTTTCTTTTCTTTTTTCTTATTTTCTTGGAACAAAGCGTTAATTAATTTCCTAAACGTAAAAAAGAATAATTTCATATTTACTCACATGATAAGAACCAGGGTCAATGTATCAATGATAGGTCATTTACTTGCCCTTTCATAGATTGTATGACACATATGTATATTGTATGACATAGCTCTGGTATAAAGTAACTAAATATCGGCGCCAGCAGCTCAATCAACTCAAGAAGGAAGGTATGAGAGTAGTGAACCATGGTGTTGAAGTTATTAAACCGGCTATGGTGTATCTTATATGGTTATTAAAGTTTCATATTTTATGCCCATCATCCCTTTGATGTTATTTATTATAAAGGTGAAAGTTTGTGACTGTTAGAGTTATGGACCTAGCAGAGCAAATTAAAAGCGCAGTGGTGTGGAGGAACGTAAAACATTTATTTACATATTGCTAACGCTATGAGAAGCAGAAGAACCATAGATTATAAAACATTTGGGAGGTGACATTGGAGTATGATACCGACTAAATATAAATTGTAGACTCGAAATGTGTTTATATTGCCATATTTCAACAGTGACTTTGTATGTTGTTCCATCTCCATGATCAAACTGCTGAATGTATTTGGAATTATATTACACCATGGATGATAAAAAAGCCTTATTTCAGTCACCCAATTCTAGCTACACCTGAACAAACTCTGTTGTAATCTGTTCATTTGAGCATGTGTTACCATTTCCAAGAGAAAAAAAAAACTTTACCCATGACTTTTTATATTTTTCTAGTATGTAAACACGTTTTGGTTCTAAATGAAATATTTTTGAAAAGCTATAGTTCCAGTGTGACTGTAAATTGATTTTCATTCTGTAAAAACACATATTAAAATGCTAATAAATTAGTAGGAGTTACAGTCTACTTGATATTGACCAAATTGGCAATGCAATCTACCACATCATGAAATAAATGATCATAAAAAAATTCTTACATGATTTTATTTAGTAACTACTGTTGTTTGGGTAGTTCTTGATATCTGGCAAACCAGGTCGCCACGGTGCGCTGACGCAATGAAATGCGTCGCAAAAAACATGCGTCCGAGAGAGACTGTACCGCAAGTGAAAGGCGACAGGCGGTTATGAATAATTTCCATATCTTGCAATATTTCTAATAAGGTAATCGGTAAATATTAAATTGTATTACTTGTTGTAGAAAGTAATCTTCTTATTTATTTAGTCTCAAACACCCACTACAATTTTATTATCATTTTAATCGACCGCGACGTGGCGGTAAATCATATAGGGCTAAGATTCTGTACAAATTCTTTATACATTGAAAAGTATAAATACAGTGCTACTGGGAACTACTTTTCTTTAGTTTTTGTACATCACATGCAACCCAACTATTGTTCGACGATTCTCTAAAATTCGCAAAACATAACTTTTTATGAAAACCTTTACAAATTTGTTGGGATATTTCACAATTACTCACATACCTACTGGCGCATTTACGACTTAAGAGCAAATAAATAATTAGCATGATCAATAGAATTTTAACAGAAAACCATGGGTTAGTAAAGTAGTTTTAAAGGAAATCCTCTAATCCTCTATGTCTTGTGCCTTAGCTCTCTCGATGTAGACAGACCACCTTCCGGAGAGTGTCTTCCGCGTCGCTCTACAACTTGAACCACTGCTCATGTAATACTGCTCTTAATGCTGCAATGTATCATTTAATGGGACCATTCAATGAGAATAATTTTTAATAATCTTAAAAAGGAGGTTATAAATTTATTTAGGTTGTTACGCTTGAATTAAATTTCAGTATGTTGAACAATGTGCCCCCTAGTACTTTTTTTGTATTTATACTACAATATTTAAAAAATACTTTTAGGTTTTTAAGTTTCAACTTAAAAACAGCATTGCAGCTTGCCTAATGTTAAGCACTGTCGTAGCTTAGGATTTAAATAAATAAATATTTCAGGACATATCACACAGCGCCATCTAGCCCCATACTAAGCTTACGCTTGTATCATGGGTACTAGATAACGGATTCTTATCGAATAAGAGTTTTCAAACCGCCCCTGCCAACAAACAACCGGGACCTACAATTTAACGTGTCCTTCGAGCCACGGAAGCGCTCAAAATGGAATGCCACTTTTCGGTCACCCATCCAAGGAAGTACTTAAGTAGGTACCTGAAATAAGTCCATATACTTACTCAAGATTTCATGACTCCTGGATTGTAATTCTCAAGGCTAATAGAGAGTAGATACGAAAATATAAATATAACATGCTCAATTTATGTGACATTTTCATTGTACACTGTAACGTAACGACCCGACTATAATTTATTCTAACTGGCCTTAACTTCTGTCCTGTCAAAGATACAATCTATTCTACATTTCACACATTACTAGATATAATTACGTAATATAAAGGGCTAGTATTTTTTTACATCGGTTTCTTCTAGGCAAGCGCATTCGATCGTAGATTATAACCGTTGCCTAACATCGGGCGAGTTGTGGTTAAGCGAACGCACGTAAAAAAAAATAACATTGCAGTCATGAGTCGAGCAAGGCACGCTTCTGATGGTAAGCATAACGCTTACCGATTCCATAGTAAACACTTGAGTTATACATTCAAAACCCATTTTGCTATTGTGTTATTCCTTTGTGTTCATAACTTCAAGACGTCATTCCAGAGAGTCGCCAGTTGTGCGCCAAATTTTGTGAATGTAAGTTAGTACGGATATCTCGAAACTGCTGTTAAATGTTATGTAAATTTATAGTTAATATTATGTACCTACTAATATGCTAGTCGTAAGCACAAAGAAATATATAAATAAAGCGACATGCCACATTAGTTACCTTCTCGTTTATATTATACATACGGCAGCTGTACCTACCTATATATGTAGTATTATTATAGGTATGTACTCACAACGATTGCCTAGTTCATAAACAAACGACAGTAAACTTTTTAGTATCATTATTTACTTAAGCGGAATAAAAAAGAAGAAAATTTGGTATCAAGTGAACTAACAGTTGAGTGTAAACCAACAAAATGTAAGTATAGACAGGTATTTTGACGTCAAAAGTATTATTATTGTTATTTAACAACTAATACAAAACACTAGGTTTTGTAGTAGTATGTTAGAAGTAGTACTTATGTTTAGTTTTTTTCTTGTTTTTATCTTATTAAAGACAAGTGAATTACAGTTACTAAGACTGATAGCTTTTCGTTGAGTATGATTCTCATACTATAAAGATATACAATATAGTATGTAGAGTGTGCGGAGTTCTTATCGGGTAAGCACGCTCCATCTTAGGCCTTCTTCTTTAGGCCTTTGCTTGCTATCAGGCAAACTATGGCCAAGTGAAACTCCCTAACATGTTTAAAAAAAAACCTGATTCCCTAAGCTCCTTTCTATAGCCGAACAAGCAGAAATTCGCAGGTAGACACCGTTTTATGATGGAAGTGCCGAAGTGTCGAACACAGAATTAGTATTGCCTCTACGTTTATATACTATTGTACGGACGGCAAAGCTTTGGAACACTTTACCAGAACTTGTGTTTCCTGCGAACTACAATCCAGGGGTCTACTAATCTAGAGTTACTAGGTACCTTCTAGGCAAGCGTGTTACACACTTTATTTATTTTTTTCGTGGAGGAAATGCGTCGGGGTATGTCGGGCTCGGAGCTAATGGGACTCCACTACCGACTAAAACCTACCACGATGTCCCTTCACCTCGGCAAGCGTGTTACACCCTAGGCTGCAGCTTAACAACACGCAAGCTGTAGTCAAACGCAAACCTATCCCACGTAATAAAATAGTCCGCATACCTAAAAGGCACGATTTTAACTAATTTGATCCAAAACAATGATAATCTAATCTTCACTATAGCTATAGCTAAAAATCTGCCTCCAGAGCCACCCACTCCTCAAAGAATGATCCCACATGTTCCACCACCTATGGAGAGGTTTCTACAAGAGGGCGCCAATAAATCAATCGAGACTTCGTATTTTGACAGTTGCATGACACCATCCATGACTTGCGTGTGGTCTTCTTGGTTAGAAAGGAGGTCTGAGAGTAAGCAACCTTTTTGATCTACTAGTGACGTCGACAATGTTTTAGTTTAACATATTCCCGAACTTATTAAGAAATTTGAATCAATACATGATAGGTATGTATTTTTCTATTTAAGTAAGTACTCCTTTTCGAAATCTTTGTGAGAAAGTAACAAAAGACCGATTCAGTTGATTACTCATTGATTTAAGTTTGTAAGTAAGATTATAAGAGATTAAATTGTAGTTAGTGTTTAAGACTTTTTATATAGTTTTGGAGAACAATCAAAGTGTTTTTGAAAATATTAGAAAATTTGAGAGTGATTTCAAACTGTCGACAATATGTAGACTTGGCTACTAAGATATAAAAGCAAGTCCTCATTATCTAAATATATAAAACTCAAAGGACTGACTGACTGACTGACTGATATAGTGATCTATCAACGCACAGCTCAAACCACTGGACGGATCGGACTGAAATTTGGAATGAAGGTAGATGTTATGACGTAGGCATCCGCTAAGAAAGGATTTTTGGAAATGCCACTTTTAAAGTGGTGAAATAGGGGGTGCAAGTTTTACTTCTTAATGCGAACGAATCCGCGAGCACCCACTAGTTAGGTATACGTATAATGATGTTGTAGTCGCAATAATTCAACGCCTGATGCTTAAAATGATGAGGTTAGGTTGTCATTAACGCCTGTCATAATTCTTACTTCACTGCTAGTGCTTTAGGTATACCTAATGTAAACATTCTGTAGGAAGTACCTAAGTAAGATGTGTTGTGTTCTCTGGTGTTGTGAGTTTTCAAACCACCTGAAGTAGGTACTTCTGACCTGATAAAAGGTCTGTAGGACTCTATCTATTGTATCTAACTTTAAATTAACGTATTATTCGACCCACGGAAGCACCCAGATGTAGCATCACACTGTGTCTTTTTGCTGCGGGCACCCATCCAAGGACTCACCTCAACGGCAGTTGCTTAAAGTTGGTAATTGTGAAGTAAAACGTGAATAAAAGCACATACAATTTGTGGTATATGATGGACCTAAATAGTACATATGTTTTATATGTATTAACGTATCCTTTATGTATGTCATTCTGTGAGTAAAACGTAAATTCAGTCTACATTTAATTTTAGAGTCCACAGTAAGCGGTCCTTAGTATGTAATGCTGTGTATAGAACCTAGATTTTAGCTTAGTGCCTGATTTAGTGACATAAAATAAGATCGTTTCAATTCCATTATTTGTATAAATGAAACTTACATTTTGTTAAAAACTAATTCCATTATTATAATGGATATAATAGGCCGACATACTTCAACATAATGCCCATGTTGCGGTTGTCTTGGCAGGATGATCTGCGGCAAATACTGTTAAGGAAAAATAAGTATGTACCTAGTTGAGGTTTAGTAGCTAAGTGTACAGAATTAAAAATGTAAAAATGTCGAGCGCGTCATGTTTTAAAAAAGGCATAAATTACCCGCACGTAATTACACTTCTACAATGGAAATGGTATTTGAGCATGGCAGGCGGCACGCGCGTAGCACGTGAGCGCTTTTCCCGCGCTTTCCCCGCGCAGCGCGGGGCTTTCCCGCGCCCCGCCGGGGCGGCGCCTCCCGCGGTGCGCCAATCACCCGCCCCGCCATGTTGTTACCGGGGCGGAGCCGTCAGTCCCCCGTCATTCCATCTCGTTCAATATTCCAGTTTTCCCGCTCGCACCCGCCGCGCTCTCATTGGCGGGAGCGCAATTAAGCGCGAGAATTCGAATTCTATTTTCGAAGGAAGTTTTTTCAGCCTCCACGTTTAGCGACACCTGTCGGTCCGTTTAGGACTTTTTTGAGTGGTTGTGTGATGGCGGCGTACATAACGTAAATATGTGAGATTAATGGGTTTATTTGGGTGATGTTTGATGGATTTATTATGTGGTGTAAATTAGCGATAAATCGTCGTCGGTGGGCGGCGACTGACCTACCTACTACCCACTGCTGACGGGTTCATGAGATGAAAGAATGCGATCCTAATTTTAACACTCTCGATGACTGAATTAAATTGCTGTTTAGACTTTCAGAGCCAAAACAAACTCGTGATTTAATACGACGTCTGTCAGGGATCAGGTTTTCTGTCAAAGCTTTACGAATCATGAGATTAAATAAATAAATAAATTACTTACATTTTTACTTATTTATAACATACATAGTTTTAGCTCAAATTGGAATAGATGAGAAGACTTAGTCAAATGTTTCTTTGGAGATTAGATTTTTTAAGAACTTCAATAATTACCATTAAAAAAATAGGTACATATCTTAAAAAAATTCAAAGTATTATAGACTTATTTAATGTCAAGTACATAATACTTGTTCTATTACAACAGCAATTTACCTCCTGCTACATTTCCTAAACGACAATCCAGGATCTTTTAATCTGAAGTACACTGATATGTTCTAATCTAGGCTTGAAATGACTAACTTACTAAAAGTTAATTATGCTGATAATTTCTATATCCAGGTACATGATATCTATGGCATATATATCTATATATAACTATGCTCAAATACATGGTTCATAAGAAACACATCTTACTAATGAGATACTAAGCAGAAAACAAAACGCATAAAAAATTTTTTTACATGAGATAGGCTCACGCTTGACTACAACTTGCCTGATGTTAAGCAACGTTATAATCTACGATCTAGCGCGCTTGCCTAGAAGAAACCGGTTTACTCTCGACTTGAAGACCGACAAATTATAGTGCAAGGGGAATAGAGATTCGGGCAAGGAGTTCCAAAGTTTGGCTGGTACATACATAATTACTTATATCAACAAACCCGGAAATCCCATCCAAATTCTTCTAATCCCTACATCTACCCCCGTCCATTACATGGCTATCTGACGTGTGTTGACAATGACAGTGACAGCTGGCTGACATGTTACCTGCTCTGTGTCAACGCTAATGTAAACTCAACTAATCTGGAACCTCATTGAACTTGGAGTGGACATTGTTGTATAGGGGTGATTGTAATGTGATTTTTAAAGTAAGTGATATTTTCAAAATGTTATAATTATGTTTTAATTATTAAATATATGGTCGTTTCATAGTTTGGTTTTATTTGGTCCTTATGAGTGTAGGTTTAATAGCTGTACCTATGTGAAATTTGCCTGTTTGGAATAAGTACCTAAGTATATTTTTTTACCTCTTGTTAGTAATCCCATCTCCCTTACGACATACCCTTATTTTCTCTAATTAAATAATTGGTAATTTAATTAAGCACTTCGTAACTTGTTACTACGTACTTACTTAAATATGAAAACAAACGTTAAACGAAATTGTACAATGGACTAAACACATTAGTAATCCAGTCTCCTATATTAGTACCTACTTACACTAAATTTTCCAAAATTCCTGTTACAATACCTCGGATCGATGCCGTAAGTTATCTGTTATGTGAATCTAAGTTATCGTAAGTTAATATCTAATCTCGACACAAACATCTTACCGCAGTGTCAAAATATTTTAGATATTATGTAATTAATGTAAATTAAACATCATCTCACCTTGAACTGGTAGGTATTTAACAAAATTGGCGAAGCTATTTCCATAATATTTCAATATGAATGTAAAAAGCCGCTTTTAAAATTTAAATTAAGAACATTCTTCATAACAAAAATAAAAAATAGTATCGGCATCCTCACAAAAGCGTTCCAATATCGATTAAATACTTCTTTAATCTTCTATCCATCCTCAATTTCAAACATATTAAAAATCTAGATCGTAAAGTGTCAGAGTTACGACTAGCATTCTAGAACTTGTCATCAACACATCGAAAAGCGGACTAAATCAAGAAATTATTAAGTTTTAATTACTGCCCGCACTAAACCTCTTTTACGATGTAAATGTCCAATAATAACTTTAAAAGTTCGTAATGAGCGGCGTCATAAAATGGTGAACATGACATGTTTCGAATTAAACCCATCTTTGTAATTACACGTCAATTCTGTTATGAATTTAAAGTGGATCCGGTAAAATTATTGTGATGCCAAGATTTTTGTAACCTTTTTAAATGAAACCTTCTTATTTGTCAATGCGACAAACTTTTTGGTAAAATTATGCGTTTCCAAAATTATGGCGTTGGCGGCAGTAAAAAAGTATGCGTGTGCCATATTTCCTTTATTGTATTTTATGACAAGGATTTTGATTTTGCAATTGTTGTTTTTAAAACCATCTTTCTTGAATTTCGTAAATGGTATTAAAAGTACTCGTAAGGGAAATTCTATACAATTTGCTTGAAAAGAAAATAAAAATTATGATTGTACCTAAGATGAATATTCATTTGTTTTGAGAAATCCATTTAGTACATATTCGAAATATTTGTTATTACAACATTTTCTTTTACATTATATTCAGTAACGCACATTAATATACATATCAATTTTAAAGTGAAAATTACCCGCTAAAACGACATGTCATCTTGACAGATTTACGCACGAAAAGTTTAACGACGCGTTGACGCAGGGCGCTTTTCCTTTTCACACCATTCGAATTTCGAAATTTTCGATGCATATATTAGATTGTAGTAGGTATATTGTTAATATAATAGGTCAGTATTTGTTTTACATTATGAAATAAACGTTTTGTATGACAGTTAAATACCCAAATTATTGCGAAACCGTTACTTCTGCAAATATGCGCAAAGATACGTGCGTACGAATTGAATTACAATGTACGGATAAGTGCCAATTAACGAATTTTTTAGTGAGTATCGTTACATATATATTTATTCGATTGCTTTTTGCTTATAGGTCTTATTTAAAAGCTCATTAAATCCGAATTCGCAGCAATTTGCGTGGGTCCGGCAGGCGTGGCCGGCGCTCGCTAATTTCAGTTTGGCGCGCTCCGTGCAGAGCTTGATGCTTGATTGACAGGAGAAAGGGCGCCAAATTAGCGACCGACGACCCCGAACGCATCCGAGCCATCCCGAACAACACGCGGGAAATTGTTCAAAAGTCGAACATCTTCCAATTTTCAAATAAAGAATCGCAATCCAATTTATTCGCAAATGGAACACGCTGTGCGTTTCCGATGACGCAGTTGTGCAAATGTATCCGATTTGTTAGAGGAAAGTGTTGAATTAGAGTATTCCATTAGGCGCCGTCGACATATGTAGCAGAGTGGTCATAGATAAGATAGAGCCGTATGTCATAATTTCAGTTGCTACCGTTTGGCATCGGCCAACAAACCGAGGATGGCGGGATTAGAGGGCAAACAAGGCGCGTTCTGTTGTTATTAAAGGCAAGATAAAGATGTGAAACAACGAGACGGCAAACGAGATTTGAGATAGCAGCGGCTTAGCATGCGTCGGGCTTGTCTCCAGACATTATCTGTGTGCGCAGCGCGCCTCGCCGCGCCCGCGCACGGACGAATTACAAATACAAATTCGAAAATAGAACCCGAACTGGCCAGTGAGCCTTATGTGAAGTATAAACTGTTACAAGATTGATGCTGTTCCATATTATATGTATGTACGTTATCGATGTACATATTTATAGCAATTTACCGTTAATTGTTATCCAAACCCGATCAATCAAAACTTGGTAGCGATTAGTTCAAACAATACGTTCCATAAACGCATAGAAACAATATCACGAAAAACATATTTAATTAATGTATAAGAAAGTACCAATACAATAAGAGGGCACTATTTACTTTATAGTTGTATATACTATATACTTACGTTTGCATACATGTCTTGAACAATGCACGTAGCTATTCTCTAGATCTAGTTTACCCATCAGTAGCAGGATATTGCTGTCAGATACATTGTAAAAAGTCATCATCATATCATTGATATTAATAACGGCTATTGCTTATAAAATATTACTCAAGTAGAATGTGACTATAACTGTATCTTTATACACTTTTATTGATAAACTACATCCATTTATATACTATCTTTAACAGCTCCTATAAAAATAAAATTAAACTATACTAATATTATAAAGCTGAAGAGTTTGTTTGTTTGTTTGAACGCGCTAATCTCAGGAACTACTGGTGCGAATTGAAAAAATCTTTTTGTGTTGAATAGACCGTTTATCGAGGAAGGCTTTAGGCTATATAACATCACGCTGCAACTAATAGGATCGAAGAAACAATAGAAAATGTGGCAAAAATCGGGGAAAATGATTCATCTTTGAGGGCTTCCGTTGCGTGCGCTGCAAAAACGGTTCAAGATATCAAAAAAATGTGTATGAAAGAATTATTCCTCTTGAAATGATCTAATAAAATGTCCGCAATAGTATATGTTTATCTTTTAAGGTTAACTCACTAGAGCCGTTTTATGGTAATAACTATTCCACGCGGACGAAGTCGCGCGCACCAGCTAGTATATTATATACAGATATTCAAATCATAAAATGTTCTGAATATGAAATACTGTTGTTCTATTCTAAAACAAATTAGTTAAAATGAAACGTATTAAAATAAAAAAAAGGAAAGAGAATGCATGCATTCAAAATAGGAACTTCGTACTAAGTTTGTGTAAGCAGGTTGGTTGGTGTTGGCACACATGTAGTAACTTTTTGCTGCGCGTAGCTGCAGAATGAGACGTTATCAAACTGTCAAACTGACGCAATTTATGCAAATGAATGCATAAAACATTCATCCTACGTTTGAAATAAACTAATTTCCGTGCAGCAGTCGTTAAGGCGACTTATGTGCGGCCATTAAAGTTATTAAAGTAAGCCGAACAATTAGTAATAAATGAAACGATGGAGGTAACGACGCATTGTACCAGCGCCCGATGAAGATGTCCTACAAGCAAAGTAAGAAATCTGGATAATTCAATATTGTTAAATTATTTTTGAAAGCTCATGTAAAAGTGAACGGAAATAAAATTTAGTTGGAACTTATTTGTGTCGTTGTTTGATGTACATAATTATGTTTATAAATAAAACCTTGACCATTTATACAAATACGTACTAAACGATATCTAAGATAAAATGTGTAACATGTTTTACGATACTCTTAATTATATATCATATAATATTTCTATAGTGGTGCTTAACATTAGGCAGGCTATAGTCAAACGTAAGCCTATTTAAAGTAAAAAAAATAAAATGTAAAAATATAACAATTTTGACAATATCACTGGTTAAAGCGTGTGCAATTCAATTTCAGTTATGAGTACACATCATTTGAAAATAACTTCCTTCTGACTTTCTTATTTTTAATAGAAACAAAACCCATTATGCTAATCCGACGCCAATCGTTCAAACTATCGTCAAACTGACGGATGTTGAAAAAAATCAATCTAAAACCAATCTGTCGTGTTCCAATTCCAAATTTGACAGTCAAATGCGACCAGTAGCTCCGACAGTCAAAACCAAAAAGTTACTCGACAGTCGTGCTAAAAAGAGGTTGGTATGAAATTAACCTTTTTGTAAGACAGTGGGCAGTTAGTGACGTTCGATTAGTCTTCGACGTTTGAAAGAGCAATTCGGATTTTAATTTATTGCGCATATTTTCAAAATGGCGTCTGCAAAGACAGCATGGGTTAATTAGTAGACATTGTTAAAGTTAATGTTTTCTGGTTGAAATTGGAGGTTTCGTAAGAGAATGAGATGTACAACGATTAGAAAGCCTGTAAACTAAACATGTTTCAGACGTGAATGGAAAATACGTAAAGTAAGTTAACAGAGGAAACATAGTTTAGTTTTTCCGCGCGGGTGGATGGATGGCTCCGTTGTTTCAGGTAAACAGTATAATGGTATAGGGAAGGTAAAAAGTTGACATTTCCGACTAGACTGTAAGACAGCTTTACAAAGTAGCGAGGAAGTTGTTTAGAGTTTTTATCTTGTTTAGTTTGTATTTAAATACATTATCTAACAATAGATAATGTATTTGTTAGATCATTAAAATTATCAATGATATTTCTTGTTTCATATTGTGATAATATGTTTTAAAAGAACATAAATTCATAAACGATAATTTTCATAGTATAAATATTGTAAATTTTATTTGAATCAGAGACATAAGGAGCTGCGGTATGAACTTAGGTAGACTTTTTATTTACAGCACTTATTACGTATCACATTTTATATCTAAGACCAATTAACATACCTAATTTAACTATACCTATTTTTACTAAAAAAGTAATTAATACATATATGCCTTTTAGTACATAATCTATTTGAAGCTCTCTTCATTAGGTTATAACCAGAAATATGAGTACCTCCTGGCACAGAATAAATAACTGCGTCCAGATATAAAGTAAGGAGGCCAAGCTATCAAGTTGAATACAAGTTGTATAGTTCAGTCTACAGTGGAGCAGAATTACTGCTTATTAGATATTGCAGTGGAGAGTGACTGCCTACAGATACCTAGCTAGGATAGTTAATTTGCTGGATGTGATATATTATTAAGGGATAGTAAAAAAATTGCTTATATCACTTTTAAGACTGTACTGTAGTGTATATCACGACGATCCGTCGCTCCGTTGCTGCGTCAATGTAACAAACAGATAAAAAAACCGTCAACACATACTTCATGAGTTATTTTGTCAAGTGCTAAACCCGCACTATAATAAAATTGATTTACTTAAACATTTATTGGAAAATCAGCGAAAATAATCACAACCGGCAGGATTCATGCTTTTATGTAATGAGAAGATTTTTCGTTAAATTGTAGGTCCCGGCTGTTCGTCAATAGTACGTCAGTCGTTAAGCCATGTCAGAGGCCCTTAGGGCGGCTCGATTAACTTTCGACACCAGAGAAGGCCACTCTTATTCGACAAGAAGAAGAAGAATGAAAACAAAAAAGTGGAACTCCCTGCCTGACTCCATGTTCCTCGCGGAATATAACCTTGCGATCTTCAAAGCGAGAGTGAATCGGTTCTTACTGGGTAAGCACGTTCCATCCTAGACCGTAATGATTGCTTACCATCAGGCGAATTACGGTCAAGTGCCAACCCATTCTATAATAAAAAAAACATGTTTTTTTAAAATTGTAATGAAGATATTTTCACGAAAAAAGTAACTGCATTGGGTAATGTTGAGTACCTAATCGTATTATAAGTACGAGTGTATTCGAGAATACGGCGCCTATCAGGTGAGTAAGATCACATAAAACTAATCCTTCACTAAAAATCACATCAAAACCCTGCTGTTAAAGATGACACAAAAACCTTCATTTCCTTATACCTACTTTTGTAAAATACACATCAAAACCTTGTGGTTTAAGAAAAAAAATACCTTACATTTTCCAAGAAACACCTCTGACTCCAAATACCCCGCGTTAGTCATCTAGCTATTTTATATCTGTGTGCTTATTAAAGTTAAGCTTAGCATACCTATCTATGAGTTAGTAGATAAGTATGTAAGTAAGAACACAGCAGGTGTCTCCCAGTAAACTTAAACCACAGAATAGAGAAGTACAACTTAAACTTAACTTTAAAGTAGGTATGTTTAAGCTTAGCTCCAGTTTTAGAAGCACTAAGTGACTTTTTATGTGCTACTAATCCAAGTTGTAGGTAATTCTTCTTTGTACCTATTTTGTTAATTTTTTTGTAGAATAAAAGAGGAACAGACGCAGACAGACCTTATCTCAAACTGTCCTTGTTCTTTAATGATATTTAGTGTAATCAGCATTATTATTATTTTTTATTTATTTATCTACAAGACTTTCTTGTCCTAATTTTTTTGATTAAAACAAGTAAAATACTAATTTCAGACATTTATTAGTTGTGATTTATATGACACAGAAACCAACATGCCTATCAAATATTTATTCCGTTTTCACAAGAACGGATTATAAACCAATTCACAGATCAATAATGTGGCAGTAGAATCGTTGGTTTACTATATTTTTACGACAGCTATAACAATAAAATGGTAACCAAGTCAAAATTGACGAGCCATCAGCCAACATCATCATAGAATCGGATTATGATTGATCAAACGTCAAATATTGTCGGAACGGCAATATTCGACCATACACACGCTATTATTCCCACACCTAAACAGCTTTTATAGCTTATTCCAAACTCAAATCACGTTATAGGTCGATTCCATATTTAAAACCTAGTCTATTAACCATAAAACTGGCTATAAAACATCGGCTATTAAAAATAATATCCAATCAAGGAGGTCCTATCCCATTTTTACGACAGAGTCGGCATTAACGGCTAGTATTCGATGTTTTTATAACCTAGCAAGACAAATCGACTCTCGATTGGGCCATGAAACTCTATACGCATCAAAAATTTTAATATGTACCCATAAAGCTACCGCCCCATGGCCCAGAATAACATCTTCACGAAGAAAAGAGGTATAACGACCCGCAGTCGTAACCTCAAACAAAGCGCCGATAAACTTTGACAAAAATTCCACCTTAAGCCGTCCTTTAATTATCCATATATTACAGTATCCGAGCTCCAAACTACCTGATAGCAATTATACACGCGCTCACCCACGTCAAAAACGACCCATTCACTGACATTTATGAAAAAAAGAGCAATCGGCGTCTTAAACCTTTTAACAAAACTGGCCGGCGATAATTCAAGCGAAATGTCCAAACGACGAACGAAAAAAATTAAATTTTGAACGTAGAAAGTGTTAGCGACAATGGAATATTCAAAAATCTTGTTAATAAAGAGTCTAGGGTCGGTCTCGGATGTCTCTCACAATGGACGGAGAGAAAAAAGTTTATTGAAAAAAAAGTACGAGCGGAGAATTTTTTTTGGTGCTCAGCGTGAGACTGTTTTGGAGAGAATTTTGGATTTGGAACAGGCGTCATGTGCGGATAGAGGTGTTTTTTTTTAATTCATCCGAAATTCAAAGTTGTCTTTGACCACATGGGCCTGCGAGCAGCGGGCGGCGCGGCTTTCGCTTGTAAAGAAATTATTATTATGCGATCCTCTTACTTATTACGGAATCTGCCAAATGGGCGTTACATGGCACAGAGGTGGAATTTTCGAGTGCTTTTGTGTAATTTATGAGTGATGCTGTGTTTGTTTATTTAAATTTTGTAGGAATACAAAGACGTTACATTTTTGGACGAGATAAATGATGGATGGGTCCAAAATAGATTATTGAAACAGGTGTCACAGGTAGTGGTCATTATTTATTTATTTGTTGATAAGGATAATACACCATTTTCGAACAACACGACTGTGACTATTAACTACTATAACTAACGGAAATGGACTAATGGCAAAATAAAATTATCTTTAGCATATAACGCACTTTTTCAAAATTGCTATCGTCGATCGTCGATATGATCATGAAAAAACTGCCTTTTGCAAATTTCCGTCTTTATATATCCATCAATAAACATAATCTCTATATCATTTCAGGTAAAGTACCTATACAAATAGTTATATAATTGTTCTGGATCGAAACCAGCTTTATTAAATGTATATTCAGTGCATTTAAGAACACATTCTGATTTGTGTGCTATTACAAAATAAATAAATGCAACCCGATAGTCCAGAAACCCAGATGTAGGTACGGTATATACAAAGATAGGATACCTTTGTAAGCTCACACATATATAGGTATCCAGGTGACCGGGTAGCGCGGCCTGCGCGCGCGCAATACATCATCCCAGTAAACGCGGCAGGATCCTAGATAGTACAGGTATTATAGAAGCTAGATATTCATACATTTTATACCAAGACTTAACATACTTATTTAAAGAAGATAAAGAGAGTTTGTCTGTTAGTTTGTTTATTTTTCTCGTGAAAAAGGATTAATATTGTGTTATACCTCAGTAATCGCTTGTGCAAATGATGCTTTAGGTGACCTAGTGGTCAAATGCCTGACTGGTATTTAGTCCTAAACCTATAAAGAGTCACTACTTCTCCGTTTTCTTCTTCGTATGAGAGTGGCCAACACTAGAGTCAAGGCTTTTAAACCCAACTACTGTACTATGGCAGATAGCCGGGACCTACAATTCACCGTGTCATCCGACCCACGACAGCGCCTTACCTAAATGGAATACCACTACTTTCGTCAGCACTGTTTGTTTACGCAATGCAATCACCGTATAAATTGTATTTACGGTTTATAGATTTCATATGTTGTATCTACATTTATTACATTCATGGTCGTGAAACACTAGTTGCATCCCACGGTGTTACCTATGCTTTAATTATCTACCTAACAGAAATATCCATAAAGTGTCTTCACATGCTGCAGAAAAAAACAAAATATTCTCTCACAAAAAGAGATTACAAGTTTAATATTTTGCAAATAAATAATATAAATAATTTAATCTATCTATACCTACATATAATAAAGCTGAAGAGGGTTAAAAATCTGGCAATAGAAAATGTTAAAAAAAAAATTGTTTGCGTATACCCAAACAATTTTTTAATCGACAACAAAAATAACACGTTTTAGCAGGTTTTAGAATTTTTGTCTGTTTATCTGTTTATTAAACGCTTATCACGCAACAACGGCTGAACAGATCATTATGATTTTAGGTATGTAGATAGTATGAGGTCTTTGAAGTGCCATAGGCTTTTTTTTATCCTGAAATAATGCGAGCGAAGCCGCGTGTGTCCACTAGAGTTAACTAGTTACAAGATAACTATTTATTTTTGTTATTTCTGACTTTTTTATTAATAAATAAATAGTTCCTTCCAAACGTACAAAATGAATGTATTTTTTTTATTGGATCAGATTTTATGCTAAATCTATCCGATATGAATTGCTTACGATTTGTTTACTTTATCACCCGATACGCGTCGTCATTTTTACGCACAAAAATAATTTAATATCAAAGCATAAAATTAGAATTCCATGTACAGAATATTGCATGAAATTAATACATAATATTCATAATACATATACAATAATCGTAGAAAAATGCCTCCAATTCATAAAGTATAAATTCAGTATTCTAAAACGATTTTCAGTCTCACGGTTATTTACTAAAAGCTTTGTAAATGACTAAAGATGGGGCTGTGTATATTAAATTGGGTTTTAGTATTGATCTGTACTTTATTTATATTTGTTGAAGTTAATAGTTTTCCACTAGACCCTGAAGTTCAAGAAAATGTAGCAATAAATGAACAGAGGTATGCATTTTGCAATATTTTTAAAGTTTTTCATTACATTACAGGGTTATTGATAACTTTGTCTAACCACTTTAGGATGTATTAATTATTACTCATTAGGTATAATATTGCGGTAACGTAATCAATCATTATTAATCTTTGGGTTTATTCTTGGAAAGATCATTTCTACATATAATCGGAAAAAAGTGTCTGAGTATTGTAGCTGAAACTATAAGTCTATCAAGTATTCAAAAAACGTTTTTGTTTTCAGTTCTCATCGCTCCCAACGCGATATTTGCCCACCCGGCCAGGTGACTGTCGGAGGCCTCTGCATGGATGCATCAAGGAGCCGGCGGCAGCGTGACTTCGAAATTCACGACTATTTACGTCTGGGAAGCCGGCGGCAGACTAATCCCAAGAACGTTGGAACTGATGATGTTGTAGACATTATAAAACCAAATCTCCGGCAGAGCTTGGCACCATTCCCGTGGGACTCAGATTCTCACGATGAAACAGGCTTCTTAGAATCCAAGAGACGACAGTCTGATTCCGACGATAACACATCGTCTGATTCTGATGACAATCCAGATTATTTGGGACCAAAACGGCGGCAGCTTTGGGCACCCTTATTCCCATGGCAGTCTGATTCAGACGACAATCCAGACTACTTAGTGGCAAAGAAACGGCAGCAATGGAAACCATACCGTCTCATACGGCAATCAGATTCTGACGACAATCCAGATTATTTGGGACGACGGCAGTATGTTTCTGAGAAATTTAACTCACCTCAAGCATTTAGACAGGTTTTGCCGCAGACACTACCCGGTGTAACACCAGCTCTACGTGAGTTTGTACCTTTGGACTTGCCATATGTGCCACTAGGAACTTATCAGCAATATAACATTGAAAATCCGTATCGGCGACAAGATATACCTACTAAGATAGATGTTAGACCGTTTATTCGAAGACAGTACATTGATGATGAGTTTAACCGACCAATTTGGCGACAAGATATTCCAACTAAGATAGATGTTAGACCCTTTATTCGAAGACAGTACGTTGACGACGAGTTTACACGAGCAATTCGACGACAAGTCAGACCTTTACAAAGAGACGATCGCTCCAAGGATCGGGAAAATCTGTCTAAATCGCTTATAGGAAAATAAAGATTTATTGAGAAGTAATAGATAAATAAGTTGATGTCTTATAAGCTGTTTTATGTATTCAAAGTCATCACTGTAATTTTTACATATATTATGTCCCTTAAAAAAATAGTTCAAGTGTAATCAGATATTAGTAAATCTAATGATATCGTTCTACATACATATATTATAACTATTAACAATAAATATTCCAGAATAAAAAAAATATTACATGGTTACTCATTATTAAATGTCTTATAGGTTAACATTACTTACCCACTTGGTCGTCGTTCAAGTTACTTATATCCTAGAAATAGCGTTAAGAATATAATTTAAGAATGCGGCGAAACGGTTCGAGAAAAGGATGGTACGGCAGTGTTTGCTTCGCAATCGACTTGGCGGGGGCACTGCCATGCCCCCAGATATTGAATCAGGCGTTACTTTGCGGAAATCCATTGTATATCTACGTACCTATACCACCGCCACACCTCTCCTCCTAACCAAAGTTGCCTTCGTGGCTAAGATCTTAAGAGCCACGGAGGCCACTTTGGTTAGGAGGAGAGGTGTGGCGGTGGTATATGGAGGAACAAACCATCAAGTTTGTTGTTTGCAGCCGGTTAAGGAGCAGTCGCAGCGGAAAAACACTTATAGGTCTCAAGAGTTTCATTTAGATCTTTTGTATTTTCAAAATTATATCCCAAATGTGAATAATCTGTTATGTGTTGAGATAACTTATAGACAATGTGTCGTAAAAAAACGTACATAGTAAATATGAAAATACACTACCGATCCTACCAGCTAACAACTTTATTGAAAACAGATTTATATTTTTCTATACGACTTATTTTCCGTGTTTCTCGAAAATAAATAGGAAATTCCCAATTTAGATTTGGGCAAATCAATTCGATCCAATTTTAATATATTGTTTACATTGGGTTTTACTATCAATTCGTTAGTTTTGATTTAGTTATATGTTACGAGAAAATAATACGCATAAAATGAAATGTCAAAGGTCAATACTGAAATTTATATAAATGCTAGAACTTTATCGAAATACATTTAGTTTTGTACGTTTTTTTCGAGTAGCAAGTAAAAGTATTTTTTACAATGAAGGTGTACATCATTGTTTTTGTTGTTGTGATCATGGGTCTCTTGTTTGTAGAATCACAAGGAGCAGATAGGGATAATAGAAACGAATTGAGAAGGTATGTTAATCTATTAATATTATTTAATGACTAGTTGCGCACAGCAGTGTTATAAGCTAATAACCTTTAAAAACCAATTTTAATCTAAATCGTTTTAAAAATTGAGAGTAAAGAAGGAACAAATTTAATACCACAATCGCAACCTTTCGACAATGGAAATCGTTGACTATGGAAATCGTAAAAAAAAATGATATATTATAAATATATTAGTATTGTATTGTTTAATACGCCAACACACTTTTCCCCTTCCATTACTTTCTTTCTTTTCATATTAATTTATAACTTAAGTAAAACACCAGCTTATTTGAAAATTGTTATAGTATATTATTTTACACTTCAATACAGTATAAAGGCAAAGTCATAACAAATGTCTTACAAGTCACAGAATATGTTGTAAATTTATTAGTTGTAAATAATAAAATTCTTCTTCTCCAATCTTCTTATTCTTCTTCCACCCCCAGAAGCGCCCGTAGCGTGTCAGACGAGGTGCTCACGGAGCTGGACCGCACTCCGGAGACGAGGAGGTTCCTCCAGGCGTTCAGCCCCATGAACCTTCTGAAGCAGGCCATCCGACACCTGGCCAGCAGCGCGCTGAACAGCACCAGGAATGATGATGATTAGATGTAGGAGAAAGAATCATTAAAATGGGAGGTTCGGTGGAAAATGCAATTAATTATTAAATAACAGGATTTTATCAAAAACATTATGGGTCAGACTCTTGTAGTAAATATTACACTAAAGGTTTATTTTAATATTAGGTACTAAAAGATTTGCTAAAAAATCTCAGGACGAAAATGATAAGGAATATGAACTGATCTCTTTCACCGCTTTCTTGCTAAGGTTGCCTAGAAGAGATCACTCAAGGTGATAAGGCCGCCCACTTGTACTTATTTTTAGTTTAAGTCCTTTTATTGTAATTCATTTATTTTGGTGTGCAATAAATATATATTGTATTGTATTGTATTGTATTGAATATGAGCAACAATACATACCTACATCTATTATGTGTGTAGATCGTTGGTTCGGATGTTTAGTAATGGATTACAGAAAAAACCAAACCAACGACATTTTTCAGTATCAATGGGTAGGTAAGTGTATGTAAGTTGTTTATTTAAATTATTCAAATTAAATAGTAAGTATTTATATGTTTCAAACATTTATATATTTTGAACAAATATTTGTAGATAACATTTTGTGTGTTCATTGTGATAAGATATAAGCTATTTCTCCTTCGAATTCCGAATACAATTTAGTGGAAAGGTAAACAATTAAATACGTTCTGTTATTCTGTATTAATAGCATTGTTGTCATGAATAAACTATGCGAGATAAATCACATTAAAATGTAAGCCATCAAAATCCGACATTGTGTCCCGACATGACGGCACACGTCCCTATCTCGTATCAAACGCATTAAAACCTCTAAACAAAATCGACACTCCAAAGAACAATTTTCGTAGACAATACTTTTTTCAAATTCCTTTTTTTGCTCCGCCGAAGTGACTTAGCCGACAAGTGCTCAAAAATGCACACTCACTGTAATCAATCACCATTTTTAAGTATCGAAAATTATTATATTAATTCTCCGATGCATTATTTGACTAAGCCGTGTAACAATGGCCGAAATGAGTGCCCTGGGACGGCAAAAAGAAGAAAGGAGGCGGCACTATGGAGGATGACATGTCAATTATAAAGCCATCACTTATCTGTGGTTTTTGGGCGCCATAGACTATGTGGAGCCGGCTAGAGGCTTTGTAAAGTGAAGTAATTGATGGTTTCAATAAACTTGCGGTTTTTATTTTAAGTTGAAGTATCCGTGGCTCCCACCTCTTGTGGATTAATTTTGATTAATGTATGAAATATGTAGCACATTGATTTTTCTTTAAAGCTTTGATTATGACATGATATTTGATTTATTTATTTTAGATTTTAAGTATTGACATGTAACTGCTGTTTGTTATGAATAAATATCTGAATCTGAATCTGAATCTCCAAATAGTGAGATATAACAGATCGATTGCGCACAAAAAGTTAAGCAAGCGCTGCCGCGGTCAATCTTTGGATGGGTGTCCATGCAAAAGCAAATGTTTAATTGTATTAACGCGTGGGCGCTTCTGTGGTTCGCATTACACGTTACGTTAATAGTTGTTTTACCTTAACAGTCCACAATCCCCAATTTTCGCAGAATTTTGTAAATTCTCGCCACTAGAGCTGACTAATCTCATACGCCCATACTTTATTGATGGTGTCCGTAAACATACAGTTTTATTACAAGTAACTTAAGCTATCTCAAAGGAAGGACAAAAATGTTAAGCAGATTTATTGGAATGCAAATAAAATAAGTAAAAGATGATTATCTCTCGACCTTGGCACATGTATGACAATGTGACATATTTTAATCGTAAAATTTTATGCATTTTATTGCCTTTTGCTTGCCGAGTGGGTGAGTGTTACTTATTTCGTTTGTGAATTTGTAATATGAGTACATAAACTGTAATATTAATCAATTTTATGATTAAAAAAATAAATTATTGAACTAGCCGCGGCAACGGTATTATCCGTGTTAATCCGGGATAAAAGACTGTGTGGTAATTCAGGGTGTAAGCTGTATATAAATTTGCAGTAGGTAAGCAATAAGCTATAAAGGTCAACAGTTAAAATACTTACTAGTTTGGGAGTGTATCCATAAATACACTATTGAAGTTTCACTGGTATTCATATATTTTCTGAGAAATCTACCAAAATGCCATTGTATCACAAATTTAGGCATAAATTACCGAAATCAACATTTCCTAAAAAATACGATTTTAGAGTATCTATTTTAAATGCAGAATAAATTAACTTATTTCTTACTGTTACCTATCTAATATATAAATAAGATACTTAAAATCACATAAGCTAATCTAACTTACGCTGAACATATGTATGTATTGTAAGGTTATGTTAAAATGTATCAAGTTTTTATAATTTTATCGATTTATGTAATTAAATTTTGTAAATAATTTGCTAAGTTACGAATACCAACACCTTTAGTCATCGCTCACAATAATATTAAAGTGTCATGAACATGGGTACGTATTTGATCTCAAAGACTAGCAAAACGGTGAGTGGGCGATAACAGATGTGTGGGTAGTCGTATAAAGGCAGACTCGCAACGAGGCTGGCCAGTCGAAGTTCCTGTTGAGTCGTCGCGCTGCAGAGTCGTCGCGCTGCAATAGCCGCTCCCTCCCGTGAGGTTGCGTGCGCCGTTCGTCGTGCTGCTGCTCCCGAGCGGGAGGTCGACGCGCCTGCACCACCTCCAGGAACCACCGCCTGTCGTCCCGGCGCTATAGAAAAGCGTCGCAGCGACAGGCACATCGCCACATCACCTTCATCACGTCGAACAACGCCGACCGTTGCTGGTACGCCGCCGGACGGGCGACTCGACGTGATCTGCGAACTTCCCCGGGGTCAGTGTGCCCCGGAGCCCAGCCCCTCAAATGAGATTAATCTCGATGAGGTTCCTACCAGCTCCCCTCGGGGGTTGGAAGACGACCCGACGTTCGTTCGTTCGCTGGCCAGTCGGCCGTTGGAGCTCGAAACGAAAGAGTGTTTTCAATAGATTGTGAGCTAGGAATTTAAGTCAGTACTTTATTTTATTTATTCAAATTAGTGTGCGATTTGGTGTATCTGTCATTTTCTTCTTATCGTGTATATGTTGAGAGTTAATCAAGCCTCCCTAAGGGCCTCTGACATGGCTTAGCGACTGACGTACTATGACGAACAGCCGGGACATACAATTTAACGTGTCATCTGACTCACGGAAGCGACCAAAATGGAATTCCACCATGAAATAGGTGTAGCTTGTAAACTATCAAATCCACATCTACTTACGAAATGAATACCTACTTTTAGATTTAAATATTTACGTTTCTGTCACAGTTTTGTTTCGAACAATGAAATGTAGTAATACCCCAGTTCACTCCACATAATAAAGCTACGAAAGCAGTTTGTATGCAAATGTGAAGGAGCAGCCGTGTAGGTGGAATAATCGATATCCAATCAACTGTAGAGCTTACAACTCATTTATTACTTTCTACACACTATATACCTACTAGCTTAGTTCATATCGTTCATATAAATTATGTTTATAGCAACATGTACCCACGTGTCTTGATTTGTAATAAAACCAGCTTATTTCGAGGGTACATTACGTCTAAGTACTTTACCTAATCTTATTAACAGTAGGTATCATATCACACGAATATTATATTGGCGAAAGTTTATTCAAATTAAAATTCAAAATTTCATATGGACAACTATGGATCCATTTTGTTAGTGGCACACAAGAGAAAACCACTCAAAGACAAATCTATACTAATATTATAAAGCTGAAGAGTTTGTTTGTTTGTTTGTTTGAACGCGCTAATCTACGAAACTACTGATGCGAATTGAAAAATTATTTTTGTGTTGAATAGACCATTTATCGAGGAAGGCTTTAGGCTATATAACATCACGCTGCAACTAATAGGAGCGAAGAAACAATGGAAAATCTGGAAAAAACGGGGAAAATTATTCATCTTTGAGGGATTCCGTTGCGTGTGCTACGGAAACGGTTCAAGTCGTGGGTAAAAGCTATAATTTCTAAAGCTGAAAAGGTTGTTTGCAAAAAAAAATTTGATGCCCATAATAACTATTCCACGCGGACGAAGTCGTAGGCACAGCTAGTGTACATATATGTGAGAGTGTGTTTGGTTTGTTACCTCAAACAACTGAACCGATTAGGATGAAATTTTGGTATGGAGGTTAAGATAGCTAGATAGATTAGATCCTGGAATAATACAGAGGCTACTCTAGAACAAAATGTCCCTTGTATCATTAACTCAGAAGACTACTTGACTTACTTGTCAAATCCTTAGACTGTCAACTACAGCTTATAAAAATATCTGTATTTTCAGCGCTGTCATCATCATCGGGTGCCATTTTCAGCACTGTACAAGAGTATTATTATACGTTTAGTGGTCCACGCATCTCTCTCTTAAGTCGTATTTCCTCATGACTGAGGATCGTGCCTCCCCGCAGAATTAATTCGTTAGGGTAGTTCTCTTGGGCACATACATTGCGGTAGGAGCCTAGCTCCTTCCACGGAAGATAGATGTCCTCGCATATTGTGGTCCTCAAACATGTCGGTTTCCTCACGATGTTTTCCTTCACCGCTAAGCGAGTGTAAATCCACACTTAACTTGAAAATACTAGTCATTGATTGGTGGCCGGATTCAAACCTGGCTTTCTGGATGAAAATCAGACACTGGAACCGCTGAGCCACACTCGCTTATACACTCGGTACACGTATACAACGTGTCATTAAACCATCCCTTCCCTCTCCAACTAACTGCCCATGAGGCGTACAAATTACCTTAATGAGTGTATGTCGGCCACACATATGCAAATGCATGGGCGGGGCGTGGCGCAGACACGGCTACCTGCTTTTTGCATGTTGGTTGCTTTGGAGGGGGGATATGCCTAGTGCATGTCTTTGAACCTAGGGCATTAGTATTATAATAGGAGTTTTAAATTGAACTTGTAAGTAAAAAAAAATCTTTATTTACAATAATAAAACATAAAAACAAGGGAAGACAAACTAAACATCCTACATCTAACTACAACATAAAAATATTTTCTAAGCGCCCCGTTACATATTTGTGCCTCTTAAGTGCTCCAGTCCACTACCAGAGGGCAGCGTGCCCAGCATACTGGTCGCATTACCACGCTGGATGGCAATGCTAATACGTTGAGCCAGAAAAAGGTCAGCATTTTGGTCAACCAAGCGCTCCGAGAGGTTTTGGAAAATAGTGTGGGCTCCCGGACCCCACAGCCCCAAAGTCTCGACTCCAAAAGGCTCAAATATGTAACCTAGGCCGAGGTTAGCATATTTGCGTCTCTTGTGTTGCTTGGCAATAATAGCCGCCGCTCCAGCCTGACACCTGGAAGTTAATTCCTTTTTAACAAGGAATGGGTTTGCACTTGACCGTAATTCGCCTGATGAAAAATAAAAGCAATCACTACTGTCTAGGATGGAACGCGCTTACCCAGTAAGAACTGATTCACTCTTGCTTTCAATATCGCAAGATTATATTCTATTAATATATACTTTTAAAATTATATGACTTTGTAATTTTTTAGATTTTCTTTTTACAAGTAATCATTAAAATTGTAGCAAGTTCAGTTTTTATATTATGTCTAATTTGCTCACCATTTGTAATGGTGAGATGTATGATACTGATAGGTATTTGATGATTTTATATCACTCACCATCATAATACACAACTACATTCATACATCTTGCAATTAAATGAATATTTATTTTTATCTTATCTTTGAAGTCTGAACACAAGAATACATTCTATTTTAATGACGTTATTAGGTACAAATGAACAAGAAACAGTTTACCGTCGGACTTGAATATTCAAAGGTTTTTCCGTAAAGCCTTGCTACGGTTTTTATTTATTTACTAGCTGTGCCTGCGACTTCGTCCGCGTGGGATAGTTATTTTGGGCATCATATTTATTTTTGCAAACAACCTCTTCAGTTTTTGTACCCACGACTTGAACCGTTTTCGCAGCGCACGCAACGGAAGCCCTCAAAGATGAATAATTTTCCCCGTTTTTTCCACATTTTCCATTGTTTCTTCGCTCCTTTTAGTTGCAGCGTGATGTTATATAGCCTAAAGCCTTCCTCGATAAATGGTCTATTATATTATATTATATTCAACACAAAAATATTTTTTCAATTCGCACCAGTAGTTCCTGAGATTAACGCGTTCAAACAAACAAACAAACTCTTCAGCTTTATAATATTAGTATAGATTACGGAATTCCTCTACTGTTGTCCAAACTAGGTTGCCTGGAAGAGATCACTTTAGCCAAATATATTTCGTCCAATGTCCCTGGTTACCTTCTATATTTTTATGTAAATTGTATTCTTTATTTTGGTGTACCATAAAGTATACGAGTATTTGATTGATTGCTATATATTATAGTTGTAGGTAGTAGGTATATCTGATACATTGATACTATGCTTGTAACTATTTTTAATCCACTGTAAAAAAACCTAGTTGAAGTAACAGTAAATGATTATTACTGATATAAGAAACAAAATGAAGTCACAGCGACTGGCTGCCATTGCAGTCACTTATCTAGAGTGATTATGAACGAAGTCTTATGGTTACTACATTAATACGACAATGTGCTACAGAAATAAATAAAAAGCTTCATCGAATGTGGTTCAACGTGGCGACGAAATTCACTAAACTAAATATAATATTTCACTAACTAAAAAATACGTTTCTGCAAAGTCCCTATATTAAAACTTTCGTGAGACATTTTATCAATATATTAACTAAACGGAGTCTGCGTGCTGCCGCGGTCCCAGAACATACGTTCTGAAGATGGATGTCATAATATCCGAAACGCGTAAACAACTTACGCGATTTACACGTGAGTGAAAACCGTTCAGTTAATATATTGAAAGTCCTTATAGTCTATATTAGGTATTATAAGTATCAGCATTGCCATCCAGCGTGGTAATGCGGCCAGTATGCTGGGCACGCTGCCCTCTGGTAGTGGGCTGGAGCACTTAGATTATATTTAGGCTTTTCTAAAGATTTTTTAAGTGCCCCTTTTTTGTAGTAGTTAGAAGTAGTATGTTTAGTTTTGCTTCCCTTGTTTTTTCTCTTTACAGATTCTCGGGCCTTACGCCCGGTATTTTTAAGGCATCAGTGGGACCGTAGCCAACACTGAGAGGCCTTTTACAATAAAATACTTAAAATAAATAAAAAAATTACAATTTTTATATTTTATTATTGTACATATGTATGTATATTAGGTAGTGTACCGGTAGTACTGGCTGATTTTATTAGATATTATACAGAACCAAATCACTTACACTAAACTGCAAGCAAAACAAACACATCAATCCAACAAGTAGATAATTACACCTGATCCTAGAAAGCTGACACTTGATTAATACTATGAAAACACGAAATTCTATACTGGATTTTAGTGCCAAGGCAAGTAATACATTAGGTATAGGTCTGTGGTTAATATAATCGAGCTATCGATACAGACAGAACGTTTACATAACTACGTCAGATAATGGTCAATTTCATAATGTTCGGTTCACAGACGTAGATATTATAGAAGACACAGATTTCAGTTTTGACGTGAAATAAAGTTTGGAACTATGTTGGCCTTGTTAGCTTAGTTGGTAATGGCTCTGCCGTCTAATCTATTGGTGGGGGTTCGATTCCCGCATGAAACGAGTAATAACGAATTTTAAATTTGTAATTACTTGCTGAGTCTGGTCGTTTCTATGTATAATAAGTGTGTATTTACGAAAGAAAAGTATTTTTATGTATTATATATCCGTTGTCTAGTACGCATGATACAAGCGTAAGCTTAGTATGGGGTTGGATGGCACTGTGTGATATGTCATGATATATTAATTTATTTACGTATTTGTATTTTGTATGTTAAGTCAAGACAAGTAGAGCTTTCGTACCTTAGACTAAGTATAAGTACTTGAATGGCATTTATAATTTATATACGTGTTCTTTAGCATCAGACATCTGGTAGGATCTATGCAAACCTAACCTCTTATTCATAACAAAGGTTTTGGATGAGGATGACACCATTTCTCACAAACATTAACTTATCTACCATATTATGCGTACGACTCCTATTGATCAAGTTTTTTTCAAAGGTTTACCACTTGGAGAAAAAAATTGGCGCACTTGCTTATCATAAATCTTTATAGATATTGTAGCACATGCGTTCTCTATCCATTTATATATTCAATGCCTGTGTTTCAGTTAGTAAATTAATTACAATTTAAGGTGTACCTAGTGGCACTAACATGTGATATTTTAGCGTATGTTTAAAGTAGTTAGACGTTACATGAAGTTATTACAACGCCATACAAGTAGTAGTAGTCAGATAAAACAGAGATGGATTTAAGCTTACCACAGTCTATGAAAGTATTTTTTTTTGTAATTTGTCGTTTAACTGTTATAGTCCAACGCATGTTTCGGCCAATTGTTATGTCATTATTAACTATCACTATGTATTGATTAAAATAGCCTATGTAGTGAACTGAATGGTTTGTAATATCTTTCCACGACACAAGTGTTTGCTTAGTGTGGGGCTAGATGGCGCTGTGTGCAATGTCCTTGAATATTTATTTATTTATTTCTTTTGAGTCGTATTTCCTCATGACTGAGGGTCGTGACTGCGCAGAATGGATCGTTACCCCTAACGTTCTCTTGGGCAGATACATCGTAATTCGGGTATAGTAATATATATTAGATTTTTGAAAATAATGTTTACTCGCGTTTTACAATCCATTTCACACACAAAACTTTCTTAAAAAATATGTTTATGTATGTACTACATAAAAAATCACTATTACTACGTTATTTATGGAGCTACACACATATGAAATAACAAGGTATAGAAGTTATCTTAAAAAATACTACTATGCGTTTTGATAGTGATTTTATCCTGAATTTTATAATGTGGTAAAGAGATATCAAGTAATTTAATTCGCGATAGGAATAAACAGGAAGCAGTTAATTTATATTAGATATTTCAATCCATATTATTATAGCTGCGCTGACAGAAACATGGCGCTTGGCTTACGTTATGTCTGCTAAACTTCGAATTGCTAAATTTGCTATCTAAATTAATTCCTTGTCTTACCCTAACCGATTTGTTTATTCTAGGACCAAGTACTCGTATAAAAAATATCATCATCATCATCATCATCATCAGCCCACGGTCGTCCACTTCTGGACATAGGCCTCTCCCAAGGCACGCCACTCAGTCTAAAAAATATAACGATAGTTTATAAGATTTTTAACCCCTAACTATAGATTTTATTGCACGGAATGTATAAAAAATACAAGACAGTGTATCTTTTGTTAAAAGGGCAGTTTCTATTCCACATTTTTCTTCTCATAGAATGAGAGTGGCCAACTCTGGTGTCGAGAGTTTTCAAACCGCCCTAAGGGCCTCTGACATGGCTGCCGTACGCACAGAACAGAGAATACCTCGTGGCCGTACTAAACAAACACCCACACTAAAATACCTTGACTGATTTTGAATGTAATGGGTGCTAATAATTTTCACTGTTTACATTGTAATAGTAAAAAGATATCACTGCAATCCTACCATAGGTTTTGAAACTGAAAAATCCGCATCAGATATCACAAAGAGATAAGCGTAACGCTTACTAGCAACCATACAATTTGCTTTCCATTTCTTGGTTTTATCTGTAAAAAAAACCTAGCACATGTGCCATACCACGGTGGGCCCTCAAGATATTTCGCCATGTCTTCTATAAAAACTAGTACCAACTGTTGTCAATCGGCGCGTCGACTTTAGCAGCCCATAAATATGTTACATTCAAAATATTTTCCTTCGCAAAAAATGGAGCAAAAAGGTTTTCAAAATGATTTACATGTGTTGAGTTTGATTTACCTTGATGATATTTGAAGAAGCGTATGAAATTGTAGCAACGTACGATTGCCAGTGTCAAATAAGAGTTTCTAAAACTTTCATCATCATCATTATCATCATCCACAGCTCTTTCTATACCACTGCTTTTAATCAACTGGTTTTAATCTCTATTCAACATAGATGAAGCCAAGCATCAGCTAGCCATCATCATCATCATCCACAGCCCTTGGGATCCCACTGCTGGGTATAGGCCTCCCTTTGTATGTGCCATCTGCGTCGATCTTGTGCAGACCTCATCCAGGTTGGATGAAAAAATGGTCTCAAACTTAGAACTGCAGAAATTCTCCATTTATCTTTTTGTTTCGCTGGAGTGTCAAACCATTGAGCACTAGGGGACCTAAAGCGTCACCTGCACAAACGACAGTGTAGCCAAAGGTGGAGCATACATGTATATGCCTGTACAGCTAATATCATTATAATTCTATTTTTATAAGTAATAAGAATTTTGTTAACTTAAAATTATATCAATGTTTGACGAGACATGATTGATGCCAACTCTTATTATTATTGTAATAGTTGTTGTAATTCTCTATGTTAATAAATGATATCTATCTATCTATGTTCGGTTCCCGTACTGCTACTGAGCTATATATCTCTCAAACAAGGCTGCAAAGATGCAGCTTTAGGCGGTTGGTGACAGATTTTACGTTTGAGGGTGGCGCATAGGCAGGCAACGTGAAAGTATATCTTTGTTATAAGCTAGTATGTAGTATAGTGGGCTTACACTATAATGTTCTGTTGCATTGAGAAATTACACTGATATTCATTTCTGAAAGACGAAAAAAAAATTTGCACTAAAACATGATGTCATATTCACAGTTACAATAGTGTCTAGATTATAATATGATTTATTACCAAAAAGGAATTATTATTTATATTAATTTACGAATTTCTACTTTAAATTAAAATTAACAAATGAAATAACTTTGTTGAATAAAAATAAATAAAAATAAATATTTCAGGACATATCACACAGCGCCATCTAGCTCTATACTAAGCTTACGCTTGTATCATGAGTACTAGATAACGGATATAATACGTATATACTTTTTCTTTTGTAAATACATACTTATTATACATAGAAACGACCAGACTTAACACAAATAATTACAAATTTTAATATTCATAATTACTTGTGCCATGCGGGAATCGAACCCGCACCCCTAGATTAGAAGGCAGAGCCACTACCAACTAAGCTAACGGAGCAGTCGAATGATTGTTTTGAAAAGCATTTCATGAAATTTCTTTTTGAAAAACTGTTAGGTATGAGCAGTTTTACTTAAAATGATTGGAATTTTAGTATTTTAATTAAGACTTCAAATATGGCTAAACTGCGATAATTATCCTGATATGAACACTTAAATTGAGCTATAAAAATAAACTGACACCATAACCAGGGAGTTAAAGTTAAAAACGAGACCAAATTTTATTTATGAAGTACCTATTTTTATGAGTTGGGCCATAAATTACCATAGTTTTATGTCTTGTAGTCTAATTGTGACGTTTATTTCTCGTGTTAATTGATTTTATGTAATTGATAATGACTGAAATAAACGTTTGGCTTTTTAAGCCTCGTATTTTTAGTATTGACGAAAATAAAATTAGTATTTATTGCTTTGCCGCCAGTTGTGGCATTAGTTGTGACTGCTCCGTTAGCTTAGTTGGTAGTGGCTCTGCCTTCTAATCTAGTGGCGCGGGTTTCGATTCCCGCATGGCACAAGTAATTATGAATATTACAATTTGTAATTATTTGTGTTAAGTCTGGTCGTTTCTATGTATAATAAGTATGTATTTACAAAAGAAAAAGTATATATGTATTATATCCGTTATCTAGTACCCATGATACAAGCGTAAGCTTAGTATGGGGCTAGATGGCGCTGTGTGATATGTCCTGAAATATTTATTATTATTATTTATTTTTGAAGTCTTTTGTGTTTCTGTTTGTCTTTTTTTTTCAATGTGTGTTACAATAAAGAGTTTTATCTATCTATCTATCATTAGCAATTTTGATTCGAGAACAGAAGTGAATAAAGGTTCATTTGGTTGATAAAGTTATTTTTTAATTTGTTCATAATTACGTGCATTACATCTTATTAGGTTTGCTTTACGGTACGTTAGGTATAATATTATTTTAAGGAGAATTAATCCAATAAGTTTAGAAAAATTATACTTTAAACACTTAGTTTAGTCGGGAATAATTACGGGTCCATTTTTAATACTCAATTATTACATTTGCAAACAATAATTATCTTTTATCACACAATAACAATTAACGCTAACCACCATAATTGGAAATTCCAATAAACTCATTAAATACCTACAATTTTCATATGATTTTCCCATTGTTTTTGTGGCAAATGATCTGCTAAGTGCGTAATGATGGCTCACCATCGTGGAAAACTTAGGCCATTTAATATAATAAGATATTACTTATCAAGATTCATCATATCAATTATAAATCAATCAATGGTTTTGATGACTAACGCTATAATGTGGTTTTACACGCAAAGAATAAAAAAAAAACTACTGGTGTTGATTTTATTTAGACTTGTAAAGGTGTGTTGTTTTTTTCCAAATTATTCTTTTGTTGCTGTACCTAATAATATTAACTCCCTCTTTTAGAGGTATTCAAGAAGATATATACTTTTAAACTTTTGTATAAATTAAACTTACTAATAGTAGAATAAAAACTTAAACTACTTCTAAAACTAAAATACTTAATCTAAAATGCCTGTAGTAGAAGGAAAGGTGACCAAAATGCTGGCGGCATATCCGCGTTGTATAGCAATGCTCACCTTTTGAGCAAAGTAGCAGCCAGCATTCTGGAGACCTGTCACTTCCACCAAACGCTTGGCCAGGTCCTAATACAAAATAATGTAAGTTTAATTTATACAAATAAAATCTACAACTTTTGTAAATGAAAGCCTTTAAATTCAACGTGTTTTCGATAATGAAATAAAAACAAATTTTTGTCTATTGAGTTTAAAAAACAGACAGTTTGTCAGTTTTTAATATCACATGTTAGGATTTGCGTACTTAGTTGAAGTAATCAAAGGTTATATACAAGTCTTACATTTTACAAAAAAGCCGGTGTAATATTGATGTTTTGTATAAAGTTCTCGGTAAATTATAAGGTGTATAATTACACATAAAAGACAAATAATATGACGCAAATCATCAACATTTTTTACCTTAACTTTTAATAAAGGTGAAAACTTTAGTTTACATATTTTGTCAAACCTTCAATTTTAGTTTTTTTTATTACAGATAATAATAAACTTGTTACATTTACATTTAATTAGTAATTCCGAGTTTCAGCTGTCCGTCATAATACTGCAATCATTAAAGCTCATCAGAAACCCTTCAGGCGGTTTCAAAACTCTCTACAGTTTGCTACACTAATATCTACGAATTAACGTACTTACTTACCATCAGGTGCTGATCATGCTCGTATTTAGAATATATAGAATCCCATGAGAAATGGCTGATGGTTGGAATTATGGGATCTTCACATGTGTCGTGGGACATATGGTGGGGTAACTTAGTGAGGAATAGGATTCTGTTATCACACAAGTATAAAAAACAAATTATTTAATTGCGAACATGGGTACAGGTGTCTGGCCTATTGTTTACATAAAGCTTTTGGCCTTTTAGACACATAAAAAAATAAATTATGGTACTATTATTCTATCGACTCCTCTCCATCCTACGATTGCCTGGAAGAAATCGCTGTTAGCGATTAGGCTGCCAGTTGTGGCACTGTTTTAAGTCTTTTGTGTTTCTGTTTGTCTTTTTTTTCTGTATGTGTGTTACCATAAAGAGTTTTATCTATCTATCTATCTATTAATCAATTTCAAAGATAGGTATTAAAATAATGCTTATTTAAAGAATTCGTTTTTTTTTTTTAAAGTTTACATTTGCATAGTTCATAACGTAGATGTGAAAAGCTGAGGAAAATTTCTCATTGGCACACACATTTAACGGCCTGGTCGATCGCCTTTAAATTTGTATATAATACATACCTTTTACTCTTGGCGGTAAACAGGTATTTTCAGGTACACACGGTACTTTAAAAAAAAACTACTTTTCAATAAACCTTCTCCACACCATGCAGTCCCATCAAAAATCTTCACAACTAATGTGTACGAGGAAAGGACTAAGCTCAGATAATTAACGTTTTTTTTCACCCGACCAATATTAATGATGAGGATTAACTTCTAACTCGCTTTTAATTAAAAATACGAAAAAATCGAAAAGCTCATTTTGAGTATTTTGACGAATATAATGAGTTTCCAGATTGGTTCGATTTTTCAATTTGAATATGTAAAAATGTGTTATGGAAAATATTCACGGCTAAATGCTTTTCTAAACGTTCTTCGGTGCTTTACTTTATCAAATCTTTTATATAATCTAGAATAATCCAGGAGTACTACACTTATTTTTTTGAGTGGAAAAGACTTGCTTGCAAGAGACGGAATACAGTGGACCAAACCAGGGGAGGCCCACGCCAGAGAGGCGACAGATGTACTTAACCTAACCTTACCGAAACACATTGATTGACTACACAGAATTTTTATTTGAATTGACTTAAAAAAACAACACTTTTTCGAAATTGACATTATGGGATAATACGTCAAAGATCTATATTTCTGATTTTTTCAATGACATGCAATACTGATTTTATTAGACATGGAAAAATAATTTCTGCATAGTGTTATTAGTGGTGTTTTGTTGAATTGTAACATGTTTAAAAATTTAAATTACCTCTTATTCCCATTAATTGTAATTCTAAGGTGACACTTGAAGTATTTTATTGTAATAATCAGCTGGGTATATCTGAAATAAAGGCTATTTTATTTTATTTTTACTACACCATTTTATGTAAAATAAAACATCCATCGCAAGGAAATTGAGGCATCCAATTTTCATGGTGACAGATATGTACATAAACTATTTATTGGAACATAAACACAATACAAAACAAGAAAACACATTTATAAAGCTACTGACACAATCTACTTTATTATTTCGTTATCGCTAAAAATGTTATCTAGGTCTACAATTTCGAATTAGTACATTTTGACTCAACTTTTCTGTATCGAAATTAAAACTTATAAAAATAAATGTCAATTATTTTTTCTTTATTGTATTTTACCATTATTTAAAAAAACACATAAGCAATGATATCTTCATAACATAACATTTTCCTACCTTGAATATTACTAGTTCAGCTACTCGATCACAGATGGCGCTAGCAGTCACATATTTGGTCGCATAAAGAATTGAAGGAAATTTTACTTTTTAGTAAAGTTGGTTTGCGCTCAACAACAAAAAATATAATTTAGTGTTCATTTTACAAGTTTATTGAAATATTATTCGTTACAAAAAAACAGCGTATTTTTTAGTGTTGCATTAAATTTGTATCTCTTTGTAATTACAAAATAGGTACATACAATTTTTTATTCTGATAGAATTTCATGTCTCAATTATGAAGATAAGACTTATGAAATTTGTGATTTTCATTTAAATGAGTTTTTTATTTTAGTTTCATGCTTCTAAATGATTAATTTAGCTTCAAACTAAAAACATTGGTACCTAATTAGTTACTACAGTATATAAATTATACATATGTACATTTATATTACTTTATTATTATGATTATAATAAGTTATATTTGTATAATTTTGTTTATAAATTATGCTACGTACCTATTAACGTTTAAAAAACTATTCTGGTACCTATTGTTATTTTTATTGTATTCATTCATAACCTAGTTCTAGATAATTTTATTATTTTTACTATTATCATAATCATCAACAGCCCTTGGGATCCCACTGCTGGGTATAGGCCTCCCTTTGTATGTGCCATCTGCGTCGATCTTGTGCAGACCTCATCTAGGTTGGACCCTCGACTTTGACGATGACGAATTTTACACTATTATGCTTAATTTTAACACTTTTTAGAAGTGTTAATTTATATTATACATAAATAGTTTTTTTCAGTTCAGATGCATTATGATTCTGTTCTTTGGTCTAAGATGTAATCAGATAATAAAATATGTGATTGCAAAAAAGATATTTGAATTTGAAGAAAGTTTAAGGCTATTTGTCTATATTTAATCTATTTTCAAGTTATACCTATTTCCAAGTCCTAACGCATTTGTCCGCGAAGTGGGGATGAAAACGGAATGACAAACTCCCGTCTTTAAAAAAATAAGAGAGTGATTTCTAAACATTGCTATACTATAAATAACAACCAGGACATACAATATAAAAAAAAAAGGACCTACAATATAAACTGTTATCCGAAACACGGAAGCGAACATGTGATGCACGGTCACCGATCCAAGAATAGACCGCGACGGCAATTGCTTAACTTTACTTTTATAATTATTATATCCGTTATCTAGTACCCACGACACAAGCGTTAGCTTAGTGTGGGGCTAGATGGCGTTGTGTGCTATGTCCCGGAATATTTATTTATTTATTTATATTTATAATTACAAATTAATAAACAATCAAGTGCCACGGGAAATTCTGATATAAAAATGTCACATACCTAGACATAATAGTAAACTATGGCCAAGTGCAAACCCGTTCAAGTTTAAAAAAAATGTCTAAATCTTGTGATTTGTGTTTTTTTATTCAGCTGTATCTATACCTAATTCCAGTCGTGTTATCAAAACATTTTTTTTTTTTACAAGAAATGGGTTTGCACTTGACCGTAATTCGCCTGATGGTAAGCAATCATTACGGTCTAGGATGGAACGTGCTTACCCAGTAAGAACCGATTCACTCTCGCTTTGAAGATCGCAAGGTTATATTCCGCGGGGAACAGGGAATCAGGCAGGGAGTTCCACAATTTAGCAGTTCGCACTATAAAAGTGGAAGCAAAACGCTTAGTGCGAGTCTTGGGAACTTCCACCATAAACCGGTGACGACCTGCTGTACCCCTGCTCGTCCGGTGGTAAAACACAAACATAGACATATCTACTTTAAAATTACTAGAATATTTTATGTACATTTTCAATTTCCCGCCGGCTTTACGTAGTGAAAGCCCGGTGTACTGGTGGGAGAAGCTACAGAGACAGGAACCTCAAGACAATACCTACGCACCGTGTCAAAAAATATTAGAAGAATTGAAAATCTCCTTTTCAAAGAAGTAAAATGCCTTATATATACCTAAACAGGTTCTAAAGTGGTAAAAAGGTATGTGGAGTAACTGCAGTATAAGTGATAAGCAAGATTTTTAGACAAATACTAACTTACAGCACTTAACTAAACTTATTATTGTGATTGTAGGTATAATTTTATTATCATCAAAATAATGTAGTGGTTTTTTTAGATATGTACCCATGAGGTAGGTATGAACTCATCCGTTCGTGAAGAAAATGTTATTTTTAATGCATTGAAGTTTGTTACATGATTTTAATTACGAAATATTATTTTTACCTTTTACCACTACAGACTTTTTCTGCTATTCTCGGAACAAACATTTTGTACATGCCTACTAATATTTGTGTGAATAGTTATACTTTGCATTTTAACATTCCACAATAAAATAATATCTAATAATATGAATTTTCTCAAAAGATTAGATACATTTAATAAGTTGTTACCATCAATGCAAAATGCCATTAAATCTTGTATGTATTTGTTACTAGGTACGCTAGTTTGTAATGGGAGTGGCCATCTCTGGAGTCAGTTAAACAGATATACAAATTAAGTGTATTCCACAAGTATATACTAAAATGACTTAAACATACAGAAAAAATTACAAAAAACAGATATTTACAAAAAAATCGCAAATTATTGTCCCTGTGCGGCAGAGTTCCCAGGAAGCTGGCACTATTTCCTCTTTTAATGGAAAGACTCAATCGTTGAGAAAAATAAATAACTAACTAACGAAATATTTGACAAAGTTTAAGATATGTATTATTACAGTAAGTATGTGTTTCTATTGTAACGTTCAGTTACCTACTTGATTTATTTTGAATTAGTTAACTGAGCTAATGTTAATTAATTTGTGAATAGCATTTATTTATTTCATTTAAAACACTGCCAGTTATGTTTATTAAAACTATTTTTGAACACGTTATTTTATTTTTACCATAGACTAGATTTGTAAACTGTCGCAATGCAAATACCTATATCAAATATACATATTTAATTATTATATACATATTTAGATATGTTTATGTTAATCAAAGAGCTTTTACTTTTATTAATTGTTTGGAAAGTAATAATTGAAAAACAAAGGAGCCAATCAAAGACGCCTGAATTAATAAAATTTGATATATTTTAATAATATTTTTCAATACTAAATAATTATAGTTTTGTCTGGAGTGTAAACTTTTGCCGTGAAAATTTTATAACGGATGTGTAGAACTCTTTTAAAGAAATTTAGTAAATTTATATATTGTTAGCACCTATTTATATAATCTTTGTAAGTTGGCTGAGAACTTCTTCTTTGTATTGATTGTATATATCTACCTAATTTTATCAATTTACAATGTAGGTACAGTTTATTAATATTTAAAAAAATAATTTATTTCAAATTTAATTAATTATATTATTCTATTGATTTGTTTGACATTACATAATGTATTTCCATAAATGAAAAAAAAAAATACATTATATTATTAAATCTTCTTATCTTCTCGCTTTAAAAAAAAGTACAGCAGAAATAAAGTTTTGTTATGAGGCTAATAAAACAATGTTTACTGATTTCGGTCAACATTGTTTATTTAATCGGATCGGGATCTTATAATCCTACGGGCTTATAATCCTTAATAAATAAGTTTTTTCTTGTCTAATCTGTAATAAGACAATGTGTTTGTTTCCCTGCAATCAGGCAAAGTTGTAAACAATACAATCTTGTATATATAACACAATTTCTACCTATATTTGCCTAATTTAAACTTTACCTTAGTACCTACCTACATTTATAAATACAGAATTAGACATTAAATTATTTTAGTAAATTGTAGAGGTACCTATCAATCCTAAAAAGTTTATATGTAAATAGAAACGTGCCCTACGTT